>CM076576.1:221408306-221746986 GCA_034641835.2 Pinus albicaulis
TGAGATTTGGACATCTTAGGTAAATGACTAAGAGCCCATAGACCTCCATGAACCATTCCCTAAATTGTATCTATGAAGAAGAATATAAGAGAAAAATGCAGGATCATCAGTGATCTGGCCAGGGTGGCTAGGCAACCTGACGTTACTACACATAAACCACAGTGATACTAAACAATATTCCAGAAGAAGCCCACATCAATATAATTATGTTTATAGATTGTTTTAGTCAGGAGATGTCCAAACTAACATTTTAAACCGACACTCAAACAGAAAAATAAAATAAAAAAGCAGAAGGAACAACAACTAGATGCCACAATGATACTACACAGTATTCCAGAAGAAGCCCACATCAATATAATTATGTTTATAGATTGTTTTAGTCATGAGATGTCCAAACTAACATTTTAAACCGATACTCAAACAGAAAAAAAAAGATTAGAAGGAACAACAAATAGAACTTAAAATATGGGTAACTAACAGGAAACAGTAGATCTAGGACTTTACCTAGATGTTGTATACACACAAGATTCATAGCCTGTAAGAAATTAAAGTTCAAACACATTGGAGCCTTTTAGGTCTGTGTTGAAAGCCTTCTTTTGTGACTGTTCATTGGCATTTAGAAGGCCAAATCTGATTCGTTCTGAGGCATACTTTTCGCTTTTCTTAATGCTATGTCTGACTTGTCTGAGGCACTTATCGTTGGTCTTTTCTGAGGCTTGGATCTGGTTTCCTGATGCCCATTTTGGCCTGCCTGAGGGCACCATCTGAGGCACAGTTCTATGATTATTTTTAGCCTCCCTTGACAAGGATCTCTGCGGCTACCTGTAGCATCTATTTGGCATGCTCAACAGATTTTTATCTGAGGCTATTTTGCTCTGTCAATGAGGTAAGTTTGGCCCTCTTCCTGAGGTAGCTCTAAGATCAAATTTTGACCACTGAAGCAAAAATATATCCACACAGACAAGGTAACACTTCTGTGAACTTGAAGTTAATTTTCACGTTGTCTTGGGGAGGGTTCTTCACAGGTTTGTCAGAAGTTTTCAAGCAATTTTTCTGAGGAAATTTTTACTACAATTTTGAACCCTAATCCAAGGTCGTTTGAGGCTTTTTCATTGTTTTCCTGATGCTTATTTTGTTGGCATCTGAAAAATTTTGTTGAAGGGCAAGAAGCACCCTGGTCAGGGCTTGTCTAAGGGTTTTTGAGTCAGTTTTCAAAAGATATTTGTTGAACCACTTCAGTCATTGAATAACAGTGTGTTAACTTAAGAAGCTTGTTTGAATCATCTTAAGGGGAGTACAATCTGAGCCTTGTGCTATATAAAAAATTTCAAACACTGAAGACATCAGTGACATTATCAAAGATTGCAATCAAAGATATATCAGTGACAGAAGGAAAGGGCAGAAAGGAGACATCTCCAAATCAGTGACAAAAATATCCATGAAGAAGGAAATCTGAAGTATATCTAAACCTTTCTGAGGTCTGATCAAGGGTCTATTCAAAGGGCTGACAGAAGTCTATAAAGAAGAAAACTTGAGTGGACTAAAGATCTATGCAAGTAACTGAAAGGGAATTGATTGTGAGTCAAGGTTTCTTCATTTCCTATGGTATGATCTTTTCAGACAAAGGAAAGGGAAGACTTGAGATCTCTCAAAGGCATCTTCAGGCACAACACTTGGCAATAAGTGGCACTCTTCATATCAAGAATCTTGAGGTATAAGACATGTTATGTTCAAATTGTTGAGGCAAGAATTTGTTAGGAGAAGTATACAAGGAACAGACTGTATATATAAGCAGGGATAGAACCAAAGTGCTTTTGACCATTCTATAGCAGAGCTAATGACCACTTGTTGCTAAAGCATTCCAGATGGTTTACCTCATAAAAATGTCTTGCTAATTATGTAGACGGTCTAGCTAATTATGCAAGTTGGATACTGTTATAATTTACTCATCTGCGATTAGTGAAATATTCTTTATTGTTTTGCTTCAGCACTGAAGGCAGAAAACTTCCATAAATTCGAAATCTGGAAAATTTTGTAGAGAAATTGCAAGTCCATTAATATTTTTTTCATTTCATCACCCCACACTATTTTTTGTTGTTTCTTTGGGCTTTTCCTAAATGTGTGTTTTAGTGTGGAAGTGCCACATTGTTTTCATACAACAAGATTCTAAAGACCTATCCTTTTAGGACTTGTTGCTTTGTTTGGTCATTTTATCCATTTCAAGCCATTGATTTGGGTTGTTAATGCATCCATATAAATTACCAAGGTAGGACATTTAACAATGTTTGTAGAGTGTTGTGGATTGCTTGAAGGGTTGCTTTTTAATGGTATACTCTTGTTTGGTCATGCATATCACTTTTCATAATCTTGTGGGACTCTTATTCCATGTTCATGTCATTTGGGAGATAATTGATGTAGAGTGCAGCAAGGCTTGCCTAGAAATTGCATAGGAATCTGAGCACGTGCTTTAAAGATGTTAATTTCCTTTGTCATCCATATTACTTCAGGCCTATGCCTTTCACCAGATTATGTTTCTGCCCGATTTTATATGTTAAAACTACCTGTTATGGTACATGGCTATCATTTGTTGTCTACTGTTTCTAAATGTATATCAAGTCCTAAGGAAGGACATTCAGTGATTTTTGTAGAATGTTGTGTAACACCTTCCAAAGGTTTGCTATTTTAGGGTTATGGCCTTTTTGTTTTAGTTATGCATATTAATTTTCATTTCTTTTGGACTCTTATTCAATATTCTGTTTATCCAGTAGATATTTACTATAGAAAGAAGCAATGCTTGCTTAGATGTTGTGAAGGACTCTTAGCATGTGCTTAAAGTATATTAATTAATGCCTTATTTGTATGGTCCATGGATATCATTTTATTGCTCTATAGATGTGCTCTCCAATGACATTTCAATGGTATTGATTGCAGGGCAATTACCTGGAACACTGTGTAACCTGGTTTGGTCAAAATTCCCTTCTCTCAGGCTGCCAGTAACGACATATTCATGTGAAAAGAGTTTAGTTGAGGGTGGAAAAGGAGCTTTTAGAGCTGAAATGCCTCGTTATAAACACCAATGCTGTAATCAAGGGTTGTATGCATCATTCTTGTGTATTTTGTCTACCATATTCTAGATAAGGTATGTTGTAGAATTTGTTGTAATAATATTGTGTATTACTAGTAAATGAATTGAAGGTTCAACTAGGATCAGATTTCCCTTACACATAAGAAGGCCATCAAGTATATTGAGATGATTAGCTTCGATACAATTCATCTGTATATTAATTGTGAGAAATATTACATAAAATAGGGAATTCTCCTGTCTTGAGGAGGACCGAGTTTCCTATATCCCAATGTCAATATATGCAACACCATAGGGATATGCTATCTTCCCTCTTAGACTAATGAGAACCCCATTGACTCCTGCCAGTTCAGGGTTTCGTTTCAAGGCACCATCAAAACAAAAAATGAAGGCTTTTTGAGTCTGACTCCACTCATGAAATAATTGTGGAGTTATATGAAGATGCCAACATGATTGTGGACATACTTACCTGGGTCCCTGGGTCGAGAAGAAGAACAAGAATATTTAAAATTAAATTGATCTAGCAATTGAAGTTCTTACTTGTCTAGATCTTAATCTGGAATGAATTTAATCCCTTTTGAATTAAGATGTTTATATAGCAGTGCTTTAGCTTTAATTGCCACCATCTCCATTTCACTCATCATCTATTTGGAAAATGGCACGATTTATTGCCAGCCAGATTTCCAACATACTAATTTAGACAATGCAAACTAGACCCTTTCAAAAGAGCCTTGCAATGAAAGGACCTTATGTAATGACTATGACATGTCCAAATTAGTTGCTTCAGTGAATTTGACTACTTGAACCGACTCTCAAGGCCATTTTCCACCACTAACCAAGCCGCCATAGTGAAATGGAAATCTAAAAACAGGCAATGAGAAGATTCCAAACTAAAGGCAAAGAGCACACTAGGAGGGACCCTGGATCCCTCTCCTTCTCATATTTTCTGAGGTTAATATGTTGTCATAAGATAGGGTCCAATATAAAATATTAATCTTTGGCAAGGCATCTGAATGCCATATTTTGCTCCAGATTTAGGCTTTGTGGGGAAGTGAACAGCAAGAAAGTTGTTGGGCATAGCTCTGCTTAACTGGATACTCAGCTAAACCCCACCCGCTACAGTCTGATTCCTATAGGTTCTTAAGGGCACAACCATGCAATTTTTGTTCCATTGAGGCCACCAAATGGAACAAGTCTGAAGGTGGAGCCCAAAATCCGACCCTCTCAATAATCCTAAAGCTCTGTCCCATGAAGAAATGGAGGGAATTTTCTCCTTGCTGTCCAATCATATCTTTAAAGGAGTGAGATCCCTGAGAGTTAAGCAGCTGGTGACCCATGATGTTATACTTCCAAATATTAATATTTTACCATTTCCTAAAATCCGGGTAAACTGATCCATTATTATTGGAATGTCAGATTTCATAAGTCAAACATTTCTTGATCATTCAATAAATTTAGCATATGCTAGGAAAGATGGAATTGCCTTGTATCTTTATAAGAATAATTGGGTGATTACAAGAACCGAGTAATGGTGTGGTTGGTCTTCAAAAGTAAAAATCATTTTCTTTCAAGAGTCTGTTAGGTTCTTCAATTGACCAAGCAAGACATGGCCTCCAAAGATCCACTCCTCGATAATGTAGTCCTAAAGTTCCAAGTGAGGAATATCCAAGGTCTGTTGAAACTTGAAGAAATGCACTTCTTTCATTGCTCTATTTCTTACAATATTTTTGTGTAGATAGAATCTGAGTCACTTGGTTCATGTTTGTCTTTGAATTTAACTGTAATGTTAGACTTATATAATCATTCATTTTCTTGCATTAAGTAGCGACCATTGTTGATCCCTTTAAGACATGATGAGTTTGTATAAACAGTTGACAAAGTTTTCTTGCAGCTTTAAGGTATGTCTAAATTCAAGTTTTAAATTTCAAATTTAGTGAACACAATGACATAGGATGCATTTTCCTCTTCAAGAATTATAGGCCTAAATTTTTGTCTTCTTAAATACCTTGATCAAAGGTTCTTGTCTTTGCTCATCAGGGCGGTGGTTACCTTCATACGCCATAAGCTCTAGTATCGTGCTAAGATAGTCACATTGATTACCTCTTTCTTCTAGGTTGTGATTATGACTAGGCTTAATTGCTCGACATTCTCCACCCAAACTGAAGTCAGGGTGTGGTTGGGTTCACCAGGGGAGTATAGTTTCTATGACAACAATGTCAATGTTTCTTCAATTGATGGTTAGATCACCATCTTTGCTACTATTATGAATTCATTGTACTTGGATGCTAAAAGAGTTTTGACACAATCCTTTCCCGTATCTTTAGTTTCTACAACCCCTAAAGGGGCTTTTTGGAGGTGACAGTGGTCTAGCCATTCAAAACTTAGAAATGTGAAGAATAAACAATCTAAATCAACAAGCGATAATGCTAGACAAAGTTGCAGCAAAAATTTTGTTAATTCTGTAATTGGAGAGAAGCAAGATCTTGGAAATGTTCTCCATCATGAGCATGGGATTGTTACTCCATGAGGGCTTTAGCAATACATCCGGTCTCCAAGAATGCCTCCAAAATTTGCTTCTTCCAGTCTTTAATAGATCTTCAACAATACCACAAGGATGTCTGTCTTAGTAAGAAACCTATATAAACTTGGAAAATCTTCAATAAGCCTCCTTCAATAAGGGTCAATGATTATTCTCCAATCTCAAAGACTGCTTCACAAAGGCTCCCAAAAATATGTAACTGTGTGTGCTTAAGGACTGCTCCCAAAAATGTTGCAACCTGCTCCAAAAAACTTAGACCTGAAATGTGCTCAAATATGCCATAACAAGGTTGTCATAACAGATTAGATTATTTTCCACAGGACTCAGTTTTGAATCTCTCCTACAGATCTGAATTTTTTTGTTCGTAAATAAGGCTCAAAACAGTCCTTTAAACACTGTCTCAAACATGCATGAACATGCCTTTAACTGCAGCCTAACACAAGATTATACTGCATCCCTTCCTGTAGCCTACACAGGCCTAGTGTGGCTCTTCTTGTGGCTTACACAGATCTGAAAATCACAATTTTCTAGGCATTTCAGAGATATGCCCAAAACCAGCGATCTGAAGTGTGTCTTTTTTTTTCTCAACAGTTTGTTGTAGCATAGATAATAAAATCATCCATAAATTTGTTGCAGGTCTTTCTCTTAGTAATTTTGCTGTGACCCCATCTTCATGAATGAAACATTCAAATAAATTAGGCTTAGATCAGGGCATTTTGCTGGGATATTTTTAGCAAGCTTTAGGATCCCATATTCAAGATGGGAATACTCTTGGACATGTAGGGTATTGATAAATATAGCATCATGTTGTGGCAGGCATTATTCAAGGAAATCTGAGGGGAGCTAATACTTGACTTCTTCAAGCCACATATCCATTGTTATCCTCAAGTTTGTAAGTTCCAACGTTTATGGATCAAACATAGGAACAATTGTATGTTGGCCATGAACACCATTGTTGCAGACAGGGAGCTGTCTTATATGAGAAATTAAAGTTACCCGAATATAATTTATAGTTAGGAGAAGAAACTCCTTTGAAGATAATTTATCATACCCATGAACAATAAGAGGAAAACCTGGAAATGATTTTGTTCACTGTGTAGTTAATCAATTATGGGTTTGCATAAGTCCTCTTGTTTTCCTAGATATTGATTTGTTCTTTCAATATGACAAGACTATTCATCTTCAATAAGGATTCCTTCAACAAATGGAATGGACCTTTCTACCTTTCTCTCATATGGTTCACAAAATGGCTTGATGATATGATAAACCTTCTTTTATTCCTCATCAGAGTCCATGTCATATGTAGGATGACTGTCAAAGGAAAAAATATCAGACCTTCCACTCTTCTGTTTAATAGGCAATGCTGATTGGAGATGCACATAATTATGGGTGCCAAAGTTTCTACCATAGTACAAATCACAGATAGGAGTGTTGGTCTCTTGAATCTTAAGGGATCTTCAGGATTTTCCTTCATTAATGAGTGTCTTATCAATCTCATTCTTAGGAAAACTAGAACTACGGTTTGGTCCATTGTCTCCATCTACGCTCAGGATTTTGTCATATGTTGGTTGAATTTCCATTTTCCAGTGTAGAAAAAAGGCATGGCATGATACCCATGTCATCACGTGCTAAGTCTTCTAGGGTGTTTGCAAGAGTGGTAGAAATTTGTTTTCATAAAATGTGCCTCCCTCACAGCAAAGCATCCAAAAGGCTAATTTGCTCCATGTTATCAACTCCATCTCTATACACCATTGGTGTCCATTTAAATTTTTTTAATAACGTTTCCCTTTACAATCTCCATTGAAGGAAACATCCCTTACAAGATGGTGACATTAAATTGCAAGGGGCTATGCTGTCGATTAGAAGCACTGCTGACAGGCCTTATTCAAACAGCTGGCCACCTCTGTTTGCCGAACATACAAAATACTGAGACTGAACCAAATCCCATCTACTTGAAGTCCCTGAGCATCCTCAATAGAGGCGTTCAATTGGTGAAAATGTGCGAGAAAACCAGCCCTCTTAATACTCTCCAGAAATTGAGATATAGTTCTGAAATCCACCAGCTAGAAAAGGACATCCGTGAATTCATTCCGTACCAGATGCTTGACCAATTATCTCTTGAGTTGAAGAATATCATATCAGAGTTCAAGTGTCTTCGCCATTTGTACGAGTTAGAGGCAGTGGATGAGAGAAACCTGAATGAAACAATCATTCCCAGGCTCACCAATGATCCCGATGAGAATGCCATGATGTTACAACAAATGGGTTCACATGCTATGTTTGATGGAGCTTTTGACGAAGCTTCTTCTACTTCTAATTGTAGTGACTCAGTGAAGTCTGATTTTGTAGTGGGACTGGAAAATAATATCTAGAATTTGAAGAGGATTCTGTTCCAGAAAGAGGTGTCGCTTGTGGTGGTGCAAGGTATGGGGGGCGTTGGCAAAACAACTATGGCATTGTCCCTCTGCAATGATCAAGAAATTAAAGGTAATTGGGGATTTTATTTATTCAAACCATTTTCATCCCCTGAAAGGATATATTTTTGCACTTAATTTATATTTATGTTCAATTTATGGAATTTCAATCCTAACAAATTGATTTTTATGTATGGCAGGTGTTTTTCAAAACAATGTGATTTTCATTACGGTTTCTCAATCCCCAAACCTGAGGGAAATTTTAGAGACCATGTGGGAGAAGATTGTTCGGAGGAAGAAACCTGATTTTCAGAATATCAAAGATGCACATAGACAGCTGCAGCAGCAGTTGCTTAGGCGAGCCAAGCGAACTCTTGTGGTGTTGGATGATGTCTGGTCTATGTCAATTTTGGAAAAATTGTCATTTACAGGTGAAGGTTATAAGACCCTTGTGACAACCCGAGATCGTTCTATCATCCGCACAACAACCTCTACCAGGCTTTATGAATTTCCATTTATAAATGATGCCGATGCTCTGCCCCTTTTCTGCTTTTGGGCTTTTGGACAGAAATCTATTCCAAGTAATGCGGACAACCAGCTAGTCAAGCAGGTAATGCAATTTATATGCATTATATTATTTTACCAAGTACTAAGTTTGGTTCAATTTAATGATTGTGACACAGTGTTCTCCTAAATGTCCCTAATTACAAGAAATTACTACAGTGGCATATCATATGAGGATATCATTATAGTTTTACATAATTCCATATTAGTACTTACTATGCTCTTAACAATGGTATCGGTAATCCATTAAAATAGATTCTAGCCATATGTATATTCATCTTCATAAACAATCAAACAAAAACCTGTGAGTGAACTTTATAATTATTAGGCAACTATTCATGCTTTCAACAACTTTTTTTTTTTGGTATTTGATTGGTTTCCACCTACAGAATTTTCACTAGTGTTGCTAATGTATGAATCACAGGTGCAAGCGGAATGTAAAGGTCTGCCACTTGCTCTAAAGGTGATCGGAAGCTCTTTGTATGGTCAGCCTCATCCGGCCTGGGAGGGTGCCAAGAACAAACTCTTAAAAGGGGAATCAATATCATATTATCACAAAGAAGGGCTTAGATGCTTGGAGACCAGTATTGATGCCCTGGATGAGGAAGCACGGGAGTGCTTCTTAGACTTGGGGTCATTTCCAGAGGATAGAAAGATATCAGTGGATGCATTATTGGATATTTGGATTTATGTGCGAAAGATGGAGTGGCATGATGCTTTTGTCATCTTGTTAGAGCTTGCAAGCAGAAATCTGTTGAATTTAAGAAGCAATCTCAGGTAAGCGCCTTCATTTCTAACTGTTGTGTGCTCAATATCATTTGATCATAGTTTCCTCTGTCTTATACATTGTGTTGTCTTGGTAATTGGATGTAGTAGGAGCCAAGCAATCAATTATGGCAGTGCCTCTAAGCTGTACTTTTCTCAACATGATGTAATGCGAGACTTGGCCCTATATTTGGCATCCCGAGGTAGCATAGTTGGTAGGAAGAGGTTGCTTATGCCTAAATAGGAGGAAAGTAAGAACTTTAATAAATTTTCCTATTTCGATAGACCATAGACCTTTAATGATATCTAGGTGTTGATCATTGATTCAAAAGTTCTTAGAAAATATATGCAATAACCTATAATGTTCTAATCTAGCTTTGCTTCTATGGTTCACCTATGTAGGTGTAATGGAAGACGATCAGTGGTGTGAGATGAATTTTGGTGAGGCAGAGGCTTTGGTATTACTCTTTTCTGCAACCAAATAATTTCTTCCATCATTTTTGAGTTACATGAAGAAACTGAAAGTCCTCATAGTGTTTAATTATGGGTACAAGAAAGCCACAGTGAACGGTCTATAGCTCTATCTTCACTTAGCTTAAGACTATTCACTTGGAGAAGTTGGATGTGCCTCCACTTCAAGAGCACAGTAAAGTATTGCAAAACTTGGAGAAGATATCTCTGACATTATGTGAAGGGCTTGGAAATATGTCCAGGTTCAACAGCTCCCAGTCAAGCCTAAAGCTTCCCATAATGCGAGATTTTATCTTGGACCACTGCTGTGATTTAGAGGAGTTACCCCCTGGTATCTATGACACATCTTCTGTTGAGAAGTGGTCTATCACTAGCTGCCACCTTCTTAGTGGTCTATCACTTAGCATAGTTCTTACTGAAAATTTTCCTTTGGATTCAGTAAGAACTTCAGTGACTGAACACTCACCTGATCCTAGGTGTACAGATCCCGAGTCCTGACAATTGTCTCTAGGCTCATATTTAAACTCAAGGGCATTGAGATGGGTATTTAGAGATTGATTCTGCACAGCTTCATGCTCCCTAGGCTCTTGAGGGACTTTGGTTATGTCAAAGTTTGTCCCTGCAGCCTCACATTCGATAAGCTCTTCAGGAACTCTGATTACTTTACAGTTTATCTGCACAACTTCATGTTCCATAGGCTCTTCAGGAACTGTGGTTACTTTACAGCTTGTCTCCTCAGCAGAAGCTGGACCAATCTTGGTCAGTTTAAAGATATTATCTCTCTGGGCTGTCAAACAATTTCCTTTGTCTTCCTGTTCCTCAGATTTCTGTTCCACCATTCTCTGTGGATAATTGTGATCTCTGTTATCCTCTGTAATTTGCACCATTGGCTGTTTCTTTAGGTAAGAGAGCTGGTATTATCTGGAAATATTACACTCATTGTTGAGCCTGGGATATCTCTTGTTGTAAACTCTGGTGTTCTTGTGAGTCGAGTTGTTGGAGTCAAGACAAATGGTAACAATAATTTCATTGTAATTGATGGCAGCATGGCAGAGCTTATTAGGCCTAGCCTTTATGGAGCTTACCAAGTTAGTACATAAATTTGACTTGGGGCAAACCCAACTTTTTTTGATGATGCATGATTGAAGGGATGATAATTTCCAAATGAATATAGAAGGGATAATTTGTCCTACTTTTGTAGTCTCCTTGTTGACAGGAAATATTACTAGTATTGAGATTCCCAGATACTAAATAGACCATTCTTTCTCATGATGGGCACACAGTCTGAAAGTTGCGATATGAATCATAAAATGATTTTGAGATTTTGAGATGTTTCTAACTGATATTCTTCTTGATACACAGCACATTGAGCTAATTTCTCCACCTGCCCCAAAGGCAAAAATTCAAACTTTTGATGTTGTTGGGCCTGTCTGCGAGTCTGCAGACATTTTAGGAAAGGACAAGGAACTTCCAACTCCAGAAATGGTGGTTAGTTACAGGACAATAATTATCACACCTAATATACATGCATGATGAGAAGGAATCGATTTTCCGATATGATATTTAATTGTTTCTAGAATTATTTTGTGATGCTTCTTTGAAGGCATACACTTGTGGCTTAACTTTGAGTGGCCATCTTCTTTCAGTGGGCGGGAATGGTGGTCCATGACGCGGAAGCTTACTGCATGAGTATGGCATCAACTTACAACTTAAGAATGAGGCCAGCAGAATACTGGGTAAGTTGAGTTGTGAATGCATATTTTTGTTTCTAGATTGGAGTGAATGCTATATTTTTAAAGCTTGACAATGTTGATTTTGATGATTGAGAGAATGCTAGACAAATTCAAGATGATGGATCAGTTAAAAAGATAAGACATGCTGAAACAATTGTAGGTGCTTGCTATAACTCATGACATTGTTGACCATCTTGTCTTATAGCGTACAATAATAGTCAGGGTCTTCTTGTCAAGTTTGCTAGGTTGTTGGGTAGTTGGTGTTGAACTTAGGATCTTGAAAATTACAAAATTTTGGTTTGACGTTAACAAATTTTGATATGAATATTTTTTAGAGTAAAATGTAACTGCAGATAAACTTTTCATTTCCCTCTTCTGGGCTATTGGTGTGTTCTCTGTATGGATTGCTTCAGAGAGTGTTTTTGTATAGCAGTTTATTGAAGGTGTTTGTATGACATCTTTTAAAGTTGTTAGAAGGCAGTTTTGGACCAGCTTTACTGTGCTGGCCTTGTTACAGCTATTTTGAGAATATATATAGACACTTTAAAGATGTATATTTGCACCATTGGCTGTTTCTTCAGGTAAGAGAGCTGGTATTATTTGGAAATCTTACACTCATTGTTGAGCTTGGGAGATCTCTTGTTGCAAACTCTGGTGTTCTTGTGAGTCGAGTTGTTGGAGTCAAGACAAATGGTAACAAGAACTTCATTGTAATTGATGGCAGCATGGTAGAGCTTATTAGGCCTAGCCTTTATGGAGCTTACTAAGTTAGTACATAAATTTGACTTGGGGCAAACCCAAATTTTTTTGATGATGCATGATTGAAGGGATGATCATTTCCAAATGAATATAGAAGGGATAATTTGTCCTAATTTTGTAGTCTCCTTGTTGACAGGAAATATTACTGGTATTGAGATTCCCAGATACTAAATAGACCATTCTTTCTCATGACAGGCACACAATATGAAAGTTGTGATATGAATCATAAAATGATTTTGAGATTTTGAGATGTTTCTAACTGATATTCTTCTTGATACACAGCACATTGAGCTAATTTCTCCACCTGCCCCAAAGGCAAAAATTAAAAATTTTGATGTTGTTGGGCCTGTTTGCGAGTCTGCATACTTTTTAGGAAAGGACATGGAACTTCCAACTTCAGAAATGGTGGTTAGTTACAGGAAAATAATTATCACACCTAATATACTTGCATGATGAGAAGGAATTGATTTTCCAATATGATATTTAATTGTTTCTAGAATTATTTTGTGATGCTTCTTTGAAGGCATACACTTGTGGCTTAACTTTGAGTGGCCATCCTCTTTCAGTGGGCAGGAATGGTGGTCCATGACGCGGGAGCTTACTGCATGAGTATGGCATCAACTTACAACTTAAGAATGAGGCCAACAGAATACTGGGTAAGTTGAGTTGTGAATGAATATTTTTGTTTCTAGATTGGAGTGAATGCTATATTTTTGAAGCTTGACAATGCTGATTTTGATGATTGAGAGAATGCTAGACAAATTCAAGATGATGGACCAGTTAAAAAGATAAGACATGCTGAAACAATTTTAGGTGCTTGCTATAAATCATGACATTGTTGACCATCTTGTCTTATAGCGTACAAGAATAGTCAGGGTCTTCTTGTCAAGTTTGCTAGGCTGTTGGGTAGTTGGTGTTGAACTTAGGATCTTGAAAATTACAAAATTTTGATTTGACGTTAACAGATTTTGATATGAATATTTTTTAGAGTAAAATGTAACTGCAGATAAACTTTTCATTTCCCTCTTCTGGGCTATTGGTGTGTTCTCTATATGGATTGCTTCATAGAGTGTTTTTGTATAGCAGTTTATTGAAGGTGTTTGTATGACATCTTTTAAAGTTGTTAGAAGGCAGTTTTGGACTAGCTTTACTGTGCTGGCCTTGTTACAGCTATTTTGAGAATATATATAGACACTTTAAAGATGTATATTTGCACCATTGGTTGTTTCTTCAGGTAAGAGAGCTGGTATTATCTGGAAATCTTACACTCATTGTTGAGCCTGGGAGATCTCTTGTTGCAAACTCTGGTGTTCTTGTGAGTTGAGTTGTTGGAGTCAAGACAAATGGTAACAAGAACTTCATTGTAATTGATGGCAGCATGGCAGAGCGATGATCATTTCCAAATGAATATAAAAGGGATAATTTGTCCTACTTTTGTAGTCTCCTTGTTGACAGGAAATATTACTGGTATTGAGATTCCCAGATACTAAATAAACCATTCTTTCTCATGACAGGCACACAGTCTGAAAGTTGTGATATGAATCATAAAATGATTTTGAGATTTTGATATGTTTCTAACTGATATTCTTCTTGATACACATCACATTGAGGAAAGGACAGGGAACTTCCAACTCCAGAAATGGTGGTTAGTTACATGACAATAATTATCACACCTAATATACTTGCATGATGAGAAGGAATTGATTTTCCAATATGATATTGAATTGTTTCTAGAATTATTTTATGATGCTTCTTTGAAGGCATACACTAGTGGCTTAACTTTGAGTGGCCATCCTCTTTCAGTGGGCAGGAATGGTGGTCCATGACGCGGGAGCTTACTGCATGAGTAAGGCATCAACTTAATTACAACTTAAGAATGAGGCCAACAGAATACTGGGTAAGTTGAGTTGTGAATGCATATTTTTGTTTCTAGATTGGAGTGAATGCTATATTTTTAAAGCTTGACAATGCTGATTTTGATGATTGAGAGAATGCTAGACAAATTCAAGATGATGGATCAGTTAAAAAGATAAGACATGTTGAAACAATTGTAGGTGCTTGCTATAACTCATGACATTGTTGACCATCTTGTCTTATAGTGTACAAGAACAGTCAGGGTCTTCTTGTCAAGTTTGGTAGGCTGTTGGGTAGTTGGTGCTGAACTTAGGATCTTGAAAATTACAAAATTTTGGTTTGACGTTAACAGATTTTGATATGAATATTTTTTAGAGTAAAATGTAACTACAGATAAACTTTTCATTTCCCCTCTTCTAGGCTATTGGTGTGTTCTCTATATGGATTACTTCATAGAGTGTTTTTGTATAGTAGTTTATTGAAGGTGTTTGTATGACATCTTTTAAAGTTGTTAGAAGGCAGTTTTGGACCAGCTTTAAAACAGTCTTGTAGCAGAAATTTAAAGTTTTTTAAAAAAACCTTTAAATACCCCTTTCTAGCACATTGAAAACCTTTTGATGATGGATTTAGAGCAGGTTTGAATATTTAGTTTCGACAGTTATTTGAATCATTTGAAGAGCTAGAGCAATCTCCTTGGAGCAACTATTGAAGGATCTTTGATACCATCATTACTATGCCATTATTCTGGGACAATATATTAGTGTTCCTTTATGTTAGTGTAACTTTCTTTTAAATTTTAACTTCCTATTACATTCTTTGAAAGATATATATGAACTAAAATTTCCATATATTTCACTTAATTATTGTTTTCCCCACTCCCCAGCGTTACTTTGCACCTCTCGGTGCAAATGCTAGTTACATAGTCATTACAAGGAAGACCTACCTAGTTACACTCTTCAACATTATAACTATATATAATTTTGATGTTTCTAGGTTGGAGATTGTACTATTTTCATTGGAGGATGCTACTATTGATGCGCACAAGGCTTTTGAGTTACTTGGTAGGATTCTCGAAAAATTGGTTGTTGAAGGGATATTCTTTATTCAAGATATAACAAGGGAAATCAAGGATGGAGGTACATGGCCAGGAAGCTTATTAGAAACGAGGGGATTTTGAGGTATTTCTCAAGAAGAAAATTTCAAGGTAGTCTGCTCACAATTTTAATGCCTAATCAATTTTGTGGTTTATTTGGATCTCTCATGTTGACTAGTGAATGGTTGGTTATTTTTTAGCTCGTGCTCACATTTGTTGGTTCATGAGCACTTTATAACAAAAATAGGCAAAGTCAAACAACACAAATGGTCCACTAGCTCTTTTTTCATTTGCTAATATTATAATGAAGTTTTATTAGAGGCATTGTTTGTTTGTTTATTTTGATTAGAAAAGGGTTTTCTCTTGGTTTTATGTGATTTTCAATTTATCGTATGTAGCATGTTGAGAAATGGGAAATAATAACGTGACATTTATTTTGCAGAAATTGATGTTAAAGGAAAATTGCTTTGACATTGTTGATGTTAAGGTATATGTTGTATAAACTATTTATAGTCCAATTTATATTATATTCTAGTGTTCATTGTTTTTCATTTCTTACAGTGCATTATATTTTCTTTTGTTTTCAGAAAATGAAATCAGTATTGATGGTAAGAAGCATGAATTGAAAAAAGAGAAGAGCAAAAACATTGGAGCGACAAATGCAAAAAGAGAGGAGAACTGGTTTGGTGATACCCTTAGAACCAATATCTCGCATAAGACACACATATAAATACTGATGATCAAGTCTTCAAAGTTGGTGAATTCACCTGTAATGCCTTGACAACACAACGATAATGTTTTGAAGTGATGAAACATCATTTCATGTGTAAATTGTAGTCCAACTAATATAAAGTTGGAAACTCTTATTGTAATATTTTAACATTTCATATAATATAATTTATGTGGTTGAAATTATTTATAGTTGCACTTGATGTTGTTTAGTATTGTAATTAAAATATGCGACTTTGTGTTTTTAGAATGATTATTAATGAAATGCATATAAACTACTAAATTAGTAGTTTATATAATGAATAAATGGCTATTGCAAATGATAAATTTGTGACTAAAAATGATGACTAAATTTTGCATATATACGACTGTTAGTAGCTAATTTATAGTATCTTATAACACGACTAAAATTTAGTCACATTTCTTCGGTTATTAATTGTTTTCAAACAATGACTAAAATTTGCATATATATGACTATTGGTAGCTAATTTACAGTATCTTATAACACGACCAACATGTTGGTCATAGTTCTTTGGTAATTAATTGGATTTCTTGGGTGATCATATAGTAATATATTTTGTTGTGTATTTGGTCATTAACTGTGACATTTAATGACCAAATCAAAGATCAAATCAATGACTAAATGAATGACTAAATCAGTGACCAAATGAATGACTAAATCAATGACAAAATGAAAGACCAAATGAATGACTAAATGAATGACTAAATCAGTGACGAAATGAAAGACCAAATGAATGACTAAATTAGTGACAAAATCAATGACTAAATCAATGACCAAATCAATGACCAAATATACAACTAGATGACAAAATTGAGATAACCAATTAATGACTAAGCTAAAAACGACCAAAAGTTGGTCGCGTTATAAGATACTGTAAATTAGCTACTATTGGTCACCGATCGAAAAATAGTCGTTTATATGCGAATTTTAGTCGTTTTTTTAGTAACAAATTAGCCATTTTGTACTAGTGCTCCACTCTCACTAGTGTATCATTCAGTTAGACTAGATACAACTAGCTCAACTGAGTTTAACTCCATTAACTGAGTTAAACTTTATAACAACTCCATGAGCTACTCTTCCAACTCTGTCGTAACTTTGCCACTTCAATTCTAACTGAGTCCTCCATGCATGAACCATGAGTAAACCCTAAGAATTGCGTAATTCCTTCAGCCCACTGATTTTCCAAATCTGTGCTCTGAAACTAAGTGCTCCAAGAGAATAAGTTGTTGTTTATTGTCAGATTATTATTAAGAGCTAATAATAATCGACACTTCTATTTTTAGATCAATGATCTATAAATAGACTTCGCCCAATATTCTAAAAATATAATTTCATTTATTTTTCCAACTTGACCAACCATCCACAAATGGCATCCTGCAGCTTCTGAAATATGATAAACATGTCTAAAAATAGACATAATCTAAAAATAGACTTGTGCCAAAAATAGCCTGCGGGCCCACCTAGTGAAGGTGACTCTTTTCACTAAGCTCAGCATCTTGTTGAATCTCAACACCTGAGTAGCCGCAAATGGCATGGCTACGTCAAAGCCTCATCTCCTCCTAAGGATTTATTTTCTGTAGCGAAGGCGTCATCTCCTCCTCAGGATTTATTTTATGTAGCGAAGGCATCATCTCCTCCTAATTGCAATGGAAAGATTCAAAGTGTTTCACCGTCGCATCGGTATGTTTATTTTGTTTGTGAGTCCACTTTCTTTCTTTGAGATGGGATTTCAAGTCTTTTTTGGGGGTTAGAACTCGCAAAATTTATGGACAACCACCAGCATTCTGTTTGGTGACAGAGGCCATGGATTGTTCACAATATAGCTCCCATGAAATTCGGAAAAACGGAGCATGGGGTGAGAGAGGCTTGAACTCTCAGCCTCAGGATTTCTCAGATAAGCTATGAGACCTATGAGTTAACCAACTGCGCCACCACCCCTGTTGAAATTTGGTTCCGTGAATCAAGCATATTCCAATTTGAAGAAAAAGAAAAGCAGCTAAACTTGATACCTGCGCGATGCAAAGGTAAATGTTAAGGTAGGGGTTCCCTTGTTGTATCATTTTTTTCAGTGTCCTTTTTTATTCACTGTATTTCTTGTATAAACAAAATTTTTGAAGAAAGCTCATGAGGTGACATCATCAGCCCCGCCCATTACTGAAGTTTTTGCCACAAGCGCGAAGGCTTTATCTTCTCCTAATTGCAATGGAAATATCAAAGCATTTCACCGTCCCATTAGCGTCTAAACTAAACTAAGAAGAGAAAGACCCGAGAATGGAACTAAGAAGATAATCAAGTTAGATCTCAAGAGCAAGAAGTTGATAGTCACACAAGGTATAAAGACACTCATAAGGTTTATAGGTTAGTTAAAGTTGATAGTCACACAAGGTATAAAGACATTCATAAGGCTTATACGTTAGTTGAAGTTGATCCTCACACAAGGTATAAAGACACTCAGAAGGCTTAGAGGTTAGTTGATATTGCCACCGACAAGGTCATATTCAACCAAAATGTTGTTGTTGTTGGGGAATTTGGTCCTTTCCAAACTTCTTTTGAGTTTAAAATTACCAAGCTTTTAGAAGTAGCATAAGTGTTAGCCCCCTAATTTTATCTCTTGTTACCATTTTACCCTTCCTAAATCATAACCATTTACCTCTGTTTCACCTCTTTTATGCACCCTCATCTTGCACCAGTCCAAACACAGTGACACATTTCATATAAACCTTTATTCTTCACGTTTTAATTCAATTTAGCATTAATTAAATATTTATTACATGATTTCTTACTTTTAAATCACTTTTGTAACTTATCGATATCTCCAATGGTTATTTGATAGTTAAAGTGCTTACCAAGACTGCTGATCTTAGTGCAAGATCGGATCTTGCACCATTTCTAGCACAACAGATCTTCGCGGCAGATCTGAACCTCCTTGATCATCGCCTTGTCTTGAGCAGCTTCAGCCACGACAGCACAAATGATTCAAAAGCAGCAGAGACCAATCCGTGAAGGGCGAAAAGACTGGAGATTAGCTACGGCTGGTTTTGTTAGCTACCTAATTTTGAAGGCCAAATGCTAAATTCTGCATTTCGTTATGAATCAGCTGAACGATCTGTTTCGGCCTTTGAGCAACAGAACTATATAATGTAAAGTGTAAATAGGACTTAGGGAGGAGAAGAGTTTTTTAGCAAAGTTTTTAGAGAAAAGTTTGATAGGTGGTAACAGGTTATCTTGTTTTCGCCCGAATCTGGGCTGGACATTGTATTAACGCATGTATTCACCTCAATGAATTAATAAAAGGTTTTTCCGACTCATGTTTCAGAAATTTTGTTTTTGTTTTTAAGCTGATGAATTGACTATTTTACTGAGAAACATTTTAACTTAAAAGGGATACGTGTTGGTTGGCTAGGGCCCAACCAACCCAACACGTTTACCCTATTTTTTGTTTCTTGTAATTTGTGTTTATATTGTCAAAGTGTGATTTAACTTTCAGCACATGTATTCATGTCTGAGTGAAAACAGATCCGTTGTGTGAAGTAGATATATTTTCTTTCCTTGCAATTTACTTTCGTGCACTTGATTTCAGATTGGGTTTCCTTCGCCCGGTACAAGCAGGAGAAACAAACCTGCACCAGTGCTAGTTGGTGTGATATTTCCTTTTCCTGCAATTCTGTTTAATTGGTTTTTCACCTGGTCCAAGCAGGAGAAATGAACCTGCACCAGTGCACGTTGGTGTGATGTAGTAAGCTTTCTTAGTCTACTTTCTGCAATCTAATTTCTTTCTTTAAATGCTTATGACAGGATAAATGATTGTTTCTTTATTTATGCAATTTGTTAAGATAAAAAACATTCAATTTTATGTGTGCAATTTGATTCGATAGTAAACTAGCACTTGCAATAATTGAACACCCATTAAAGGATTAAATGCTAAGTGCAAGAAGCTCCGATCCGATGCAAGAACCGGTTTCTTGCCACAAGATCTGAGTGCTCTGAACCTTGAAAAGTTTGAGCCCTTGCATGAAGTAAAAAAAGCCTTCAGTAAAGACACTATTTATACCTTCTACATAAATCTTTGATCCTGCACTAGTGCAGGACAGATTAATGCAAGAAGGAAATCTCTAAAGAAGCAGGTTTAAGGGCCCATCTAACGAGACTGCTAAAGTGTCTCTACTAGAGGAAAACACACACTCAGTAGATTAAACAACCATTGGTGGGAGTGATTTCCTTTTATCTTTAATTCTCTGTTGCAAATGCATACTTCCTCGTTCCAGTCTTAGATTATTTTGATGATTCAAGTTGCCTTTTTCTCTTTTGATTTGATTCTGAAATATTTCCTTTAAAGAAAGTAGGGATTTACATTAGGAAGATTCATATCATCTCTGGCATTGCATGTGCTTCGTCTCTAAGTTTACAAATCCCCCGAGTTGAGAAATTAAGTGTTGAGGAGTTTGCTTAAGTGTAATTCCTGCACCTAACATTTTAGCACCGTTGTTGGGGAGGTGATTTGATTTGGTAAGAATTTTCTGATTATACAAATAGAGGTAATTTTTCCTTTATCTTTTCAGAGTTTTTGAAGGAATGTTACTGGTGTTAATTGATTTCTGACAACATTTTTAGAAGTTTGTTGTTATTTTTCTTTTTTTCTTTCCTTTTGAAATGAATGCCTAGGAAAGGTAAGGGTTCGAAGCCCACTAAGGGCTGAAATAATTCTGAAAAAAAATTTCATATTGGGTCCCCTTGTGTAAGCAGGAAGCCCAATCCAATTCAAACCCATCATGAAAGAACAATCCACCTGGACTCTGGTGATAATAGCTCAGGTGTGGATCAGCTTGTTGAGAGCGGTACAAGTAAAAGGGGAACAATGGTGGACCAAGAAGATCATTTGGAAGGGACTGGTGACAACCAGGTAAGTGAAGAACAATCCACTTTTATGTTTCCAAATGTGGATCTTGATACTGTGGCGCAAATGAATAATATTCCACCATCATCTCTCCCTCATTTCCATGGTAAAGTTCATGAAGATCCTGACTCTTTTCTATTCGAGTTTGATATTCTGTGTAGAAGTTATGATTATGCGATTGATGCTAAGAAGTTAAGACTATTTCCTGTTACTCTCAAGGACTTAGCTCTACGCTGGTTTATGGGGTTAGGAGGAAACACTATAACCTCTTGGGATCAGATGAAGAAAGTGTTTTTGTCTAAATATCAAGAATATTGAAAAACTCGGGACATGCAGGATGAAATTTTTACAATCATACAAGATGATGATGAAATTCTTGAAGATTATCTGGAAAGATTTCTGTATATTTTACAAAGGTCAAAACTTAAGCTTGATCCCAACACTATTAGAACCTTGTTATTAAGAGGACTTACTGATAATTCTAGTAATAATTTGAATCTGTTAGGACAAGGTGATATTTCTCAAAAAAAAATTGATCAAATTTGTGAATTATGCATGAAATTTTCAAGAAATCAGTATAGATCTGGCAGAGGAACTCGAAATAGAAATAGAAAAACTGAATCTACTAATGCTATGATTATTGGACTAGAAAATGAAATGGAAAACATGAAAATTGATATAATGAACACTGTTACCAAATAGTTAGACTCTTTAAAATTTTAGCAAAAACTCATGAAGGAACTGGATACAAGGGGACAAGAAGGTACCGACCTCCTAAATTTTCTCCACACTATTTTGGTTATAATTCACATGCATATTCTTATCCTAACTCTCATCAGCAGTGGCCGTATGGGAATCAATATAAACATGGGCAACCTTCTCAACCATGGCAACAAGGTTGGAGAGGGCCAACTCATTCTTCATATTCCTACCAGCCACCTATGCAGTCATATCCATCTACGCATACAACTTATTTAATGCCTCAACTTCCGAGTCAGTCCACTCCATCATTGCCTTTACCTCCACCCTTTCGACCTCTTCATTTTCCTGCTCAACCTATGCCAAATCCTAATAATAATAAAGCAGTGCAAATGATCTATGTAACAAACCCACCTTTATCATTCGAGTACCAGTATATTCCAGTTGGGGTTCATGATATTCAATTGAGATCGGGAAGGACTGTAACACCAGAAAAACAGAAGCAACCTATGATCATTGAAGAGAAAGGAGAAGAGGAAGAGATTTGAACCTCAATTGGGGTTCATGATATTCTCCAAAAGTTGTCACTAAGTAGCCCTTACCCTCTGAATCCTTGCCATCTTCTTCCAACCAGCCTCCCTTTCCAGAGAGGCTAGTAATGGAAAGAAGTGTGCCTATTTCTAAGACTAGTTTGGCATCTGAGCTTCGGAATATTTTAATTAAGATACCTTTGCTTCAAGCCATTAAAAATATCCCCATTTGTACCAAGATTATTAAGGAACTCTATCTTAAGAAACCCGAGAGGAAGAGAGAACCCCAAACCATTCAATTTGTTGGTAGGGCAACAAAGTTGATGATAGGATGTGTGTCTATGGAAAAATATACTGATCCCGGAAACCTTGTTGTCTCAGTTCACATTGGTAATGTCCTTGTCTCTAATGTTCTTATAGACCTGGGGAAAGCCATTAATGTCATAACTAAGCAAACCATGGATAAACTTCGGTTATCTCATCTTTGCCCTACTCCCAATGTGCTTGAATTAGCAAGTAGATCTAAAATTAAGCCAGAAGGAGTATTGAACGATGTGATCATCTCATTAAATTATTGGGAATATCCTGTTGATTTCATTGTGCTTCAGCCAAAGAAATCAGTAGGAGGACATCCCTTGATCTTGGGTCGACCATGGCTTGCTACGGCCGATGCATATATTGGATGTCGTTCCGGTGATATGTATATTTCACATGGAGATTATAGGAAGAAAGTCACCTTATACCCCCCTGCCAGATCCATTCAAGACCTTCGAGATACTTTATGGTTGGATCAAAGCAATGATGAGGAGACTAAGCCCATTTCTCTTATCCATCATTATACTGGGTCTTCACCAGAAGATGAGATTCAAGATTTCTTGAATAATATAGACACTATGCATAACTTTGAGCCATTGAGCTGGATTTTCAGCCTAGATTTTCAAGATAATCATGATTCTCATTCTTTTGTACCGCTGCATTTGACCACTCCCTTGAGTACTCCTGAGCCTGATACCACTCTTGTTGAGATTAGCCCTCGTAAGTCCTTGCATATTAGTTCAGATTTGGACTCATCTCAACAAGAGTAGCTTGTGATTTTTTTGCAAAACCATATTAGTGCCTTTGCTTAGGGCTATGAAGATATGAAGGGTATCCCTCCTGAAACTTGTACACATCATATCTATGCTCAGGAAGGAACTCGACCTGTCTGACAACCCCAAAGGCAAATGAATCCAACTCTAAGAGATATTATGAAGGAAGAAGTGCAGAAAATCTTGGATGCTGGTTTTATCTATCCTAATTCTGACAGTCAGTGGGTCTCTCCATTAGTGCTTGTACCTAAGAAAGATGGAAGATGGCGTATTTTTATTGATTATCAAGAGTTGAATAAAGCCACTCTTAAATATTACTTCCCTCTCCCTTTTATCGATCAGATGCTTCATACCCTTGCAAGAAAGAAATATTTTTCCTTTTTGGATGGCTTCAGCGGTTATAACCAGATACAGATTGCACCCGAAGATTAGGATAAAACTATTTTTACATGTCCATGGGGTACCTTTTCTTATAAAGTGCTCCCTTTACGTTTATGTAATGCCCCGGCTACCTTTTAAAGGGCAGTCTTGGCCATTTTTGCTGATTTGGAATTTGTAGAAATTTATATGGATCACTTTTCTGTGTTTGGTGATTCTTTTCAAGAAGCTCTCAAAAATTTGGAGAAATTCCTTCTTCGTTGTCAAGAAGCCCATCTTACTTTGAGTGAAAAGAAATGTATATTAATGTGAAAAGCGGGAGTGGTACTTGGCCATTTGATTTCTGATAAAGGTATCCAGGTTGATCCGGCAAAGATTGAAATCATTCTGCATCTTCCTGCACCCAAAACTCAAAGGGAAGTAAGAGGGTTTTTAGGACATGCTGGTTACTATAGAAGATTCATTGAAAATTTTTCGAAGATAGCTGGTCCTCTTTTCCGACTTCTAGCTAAGGATAGTGAATTTTCTTGGTCCACATCTTGTCAACAGTCTTTTGAAACATTGAAGGAAAAGTTGGTACAAGCACCAGTTTTGTGAGGTCCAAACTAGTCCCTGCCTTTTCACATTTCCTCTGATGCTTCAAATTTGGCTATTGGCTTAGCTTTGGGCTAAGAGGAAAATAATAAATCCTATGCTATTTATTATATTAGTAAGAATTTGTCTTCCTCTGAATTGAATTATACAATTACAGAGAAAGAGTTTTTAGCTGTAATTTTTTCAATTAATAAGTTCAGGCACTATATTACAGGATATGAAGTGTTTGTACATAATGATCATTCCGAGACTAAATATTTGATGAAAAAACCATTGACAAGCGATAGTTGCTATTGTTGCAGGAGTTTAATGTTACTATTGTTGATAGACCAGGGAAATCTAATGTTGTAGCAGACTTTCTTTTTAGATTAGATAATCATAGTGAAGTAACTCCTGTTAATGATGATTTTCTGGATGAACATCTTTTTTCTGTCTACAGATTCTCCGTGGTTTGCTGACATTGCTAATTATTTGGTCACTGGAAAAACACCACCTCGCTTGTCCTCTCGTGAAAAGAGGAATATTATTCGGAAAAGTGTTGCATATTCCTGGATTCAAGGAGATCTCTTTTACACTGGTCCAGATCTGATTATCCATAGATGTGTAAGAGAGGAGGAAGTGTTTGACATATTGAAATCTGCTCATGATGAACCTTGTGGAGGCCACTTTGCTGATAAGCGGACTGCATATAAAGTATTGTGTGCTGGTTACTTTTGGCCTTCCTTGTTTAAGGATGCCAACAATATGTCAAGCGATGTGACTGCTGTCAACAAATGGGCCAGCCTAATCAAAACAATGAAATGCCTTTATGTCCCCAAGTTATGATTGAGCCATTTGAAAAATTGGCTATTGCTTTTACAAGGCCAATACATCCAACATCCTTAAATAAAAAGCATATTTTGGTTTGTACAGATTTCGTTACAAAATTGGTAGAAGCTAAAGATTTTTCTTTTGCTACAGAAAAAGTTGTTGTTGATTTTCTTTTTACTGAAATATTTACTAGATTTGGTGTGTCTAGAGAAATTTTTTCTGACAATGGTCCACAATTCATTTGTAATCTGGTACAGGGTGTGATGGAGAAATATAAGATCTGGCATAGGAAATCCAGGCCGTATCACCCGCAATAAAATGGCCAGGTGGAATCTACAAACAAAGTGATCAAGTCCATTCTTACAAAGATAGTCAATATGCATCGGAAAGACTAGGCTGAAATATTACCAGAAGCTTTGTGGGCATACAGAACCACTTGGAGAAATAGCACGGGACATACACCATATGAGCTGGTATATGGCAAACAAGTTCTACTACCAATTGAGTTCCAGATCAAAACTTTTAAAACTGCAATTTAGTTCAGAATAGATCTCTCTGAGGCACAACAACAATGTCTTATCCAATTAAATGAATTAGATGAATTTCGTAGAGATGTTGTTTAGCAGAACATAATAATTCAGTAGCAACGCAAAAGGTGACATGAAAAGTCTATTCAGAAAAAGCAATTCCAACCATGTGATTGGGTACTCCTTTATGATTCTAGATTTAAAGTTTTTAAAGGGAAGTTCCATACACGTTGGATGGGACCTTATGAAGTAATTCGAGTATTTGAGAATGGAGCAGTAGAAGTTAAAACTATTGATGGACAAAATTAAGTATTCTTGGTAAATGGACATAGATTAAAAAAGTATTTTCAACCACTTGCCAAGAAATATTTTACACAACAAGTCCAACGGCAATTCGGGACAGTAGTGGTGAATGGTAATACCAACCTTTTGAAGACATAAATCCTTCTTTCTCTTGAAAAAAATTTAAAAATACAAAAAAATTAATGAAAAAGTAAAGAAATATATTTTCCTGTAATTGTGAAAATCAGTTCGCTGACATGATTGCAGAAGGGCCAACCTGAAAACCATCTTGCTGGCAAGAAGATCAAAAATTTATAATAAAAAGAGAATGATGCTTGATATTTATATATGCTAGCAACCACCGAGTAAAAGCATGTTCAGCAGGACCAACCTTTATACATTGGGGTAATTAGGATGGATATTTTTTATTAAAGTAACACTTAATTCTCGTTGTAGTTATTTTTCTTCCACCAGTGCAGGCAGACCTTCCAGAAAATTTTCTTCCTTTCTTCATATCCCATTTCGTGATATTCCCCCAGTTTTCTTCTTTAAATCCCAGAATGATTAACCTTCCCACATTCTTCTGAATTTACCCTACCCGCTTCGTAAAAATCCCACTTTACCCTTGAATTTTTTTCCTATCCCACTTCTGTTTATCCCCTTTTTTGGTACTATTCCTGGAATCCATGTAACAAAATTCCTTCCCATTCTGAAATTTTCCCCTTTCCCTCTTCTTTTTTCCCTCATGAATTCATTACAGGATCTCATACACAAAGAGCAAAAAGATGCTCTGAAGCATCAAGAAAGGGCGAAAGAAATTTCCAGTATCAGTTGAGGAAGCCATGTTAGAAGTCCTATATTTTACTTAAATTCCCTGTTCTTTTTTTCAGACAATATGCTTGCACTAGTGCAAGAATATCGTCCTATATAATAATATAAGCAGAATGGTACCAGCAGAACAACATAGTAAGCGGTGTAAATAGATCGGTGCAAGCATGCACCTTGACAAAAGCAGAGTACAATTTGTTCTTTTCATGAGCATATGTCATAGGAAGTGGTCATCATAAAAGTTTACAAGCAGCCTTTTTCACTTATTTGATGAGTACTTGTGCTATCATATTAACTAGGAGAAAGTTATTTAAAGTACAAGGTGTTTTTAGTTAAGAATCATGATCATTTTTTAATAAATGCTAAAGTTCTTTTTTTGAATTATGAAGGAATGCGGAAATGTTTAACCATTGCTTGGATATAATTACCCTTTCCACCATGATCCTAAACATCCTTCACTTATAATGATTTCCTCACCTAGCCGTTAAAAAAAACGCAGCCGCAAGTACCAATCCCGCATGATTTCCAACATGTCGCGCATCCACAACTATTTTGGTGGAATGGATCGGTGATAAGACAGAAGGGATGGTGGATCCCTATTTATAAAATCCAAATTTTCTGGTATTGCATGCAATTTTTGAACTGTTCATAACTGTTAAGCAGCGATGCTGCCCATTCGATGTGAACCTTCATCCCTTAGTGAGGTAGATCAGACTGCTGAGTTTCGCAATAGTCTTGCACTATTGCGAGACTCAGGCTTTCTTCAAATTTTGCAGAAATTTGATAGGCACAACAGTGAAGTGGCCTTAAAGTTTTCAAAGAGTTTTAAAAACGACCGTGTAAAAATTGGGCCCCTGAAATTTAAGGTCACGGAAGAATCGATAGCAGTAGCCACGGGCTTGCAAAATACTGGTGTGCAGTACTTCAAAAATCAGAAGCTCGAGAGGAAGCGTTGGCAGCTTTTTGTCGTTGACAAGGATATGAAGGTAAACTGGAAGAAAGGAGTTCCGCGCAATGCCCTACTGGGACAGTGGCGGGACCTCCTTTTTATCCTCCAGAAATTCGTTACTTGCGAGGGAAGGTACTACCTCACCTTTGTGTATCATTTCAGGATGCTGCAACACTTCGAACCCGGCCGACACGTCCGATGGAGGATGGATTTCACTTATTTTTTGCTTAAGATTTTGGAAAATATGGCTAAGAGTGTGCAGGGTGCATGGGCGGATCAGGCTGACAAGAAATTATATCATCACGGCTTGATCAAAATCTTGGTTCAAAAGAAGTTGGAAATTAAAGGTATGCCTTGGGAGGTGTTGTTAAAAAAACTACATAAGAAGATAGCTACCATAAAGAAGACAGAGACCCCCGCCAGCACAAGCAGGGGTTCGAGTGTAAAGGGAAGTCCTTCTTGCACCAGTGCAAGAAGGAAACGACCCGGGAAGTCAACAAAAGAAAAGGGCCCATCTCCAAAGAAAAAGAAGACAACGGGTACACCTGTTAAAGAAACTCCTCCGATGCCATCAGTACATGAACAGACCCTTGAAGAAGACAATTTTTTGCCAATCCTTGCGGACGCAGCAAAATCTGTAGAGGTCGAGGATGACACACCATTGGCCGATTTCATTAAAATGGGCTGGAAAAAGAATGAAGAACCTGGTGCAGAACCACAATCCCCACAAAACGTCGAATCCCCTCCTACACTAGTGCAAGAAAAAGAAGTGCAATAAGAAGAAGAGCCGGAGGAAGAAGGAGAGGAAGAAGAAGAACAAGAACAAGAAGGAGAAGAAGAAGAAGGGGAAGACGAAGAAGAAGAAGAAGAAGAAGAGTTTACTGAAACCCCGAGGGATACTGAGGTCCCTGAAGAAGATACATCCCTTGTCAGGATAGAAGAGAAAGAAGACCCGATAGCTCCTGCTCCTCGAATAGTTGAGCTAGAGCTTCAAGTGCAGAACTTAGAGCAGCTCGTAGCTAAAGCGCAGGAGGAAAAAGAACATAATAAAGAAGAATTAACGGCAGAGATCCAGAAAAATAAAGGAGATGTCAGAGTGTAGAAATACCAAGCTACGCAGTGTTTCAAACGAATTAGAAAAGTGACAAAGAAACTGAAGAAAAGCAAAAAGAAGAAGTCTGAAACATTGCAGGCTGATGCTAGTATGACAGAGCAGGACTGAGCTAGAACACTCAAAGTTTTGAAGATTTTTTTGCAGAGGTAAAGAGTTGTGTGAGGACACACAACAACTTAGGGATGGGAGGATGTTAGCCCTCTAATTTGCTCTCTTTTTACCATTTCCCCCTTCCTAAATCATAACCATTTACCTCTGTTTCACCTCTTTTATGCACCCTCATCTTGCACCAGTCCAAGCATGGTGACACATTTCGTATAAACCTTTATTCTTCACGTTTTAATTCAATTTAGCATTAATTAAATATTTATTACATGATTTCTTACTTTTAAATCACTTTTGTAACTTATCGATATCTCCATTGGTTATTTGATAGTTAAAGTGCTTATTGTGACCACTGATCTTAGTGCAGTATCAGGTCCTGCACCATTTCCAGCACAACAGATCTTCGCAACAGATCCGAACCTCCTCTAGTCTGTCAACCAAAAATGGCTTGGGGGTAGCAGGGGTTTGAGCTTCTTTCTTTGGATGTGCATGTACAACATCCTTGTAGGAGAGCTGGAGCAGATGAGGATTGCCCAGCAGCTCCCCCTTTCAAGCGAAGGGTTAAATTTAAGGTAGCATCTCTCTCAATATTATAAAAATAAATGGGAAGGGAGGCATCGAGTTGTTTACATCCATGAATGAGTCTTTGAAGAGCTATGGGTATTCTCAACCGATGCTCCAAGGCCAGCATGAGTTTCTGAATGATATTTGTCGAGTAGACCCAAAGCATCAAATATCTGTCTGTTAGGAGCCGGATTTTAATTTGGAAGGCGAGCGAGGGCAGAACGAGGAGATCTGGGTTGCCAAGATGCTCAACATAGCTAGCAAGAATGGGCCATGTACAATATTTTCTTGTAGTCACCTTTTCTGCATATTGGCCACCGTCCTATGCATGAGGGTAGCTTGGATGTTTTTGATCCATGGGCGCATACCGGAGCCAGGCTCTGTTTTGAAATTTCAGGTTGTGGGGCACCTTCTCGGCGTCATTCTGTGGATGGATAGGGTTCTGCCAGCTTGGAGAGGACCGAGCCACTGGTTCTACATTCAAGGTGCCCCGCGCTTGGCTCTTGGAATGCACCCACAGATCTATTTTCGGATGGAGGCAGCATGCGGGAGAGACTGCTGTATCAATCACTAGTGATGGCAAGAGGAGAACTCATTGATCGCCAAGCTTGGTAGAGCTCAGGAGGGACTCAATGGCATCGGCAGCGATGGAAGCCATAACAGAGTCGTTAGGGTTTTCGATCAAGTCTCCGCCTTAGTTTCGAAATTCTTTATTCGATATCTAACAATAGAATAATATTATTAATGTTTTGTAATGTTTTTAATTAAAACTAACAAAATATATATATCTATTTATAATCAACGTTACTTGTTTTATTTAGTGAATATTTTATTTTCATTTAAAAAAGACACATGTCAAATCAAGATTGAGCATAGAAGGAATTACATATCTCCCTAGTGGGTTGTTAAATGAAGCTACCTATATAATAAATTTATTCTATATTAATATTTTAGTCGAACAAAAACATCGTCTCCAAAATATGTACAAGATGATATAAAATATCTTCACCTTTCCCAACCATATTTATTATCTTTGTCGTAGGCAAGTAATAATTAATAACGTAATCGATATGGAATTGACTATGAATTAATCTAATTTTGACCAAAAAATAAACAAGCAATTTTCTAAGTCCACAATATAAAACAAAAATAATTTGTTTTTGAAATATTTGAATTATGTTTCTTTAGAGCGTGAGTCTTATTATACAATCATGGGTGAGGTACCACTGTCTTCAGTTCATTCTGTTGTTGGCATCCATTATTGAGTACGACATTATACAATGTTGTGGATTTAACTCATTTTACAGGATGCCTCCCCCACTGTCGAGTCAGCAGCACCACCCTTGGGTGAGTCGGTGTCCAACCGGGCGCACATGACACTTAGGCGAGTCTCGGGTACGGGCATGCACGTGATGTACGAGGGTGTGCGGATGTAGTGGACAGGACTTTCACTGTTGAACGAGAGGCGTGATAGGTGTGGGAAAGGTGCCTACGTTGCTAGCATTTTATAGCGGCCGACATAGTTTCGTCTAGGCTACAACACATATTATTCAGGCTACAACATGTAGCATGCAAGAAATAGCATGAGCGTTTAGAAAGCAACAATGAGAAGCAATAGCTTGTAGCTCAGGTTCTGGTCATAGCATGCAGACCCAACTGTGCAACGCATCCAGGTGGAACGACTGTGCAATGGTCACAGGTGACATGACTATGTGTTGAGTTGTTCACGACAGGTAGGACTTAACATAACCGAGTTGGAATCGTGCAGAAGTTAGACTAAAGTGTATAAAAACTCGGGTAGAGTGTCGAGCCTGTGCAGGGTTAGCCTCCCCTTGTACATCATTGTAAATTTAAATAAATTTATAATGAAAATATAAATTTCAAGAAATATCGTGTTGGTCTCATGCTTCATATATTTGTATTGTTTTTTGATGAATTTCCACGTTTTTCAAATGAAAAAGGTGCAAATATTACAAAAAGAAATGGAGAACACAAATATAAAGTGAGCATAATTAAAACGATGAAAGATGGCATTCTTATTCCATGTATATATATATATATATATATATATATATATATATATATAGCCTATTTGTAATGTGCAAGAAATTTGGGTGACAGATTTACATCAATAATGGTGAAGTGAACAAATATAATTGGCTTTATTACAATGATACATCTCTCACACAACGAATAACCATAGGTGACATATCACTAGCACCCTTAGGTGGTTAACACCTAACCTCTAACATAAATATTTAGCATGACATTGTTCACAGGTCAATAACACATAAAAATGAGATAAATGTTAATGATTACTTAAATGGCTCTTAACATAAATGTTAACGAGTACTACAACAACTCAATGTTTATCATCTGAAAGAATGATATATTAATTTACAAAATAATTGCAATGCAAAAAAAACTAATCAATTAAAACTCTCCATCGGACTTTGGTTGTTTTTTTATTGAGTATGTACAGAATCAACTCTCGGAGTATGATCACCATCAATTGTCCTGACTAATGGTTTTTCTATTTGATACTTTTCCAAAACCTCTAAATATTCCATCACAAGAGGATCTGTCTAGGGTGCTCCAAAGGGGGCGTCATCTCCCGCTACCCAACGAAGATGGCCATCATTCGGTGTCACTACCAACAAGTAATTAGGATTTTCCTGAAAGAAAAAATACTAGTTATGACAATGTCAAAGTCACTAAGAAAACATTAAATATAAAAATAATGTGTTCCATATTAGCTTGCTCTAGTTATAACATTACAATGAAGGTAATAGAAACCCTGAAAATTGGATACAAATAGTTGAAAGATGAAGCTATCTTCAAGGGTGGTGCTTTCTCTTTTGTTTTCTCTAAAATTCAATCATGGTATGAGTTAAAGTTACAATTTAGAACCAAAATTACTCTCCTACTAAGAGATTTATGTGGTTGTTCTATTGAGACACGAACCAACCTGAAGGCCTTTCTCTTATATTTTAGGTAGATGCACCCATTTGTACTCTTTGTTGGACTATATGTTTTGTTAATATAAGTTGCATTTTTCAAAAGAAAACTTGAAACTGTTGAACTTTTTCTCTAAAATTCTATATACTCTTTGTTGAAATATATGTTTAGTTAATCAAATTAATATGTAGAATTCATTTGAAATTAACTTGTTTGCTTGAAAATGTCGAAGTCTTCTATCTATGAAAATTATGATGTATCTAGAATGTTTCACAATGTGCTGCAAGGATGCCAAAAATTTTAAAAACTAGCTTATTGAAAAATGTTCAATATATGCAAAGGAGAAAAAGTTTATATATATATATTTTAAATCTTATAAACATATATTGGTAGATTAAATGCTAAAAACCTATAATTATATTTTTATCTATCCTAAATTTCCAGCTGTAGTTTCAAGACAAGAAATAATTGATCATAGATCTAAAATCTTCTTCTTCAATACTAAATTAATAATTGAGAAGCATAATTGTAGGATTTTGAACTTCGGGTGTAATGAAACTACTAATATCCTAAGTTACTAACTTTACTTTCAGTGGTAATAAGTAACACACTGTATTTAGTAAACACTACCTGTGTATCAAACAACATATCAGTTTCCTAAGTCCGTACAAATATAAATGTGGCATGTGTAATGTGATCATCCCTCAAATGAATATCATTATCAATTATAGATTTTGAAATATAAATCATAAATGTAATGCATGCACGTTCTCGGTAGCTCTCTTCCATCCAGAAATGATTCCTTCAAACCAAATACTTAGGGATTGCCCCTCCTACATAATGTGAAGCTAGTGAGACCTATTGACTAACATTAGAGGCAAGCAGTAAAATTGGACCTTCTGGAAGAATAATCCTAACTAAACTGATCCGATTGGAGAGATATCACTCAGTGGAATTGAAAATTGACTTTCGAGTGAATTTTATGTTGCACGAGTTTCTATTAAGTTAGTATTTTTGTATTTTTTGTAGGGAATGAGTATTTTATAAGACTTGAAGTTTTGGCTAAATTTACAGAAAATATTATGTTGGAAGTTGTAATAATATAATATATTAAAATTTAATCTATATTAAAAATAAAAATAAAATAATTTATTTATTTCCATTTAAATCTTGCCAATTAAATTGGTCAAGAATCTCATATTCATTTGGACAGAATGACTTTCCACAAACGGGTTGTTTTTCTTAGTTCCAGACCCATATCTAGATCTAAACCCAGAGGCATACCCTCCCCTTCCCACAATTCTATCAGTTTAAGTAGCACCCAAGCTAGCAGCTTCAACTACACCTAAGTTTCCACTTATTTATTGCAGTGAAGCTCTCAAAACATCAAAAATATGTTGTAGTAAAGCTCCTAAAAAAATCCAAAGTACCCATTAAAACTCTTGACCGTTTTGGAGCATTTCTTACCAGCTCCCAAACTCCCATGAGCGGAGATCTCCATGAGTCAGGAGCTTTAGGTACGTGCTCTCTCCAATGCCACGTAGCTATACATGTATAACTATAAGTCAATCATATAGCATGAACTATGTCGATGCTTTAACATAAGAGTCCAGAGAGCTACAAATTTTCCTTTCATATTGGCCCCACGGCCTGGAGCATACCATATATGATAATTATGGGAGTTGGGAAAAATACAAAATAGCCCTGACCCACAGCCACGAAGTGGCCTTAGCTAGCCTTTTCAAAATAGGTTCAAGGAATCCCCTGTTACAGATGTGGCATCACAGCCTGTCTTGGCATGGATTGCTTTGGGTCCTCTTTGTACTCCACTTTTTCCTGAAATATCATTTGGTTACAGGACCACCAACTAAAGTAAAATATACTATTAGAAAGGGAAAACAACCAAAGCATTGTATTGAATCCTCACTCGTACAGGAATGACAAATGAACTTCAAATTGGGACTTGCCCATGCTACAACGAAAACAAATATGTCATGTGCTAAACAAGTGATTGGAATATTCTACTTCTATCTTGCCCAGTGGGCATCGGTTAAAGCTCGAGAAACCCCATTTAACTAATTTTTCCCAAATCACATAAGAGGACCTTGTTGTTAAGGGCCAACCTAAAAGTGATTTCACTAAATTTTATTTAAATTAGTGAAACATTTCTTTACATTCAAAATAGTAAGGTGGAGAAGAAAAGCAACGGTTTTGTGGACCAAGATAAATCTCTCCTACATCTTTTGTAAATTTTTATATTTTTTAAAATTATTTTTACTATATAAATATCGTTTTGGTCTCATGCTTCATGTATTTGTATTGTTTTGTGATGAATTTCTTCACATAACAACAAATGGAAGAAAACATAAGTAATAATATTAGTAGGCGTAGTTTGGAAGATGAGAAAAAAGTTAAGTATGGAAGTCTAGCCGGTGCCACACGATGCCCCGAATGGTGAAACCGACTCGGGGGCGTGACAAATGGTTTCATAGCCAGTACAACAAGATGCAACAAAGACCAAAGATGTATGCAGGCCAAATTTCTTGAGGAAAGAAAGGGTTGGTTGCACAGTTTTGGGTTTCTTGACTTGGAGATTCATGGCAGAACCGTCCAAGCTTTGGTGGAAAAAGGTGTCACTCATAATTTTATGATGACCAAGTTAGCAAGGGAAGTTGGATTGCAGATTATTCCCAAGGATGTGGAGGTCAAGGTAATGAACTCAAGGGCTAAGGTGTCAGGCTTGATAGGTGATGTGTCGGTTCGAATTGAATATTGGAAGGGTTGTTTGGAGTTCGCAATGATGGAGATGAATGTATTTGACATGATATTATGGAAGGATTTTTTGAAGGGAAACAAGGCACTTGTTATCTTGTTTTGTGATGAGATTATGTTGATTAGAGACACACATACATGGACTTTTCCTACTCACCTGCAATGTAGGGAGGTGAAGGTGCAACATGTGTTTGCACTAAGTATGAGTAGGGCGATGCAGGATGTAGATGTTGAGACATATGCGACAGTCATCAGGGAGTTCGAGGATGATGATTGGGTGGGGATGCCTATTCTAGCTGAGATTTATGATTTATTGGCCAAATATGTAGATCTTATGCTCGATGAGTTGTCGAAAGTACTACCACCAAGATGTGAAATGGACTATAACATTGAACTAGAGCCGAGGAAGGAACCACCAAAAAAATCTCATTATAATTTGTCAGGGCCGGAGTTGGAGGAGTTGAAACGACAGTTGAAGGAATTGGTTGATGCAGGTTTCATACTAACTTCAAGGTCCCCATATGGTGCTCCAACATTTTTTAAGAAGAAGAAGGACATGAAAGAGTTACAGAGGTGTTGTGATTATCATGAACTTAATAAGTAGATGATAAAGAACCATTAGGGGAATTTTGAGGTATAAAATGGGCCTCCTAAGGAAATTATAAAATAATAGTGGAAATAATAAAATAAAATTTGATTACATGATCAAATTTTAGAGGGAAAAAAGAAAAATTATTTTTTCAACTCATGTTTTCAACTTATCTAACAAATTTTTTACTCGAATTTCGAGCGAGAGTACTTGTTGGATGCAAAATTTAATTCCCCATCCAAGGAGTACCCCTGTTGCATACTTTCGATGGACCTTGCTACATGGAAAATGAGAAATACATGGAAAACGTGATTGCAATCATGTTTTCCATGTAGCAAGGTCCATCAAAAGTATTCAACATGGGTACTCCTTGGATGAGGAATTAAATTTTTCATCCAACAAGTACTCTCGCTCGAAATTCGAATAAAAATTTTGGGAGATAAGTTGAAAAAGTAGTTTTATTATTTTATTATTTTTTAATCTTTTTACCTTTTTACTTAAAAAATGGGGAATCATCCCCCATGGCTGACATCATCATCCTGAATCCTATTGGTTTTTATAAAGTTTATTTTGGTTGTACATTTTTCTTAGGAAGCCCATTTTAGACCTCAAAATTTCCCTAATGATGTATCTGTAGGTTTTAACCCTGAACAGAAATTATCTACACACGAATCTTATAACATAAAATAAAAAATAGCGAGAGCATAAAACATAAAACAGATAAACACAGAGATTTTCCCCTGGATCCCAAATCGGGACGACCAGCTTGATTTTTCATTATATTCCTTTTAGTGTTACAACACATATATATACATGTCGAAGCATACATAATACCAGGGGCTGAAAACCATCGTACCCCAAAACCATGTGCAAAATCATGCACAAAACATGGGTGGGTCCACCTATGAGTGGGTCCGCACACCAAACAAATTTTCGTCGGGGCACTGCCCCAGACCCCAACAGTGGGGGCTGCCTCCCCCCTTGTGACCCCCCTGCTGCACCCGGCGCAACATACAGTGCATGGGGCTAGTCGTGGAAACAATATAACACATACCCAACATTCTCCCACTTGTTATTTTATTTCCACAGGGGGCCATAGGAGAGCTTAGTCATTGGGCCAATTCTTCAACACCCATTGTTTCTCTACACCAAGAGAACTTCTGAGTTCTCACAGACTTCGTCAATGCATCTGCAACATTCTTCAAAGTGTCCACCTTTACCAGCAACACCCTTTTAGCCTCAACCATATCTCTAACAAAGTGATATTGAACATCGATGTGCTTTGTCTTTGAATGGTAAACGGGGTTCTTGAAAATTGCACTTTGGGTATCACGGTCTATCCTTATCTCCCCTTATAGCTTGTTGTAAATGGAACCTCATGAACACAAGCTTTGCAACCAATCTGCAACCAAAGCGCTTCCTTGCTTGCATGAGTGGATATTATGTATTACCTCTATAGTTGAAAGAGCCACATAAGCACATGTTTTACTCATCAAGTGACTGGCGCCTCCAAATAGGCTAAACACATACCCACTTGTAGATCTTCTTTGGTCTAGATCTCCATTGATCTGCATCCAACAAAACCATGAATGTCCAACATTCTTTCCAATCTGGTCTTCCCTGGTAGCACAAGCCATAATCACTAGTGCCACGTAAATATACGAAAACCCGCTTCAACTGCTTTGTCCAGTGTCCTTCCACAGGTTTTGACATAAGCTTGCTCAATACTCCCCTTTGTATGTGCAATGTCTGGTCTAGTACATACCATTGCATACATCGGGCTACCTGCTGCACTTCATGGAACACGGGACATATCCTCCTCTTCTTCTTGTGTCTTGGGACAACTTTGTTGACAAATAGATTTACACCTAGCTCTATAGGAACATTCACGATTTACTATCATGCATATTGAACCTTTTCAATATAGTCTCGACATACTTCTCTGGTTTTAACCCAGGAGCTTCCTTTTTCCCGATCTCTATTGATTTCCATGCCCAAAAATATAGTTTACTGACACCAAGATCCTTCATGTCAAATTTGGAGAGCAGTAGGGTCTTCAAATATTGGATAATTTCTTTGTCATTTTCAATCAACAACATATCATCCACATACAAGACCAAATAAATAACCACCCCCGGTCACCAATTAATTTAAAATATAAAAAGTGATCCTCCTTGCTTCTTTGGTGAAGCCAAGTCCCCGTATATAGGTATCAAATTTAGATTACCACATCCTAGGTAGTGTTTAACCCATACGAGACTTCTTCCTTTGCACACAGTTCTTTCTTACCCTTCACCATAAAGCCTTCGGGTTGCTTCATGTAGATCTCCTCTTCTAGATCCCCATGAAGAAATGTTGTCTTCACATCCATCTATTCTATCTCAAAATCAAATGCGGTAGCAAATGAGATAAAAATATCTAATACAAAATTTATATAAGAGAAAAAATATCACCAAAATCAATTCCCGGCACCTGGGAATAACCTTTTGCTACCAACCGAGCTTTGTATTTCTCCACCTTGCCTTCTACATTCATCTTCTTTTTAAACACCCATTTACTCCCGATGGGCTTCCTTCCAGCTGGCAACTCCACCAGATCCCAAGCCTCATTTTTGTGCAAGGATGCCATTTCATCAACCATGGCCTCCTTCCAGATATTTCCATCCTCTGAATCTACTGCCTCCCTGACAGTTCTGGGATCATCATCAGTTATAGTTAAGGCAAAACCTGAACATAAAGCAGATGGACTATACCTTTCTGGTTGCCTTCTTTCTCAAACTGATCTTCTGAAAACTAGAGTTTGTGGCTCTTCCTCTTCTGAGTCTTCTTCTGTTGTAGAGTCTGATTCATCCTCCTTTAGCTCAAACTCTATCTTCTCAGGTTGTTGTGTAACCAGCTCCAAAAAAAGAAGAAAAGAGATATAAACGCCTTATAAATGAGCCACTTCGAGGGGGCAACCTCCAATACATTACATAAATGAACAATTCTTGGATGATACAATTTACAAAACCTCCTTTATATATATAGGAGTACATGGGGCCATAATGTAATCCTAGTGGGCCACAATGTAATCCTAGCCGACCTAACAATAATAATTTAAGGGCACAATAATAACAAAATGGGGGTTACAAAGGTACAATAATAACAATAAGGGGGTTACACTAACAACAATAAGGGACTATACTAGTAATATAGGGACCTAACATGCCCCTCTCCTTCAAAAAAGTGTTGTCCTCAACGCTTGAGTAGCTCTGGGTGCTTCTGTATAAAATTCTGATCCTCCCATGTAGAATCTTCAGTGGGTAAGTTCTTCCACTTGATGAGATACTCTGAAATTGATCGATTCCGTAGTTGTCGAGTTCTTGTTTCCATGACCGCTTCTGGTTCCAATATGAATTTTCCTTCCTCATCAAGTTCTGGCAATATTGTTTGAACTGGAAGATTTTCACCTATAACCTTCTTTAAGCATGAAACATGGAAAACTGGATGTACTCGCGAAGAAGCAGGAAGCTCCAATTTGTATGCCATAGTACCAATCTTTTGCAACACCTTGTAAGGACCATAGTACTTTGTTGATAATTTATTATCCTTCTTAGCTTGCTTGATGGACATTTGTTTGTATGGTTATAGCCGTAAAAATACCCAATCTCCTACATCAAAACTTCTCTCGCTACGATGTTGATCTGCCTGTTGTTTCATTCGATTTTGTGCCAAATTCAGGTTATCCTTTAAGAGTTGGAGAACTTCTTGCTGATGCTCGATGTGATCTTCCACTGCTTGAACCTTCGAATTTTCTCTTAAAGATGATGTGATGGATGGTGGATGATATCCATAAAGCGCCATAAATGGGGTCATTTTTGCTGCAGTATGGAAGGAAGTGTTATACCACCATTCAACAAGAAGTAACCACTTGACCCATTGTATTTGTTTATCAGATACAAAACAACGAAGATATCCTTCCAAACATTTATTTACTATCTCAGTTTGACCATCAGATTGAGGATGATAAGATGAGCTATGATCTAATTGAGTACCCAAACAAGAAAATAACTCCGTCCAAAAATTTCCAGTAAAAATGGGATCTTTGTCGCTCACAATAATCCTTGGGATTCCATGTAGCTTTTGAATTCTGTCCATAAAGGTAGTAGCAACTGTACTTGCTTTAAATGGATGAGATAATGCACAAAAGTGTGCATACTTGGTAAGTCTATCAACTACCACCATGATGACATTCTTGCCTTCGGACTTCAGTAAACCTGTGATAAAATCCATTGAAATCTCCTCCCAACGTTGACTTGGAATGGATAAAGGTTGTAGAAGTCCCGGGGTCTTAATTGTATCCACTTTATTCTGCTGGCAAACCAAACATTCCGCCACAAACTTTTGAATATCAGATTTAAGGCCATCCCAAAAAAAATCTTTCTTCACCCTGTGGTAAGTTTTTAAAAATCCTGAGTGTCCTCCTAAAGGAGAAGTGTGCAATTCCAGAAGAATCTTTTGTTTAGTTGGGAATTCTTACAAAGATATAAGCGATCTTTGTACCATAAGGAATCATTTTTCCAACTAAATGTATCAGATGTACTAGGATCTTGCTGCAACTTTTGAATTAGTGTCCATACATCTTTGTCCTTCTTTCATTCATCTCTTGCTTCAGTTATCCAATCTGGTTGGATAATAGAAATGGCACAAAGCAATGCTTCCACCTCTTCATTCTTTCTTGAGAGTGCATCTGCAACAACATTAAGCTTTCCTTTTTTTGTAGATTATTTCAAAGTCATAACCCAACATCTTTGTGACCCATTTTTGCTGCTCTTCTGAAGATAGTCTTTGTTCCAAAAGTGTTTAAGACTATCATGATCAGTTTTTACCTTGAAGTGTCTTCCCATTAGGTAAGTTCGCCATTTCTTTAGTGCATGCAGTATTGCTAACATTTCCTTCTCATAAATAGGTTTTTTTAAATACTTTCCTTTGATTGGACGACTTTCAAAAGCAATGGGTCTTCCTTCCTACATTAAAACTGCACCAATTCCATTTCCTGAGGCATCACATTCCATAATAAAGGTTTTTGTGAAGTCTGGCGTAGCTAAGACCGGTGCTAGGCACATTGCCTCTTTAAGATGTTCAAAGGCCTTAGTTGCTTCAGGAGTCCATGAAAATACATCTTTCTTCAATAGTTGTTAGAGGTGCTGCTATTCTCCCATAATTCTTAACAAACTTTCGATAATACCCTTTTAACCCGAGAAATCCTCGCAGCTGCTTTATGGTTGTGGGGACTTTCCATTCCTTAATGGCTTTAATTTTGTTAGGGTCTACTTTAACACCCTCGTGAGATACAATATGACCCAGATATTCCACCTCTTGTGCTCCAAAGAAACATTTGGATTTTTTTGCATATAATTGTTTCTCCTGCAATAGTTTGAGCACCCTGTCAACATGTTCAACATGATCCTTCCAAGACCTGCTTTAGATTAGTATATCATCAAAAAATACTAGCACAAATTTTCTAAGGAAGGGTTTGAAAATGGAATTCATCAACCCTTGAAATGTAGAAGGTGCATTGGTAAGGCCAAAAGGCATGACCAAAAATTCATGACCCTCATGAGTTCGAAACACTGTTTTCGGAATATCTTCAGTCTTCATTCTAATTTGATGATACCCTGAACGAAGATCCAATTTGGTAAAATAAATTGCTCCATGCAATTCATCCAATAATTCATCAATCACAGGAATGGGAAATTTATCTTTAATGGTGAGCTTATTGAGCTCCCTATAATCTGGACACATGAGCCATGATCCATCCTTCTTGTGTACCAATACTACAGGAGCAGAGAAAGAACTTTGACTAGGTTGAATTATACCCGCCTCTAACATTTCTGCAATCATACGTTCAATTTCGCTCTTTGGAAGTAAGGATATCTATAAGGCCTGATGTTTGGAGGAACACTTCCTGGAATCAAATGAATAGCATGATCATGATCACGAATAGGTGGGAGTCCTTTGGGAGTTTCAAACACCTTGGAATGATTGTCCAAGACTTGTTGGAGATCTGCAGAAATAGATGATTTTGATGTCGGAACTTCTAGTGAGCATAGTTGTGCAATTACGCCTCGTTGTTCTTTCTTTAGAAGCTTTGTCATGACATTAGAGCTTATTATCCTTCCCGGCTTCCCTTCAATACCCCTTAATTCGACTTCCTTTCCTTCTGAAAAAAATTTCAAGAAAATTTCTTGAAAATTAAAAGCTACCGTCCCCAAAGATTGTAACCATTGTACTCCTAGTACAACATCAGCACCTCCCATAGGAATGGAAAGCATTGGACTAGTCATTACATATTCCCCCATGGTTAGCTTGATATTATGGCATTTTCCAGAGAAATTTATAGTTCCTCCATTTGCAACCATCACTTGACATTCTGGTGCTGGGTATAGGAAACAATTTAATTCCTTGGCTACCTTACAATGAATAAGATTGTGGGTGCTACCTGAATCAATCAACACTATTACCTTTTTCTTCTTGATTTGTCCTACTATCTTGAGAGTTTGAGGAGTGGTAATTCCTACCAGTGCATTACACGATATGGTCGGATTCATTTCTTCCTCTTCTAGGGTTGGTTCCTGGTGTATATCCTCTTCTTGTTCAATTTCTTCTTCCTCTTCACAATCTATGTAAAATAATTTCTTCTCAGCACACTTATGACCTTTAGTGTATTTGCTATCACAACTGTAGCAAAGCCCTTTTGCTCTTTTTTTCTTCCAATTGTTGTGGTGTCAACCTTGTAGGTTGTGGAAATCTAGGCGTAGCCACACTTCCTTCTTTATAGAATTGAGTGGTAGGCTTCCTTGTTGCCATAATTTTACATTCAACTTTTCTTGCCAACCTGAATACCTTCTCCAATGAATCAGGTTCCAAAACACGAACTTCATGTTGGATGTTATCCTTTAGAGTGCCTATGAAGAGATCAATCCTGTGTTCCTCCGGAATATCAGTTACCCTTATATTCAATTTTTGGAAGTCCTCAATGTGCTGCCCCACTAAACCCTTTTGTTTGAGATTTATCAATTGGCTAAAGAAGGTATTTCTCTTTGTATCCTCATAATGTGCTATCATTTCCTCCGTAAAAATTGACCAAGTGATAATTTTTTTACGGGAGAAAAGCCATCGATACCATACAAATGTATTTTGTTCTAAATGTAAAGTTGTAATGCGTACCTTTTGTGTGCTTTTCACATTATGGAGATCAAAATATTGCTCCATCTGTAGTATCCATGTTACAGGATCCTTTCCATCAAACTTCCTCATATCCATCTTTGGAATATGGTGGTTCTTTCCACCAACATTAGAGTTTATGAAATCACAATTAACATTTATTTTTTTCTCATCATGAGGTTCTTCTACTATCTTTTCACCATTAGGAAACCTTTCTTGTATCAACTTTGTCAAACCTTCCATGTCTTCTTTTAGAAAATTCTTCATGTTTGCCATTTTCTCATCGATCTTAGCTTCCATGTCATCCATCTTAGATTCCATGCCAGCCTCCATGCCATCCATCTTAGCTTCCACGCCATCCATCTTAGCTTCCACACCTTTCTTCAAACCGTCCATCTTCACTTCCACGCCATCCATCTTAGCTTCCATGCCTTTCTTCAAACTGTCCATCTTCACTTCCACGCCTTTCTTCAAAACTTCCATTTCATTTTTTGTTGCTCTTTGCGAGAGTGAAATTTTTTGCACTTGCTCTTGTAATTTTGATAGATCATGTTGCAATTCTTCATCTTCATGAGTCATGGTAGAGCCTTCTGAAGGCTTAATGGGTGTTGAATTCTTTTTAGGTGCCATTTTAGAATCCAATGTTGATACCTATTCTACAATATTCCCTTGGAATCAATTCAACTTGATTCTTCAAACAAGACTTATGCAATTCGGAAAAAAAATACACACCTTTAACTTACTTTGAGGAGCTCGATATTGAAATTTAATTATCTCTGTAATTGAAAATCTTCAATTTCTGAAATTCAGCCCTATAGTATCCCTCTGAAGCTTCTTTCAAATGCCACAGGTCTGATCTAATTTGGATTCTCCAAGACAAAGTTGTGTCCAATCTCCCACAATGACCTAATTCTGGACTAGTTCAGTAGAGAAAACTTGTAGGACCTGCCACGTGTCACTGTTTCGTCATTTGTCTATGAAATTGATTTCCAAGAAACTACAGTCCGTGTACTTGCGACCACTTTTTACGGCACTCAAATCCACTGCTCAGAGAGAGAGTTATTGAACTTTTCCCACGATCACCTCTTTGAGAAATTTCCTCAGGATTTCAGCTTCGCACCATACAAATTTTAGATTCTGAACCTTCGTAGAAAACAAGTTATAGCGCAAATTCCACGATGACCTGTTTAGGAGCCTGAAAACAGACCTAACTTCCACAGATCATATCTCTGAAAATATTGCGAACCAAGCTCTGAAATTTTTAGACAATATTCCTCAGGATTTCGGATTCGCACCCTAAAAATTTCATCTTCTGAAACCTCGTAGAAAAAAATTTATAGCGAAAATGCCACGATGACATGTTTGGAGCAGCGAAACCCTAGAATCCAAAGCTCTGATACCAAATGTTGTGTAACCAGCTCCAAAAATAGAAGAAAAGAGATATCAACGCCTTAGAAATAAGCCACTTCGAGGGGGAAACCTCCAATACATTACATAAATGAACAATTCTTGGATGATACAATTTACAAAACCTCCTTTCTATATATAGGAGTCCTTGGGGCCATAATGTAATCCTAGTGGGCCACAATGTAATCCTAGCCGACCTAACAATAATAATTTAAGGGCACAATAATAACAAAATGGGGGTTACAAGGGTACAATAATAACAATAAGGGGTTTACACTAACAATAATAAGGGACTATACTAGTGATATAGGGACCTAACACAGGTTCCTTTGGTAGGAATTCATGTGTAACAACATCTTTCACCTCTCTAAACACCACATCTCGGCTGTATACAACCTTCCTTGTTTCTAGGTTCCAAAGCTTGTAACCCTTTAAACCATTCTTATACCCAATAAAGATGCACCTTTCAGATTTATTATCCAACTTGGTCCTTTTCTCCTTTGGAACATGTACATATTCATCACATCCAAATACCATTAGATGTGAAAGAGATGGTTTCTTACCAATCCAGACCTCATGTGGAGTCTTATCCTCCAACAGTGATGAAGGTGATCTATTAACCAGATAGCATGCAGTCTCCATTGCCTCTGCCCAGAATTCTTGTCCTAACCCGGTACCATTGAACATGCTTCTTGCCTTTTCCATCAGTGTTATATTCATTCTTTCTGCAACTCCATTTTGCTGAGGTGTGTATGGAGTAGTCTTCTGTCGTGCTATACCACACTTCTTACAGAACTCTTCAAATTCCTTCTTGCAGAACTCCCCACCATTATCTCTCCTCAGCGCCTTTATCTTCTTCTCTGTCTGGTTTTCCACCAGAGCCTTAAATTCTTTAAATCTGTCAAAATCTTTAGATTTCTTCCTCAAGAAATATATCCATGTATTCCTTGAGAAGTCATCTATAAATGAAACATAGTACACAGACTTTCCCAGTGATGGAACTGACACAGGTCCAAACACATCACTGTGCACAAGTTCTAATATCTTGTTCACCCTCTTAGCACCAGAAGGAAAACTCACCCGATTCTGCTTCCCATATACACAATGTTCATAGAAATCGAAATCCAGAGAGAAATTAGACATACCTTCTACCATACCATTTCTATGCAATATCTGAAGGCCCTTCTCTCCAATATGTCCAAGCCTTTGATGCCATAGCATGGTCTTTTCTCCAGACACAGCTAGGCTTTCCGTCCCACTTTCAGGAACCACAGAACTGTTACACCCATCAATAACTATGCTACCTTGTAGCTTGTACAGAGTTCCAGTCCGAACTCCCCGCATTAATACCAGTGCTCCCCGAACCATCTTGTAGGCATCTTTCTCGAACACTATTTTTACACCTGCATCATCCATCTTGCTTACAGAAATCAGATTTCTGGCCAATGCAGGAATATGCAGAACACCAGGAAGTGTTCTAATCCTTCCACCTTGTAGCTTCAACTTGACCTTTCCACGTCCGATGATTTTGGCCTTCCTATCATCCCCTAGGAAGACATCACCATCATATTTCTCATACTCGCAGAACCACTCCCTATGGGGAGTGAAGTGAAAGGATGCACTCGAGTCAATCAACCATGACTCATGATCTACATGTGTATTTGAAGAAGAAGCCAAATACACATCCCCACCTTCATCCGAGGTGGTTTTTGCCTCTGCAGAAGGAGCATCATCAGATCCCTTTCCTTTCTCAGGAGCTTTAGATCTGCATTCCTTTTTGTAGTGCCCTTCCTTTCCACGTTTCCAGCATACTTTTACAAACTTTCCAGGAGATTTAGATCTCCCTATAGATTTTGATCCCCCACTCGAAACATTATTGTTGTTTTTGTTTTTTGACCTTCCTCGTACAGATAAGGCATCTTTATTCTGGCCCTCCATATTTCTCCGTCTCATTTCCTCCGACAGCAAGGCTGAGACAATGTCATCAAAATTCAAGATAGTTGTATTACTACCTGTTGCAATAACCAGACTATCCCACGAGTCTGGTAGAGAACACAACAAACTGATGCACTTATCTTTATCTGAGATTTTAATATCAATAGATGACAGCTGACTTACCACAGTATTGAAGGCGTTCAGATGCTCTGTCACCGAGTCTCCATCCTTCATCCTCAAGTTATACAGCTTTTTTCGCAGGAACAACTTATTCACCAAAGACTTAGATTGGTACAAAGTCCCAAGTTTTTCCCACAAATTCTTCGCCGTAGCTTCCCCAAATACATTCAACAATACTGAATCTGAGACACACAACCGTATTGTGCTCTTAGCCTTCCAATCCAGTTTCTTCCAGTCTTCATCTAACATTACTGTTGGTTTAGTACCTGGATCTACCACGATCCACTGATTTTTATCCACTAGCAGATCCTCCATCTTGAGCTTCCACAACTCAAAACTCTGACCATTAAATTTTTCGATCTCTATCTTTTCGCCACTCGCCATCTTCTTTCACCGCAAGAATCGATCCTGCAGATCTCCCACTGAACAGGGTCTACCTCAAGCCCGAGAAAAAAACCCTCAGCAGCAAAGGCATCCCCTTGAAGCCGAAACAGCTATGATACCAAATGTAGGTTTTAACCCTGAACAGAAATTATCTACACACGAATCTTATAATAAAAAATAAATAATAGCGAGAGCATAAAACATAAAACAGATAAACACAGAGATTTTCCCCTGGATCCCAAATCGGGACGACCAGCTTGATTTTTCATTATATTCATTTTAGTGTTACAACACATATATATACATGTCGAAGCATACATAAACCCAAATCCATTAACCCTAGATTAGAACATAATCGTAGTTCCCTTGATCGGATCTACAAAATACCAGGGGCCAAAAACCATCGTACCCCAAAACCATGTGCAAAATCATGCACAAAACATGGGTGGGTCCGCCTATGAGTGGGTCTGCACACCAAACAAATTTTCGCCGGGGCGCTGCCCCGGACCCCAACAGTGGGGGCTGCCTCCCCCCTTGTGACCCCCCTGCTGCACTCGACGCAACGTACAGCGCATGGGGCTAGTCGTCGAAAGAGTATAACACATACCCAACAGTATCATTTACCACTTGTTGCGGATTGTTTCGATAAGATTGTGAAAGCACGAGTGTTTTTTAAGCTCGATTTGAGACATGTGTATTATCAGGTGCGGATAGCAGAGGGTGACGAGAAGAAGACTGTGATAGTGACAAGATATGGGATTTTTGAGTTTCTTGTCATGCCATTTAGGTTGTGCAATGCTCCTACTGGGTTTTGTACAATGATGAACAATGTTCTGCGTCCATTCTTGGATACATTTGTAGTTGTATACTTGGATGAAATCATGGTGTTTAGTGAAAACATGGAGGATCATAAGAACCACTCAGATTTTGTATTTGAGGCATTGAGGAAGAATCTTTTTTTCTTAAAGTAGTCTAAGTGTATGTTCGCTAAGATCAAGGTTTTGTTCCTTGGACACATAGTGGGTCAATGTAACATTAAGATGAAGCCGAGAAGGGTGCAGGCAATTGAGGATTGGGTCGAATTGAAGAATGTCCATGATATTAGAGTCTTCTTGGGGATGACCAACTACCAGCGTAAGTTTGTACAGGGGTATTCCAAGGTGATAGCGCCATTGACATACCTTTTCAAGAAGGATAAGCAATGAAATTGGATAGAGAAGTGTCGAGCGACATTTGAAGAATCGAAGAGGAGGATGGTGACAGCTCTGATATTGAAGCTACCAAACTTTGAGAGACCATTTGAGGTGCACACATATGCTTCTAATTTTGTGGTTGGGGGATTTCTCATTCAGGATGGGAATCCAGTGGCATATGAGAGTCGAAAGTTGCAAGATAGAGAGCGACAATATCTGGTTCATGAGAAGGAGATGACTGCCATCATTCATTGTTTACATATATGGAGGCATTAATTGATTGGGAATCCTTTTGTTGTCAATACTGACAGCGTTGCAACGAGTTATTTTGCATCCCAACCGAAGTTTTCAACGAAGCAGGCATGTTGGCAAGACTTCTTGGCAGAGTTTTACATGAATATTGAGTACATGACGGGTAGACTCAAAGCAGTTGCATATGCCCTCAGCAGGAAGGGACAGTTAGATGCACTTGGGGAGGAAGAATACCTTTTTGAACGTATTAGGAGTCAGGTTAACATGACCAATGTGATGCAGAATAGACTTCGTGCTACTGTGGGTACATATATTGAGGCGAAGAGCATTCTGAAGTAGGTGAAGGAGGGGAAGACTCGGAAGTTTTTCCTATGGGATGGGCTCTTGTTCTATGAGAACCGACTCTACATTCTAATGTCATTTGGACTTAGGAGGCACCTCTTGAAGGAGTGCCAGTGGTCGCCCATGGAAGCATCGTTCTTTGGCATTATTAGAGAGAGGATACTTTTGGGAGAAGATGAGGGAGGATGTGGAGGAGTATGTACACATGTGCATCATTTATCAGTAGGAAAAATCAGATAACCAAAGATAGGGAGGATTATTGTAGCCTTTACTGATTCCGAAGAGACCTTGGATGAGTGTTTCGATGGACATCCTCATTCAGTTATCGCAAGTGCAGGGGTATAATGGGATTATGGTTGTTATAGACCGCTTTTCCAAGTATGAAGTCTTCATTCCGATGAAGATACCATGTGGGGACGAGAAGACTGCTGAGCTATTCTTCAAAACTGTTGTGAATTTTTGGGAAGTGCCTTGATTATTGTGTCGGACTGAGATCCATGTTTTACAGGAAGATTTTAGATCACTTTGTTCAAGTTGGTTGGGATAGAGTTGCTGTAGAGTTTGAGTTACCATCCGCAGACAAATGGGAAGACTGAACGAATTAATACACTGTTAGAGGACTACTTGAGACACTATGTGATGGATGATTAGAAAAATTGGGCTGAACTCTTGGATGTGGCTCAGTTTAGCTACAATTTGAGGAAGATTTATGCAACCAAGTATAGTCCATTTGATTTGTTCAATGGACAGATGCCAGTTTCTCCACACATTGTGCTACCGAGGGGATTTTTAAGGAGTTCACATTCAAAGAGATTCCTAATAGCATGGGAGGAGTCTTTGGAGTTAGCACGAGTGCACCTACATGATGTTGCAAGGAAGATGAAGAAATGGGCAGATAAGGATAGACGAGACGCACACTTTGATGTTGGGGATATGATTTTTCTGAAGATTACCGGAGATCAGTTTCAAACATAGAAAGGGACTTCTGTTGGAAATGTTGTCATTGATGGAAAAGGTGGCAGCAAAGACAAAGACAGACAAAGGAGGCAGCAAATAAGCGAACAAAGGAAGCAAAGGAGACAGGCGAAAGAAGACTGTCGAAATGTAACAGTCAAATAGAAGAGTGGAAGCAACGACAGAGACAGAGAAAGAAGCACAGCGAAGGCAGAGGCAGAGCCCAGCTGGAAGACAGCGAATACAGAGGAAGAGATGAATAGAGGCAGAGCCGTTATCACAGCAGAGGCAGAGGCCGTGAATATAGAGGCAGAGATGAAACGGTCATGCAGTGGAGGCAGAGGCAGAGTCATTATCAAACAGTGAATATGTATTATAACATAGACGCGCCATTTTTTATGGAATGGAACCATGTGCAAACCGTGGAACCAAGAGGGAATAGTGACGGACTCCTACATAAAATTTCGAGAATCGTAACCCAGGCGGGAGGATACATAAACACAATTCCGGGAATCTTAACCCAAGTGGAAAAGTATATATATGGGTAACGCGTTATATAAAAAGGACCAAGCCTACAATACAAAGCATATGTATTATATGCTTGTGCGCAAGATTAAACGACTAAAGGTCCCATTGTTCGATTTTTTTTTAACAAACGAAGTAATATAAGGTGGATGACCAAAAAACTTATGTAAATGCTTGCCCCAGTGGGACTCCACATAAAATTCCGAGAATCATTACCCCAGTTGGAGGATGCATTAAAGACCAAAGCGGCAAAGTATACATATATACCTATATGCAACGCTTTATATATGGGTAGTGCCTTTTAAACAAAGGATCAAAGTATATATGTATATATATACATACATGTGAAGTAATCTATAGCTCGGGTCCAATAAAACCAAAGACTTAAACTGTGGGACCCTCATCCAATCGCATCGGAGAAAAGCTGGCAGCGAAACTTGTTATCAAAAGATTGCGATTGCGATTGAGTTCCGGACCCGATTCACCATACACGGTGACTCATGTGTGCTTGAAGTCCGGTTTAAAGTTATGCCATCGCATCGGAGAATATAAGGGCAGCGGAACATGGTGACAAGAGTTCCGATTGAAATGCGGACCCGATGGATCAATAAGTCATCATTCATATGTGTGTTTGAGTTCCGGGCCCGTACATCGCATCGGTAGAACAGTGATTCATCACATCGGCAAAATACAGTGAACAATCATTCATCGCATCGGCAAAATGCAGTGAACAGTGATTCATCGCATCAAAAAAATATAGTGAACAGTGGTCAATCGCATCGGACAAAAGCAGAACATCGGAGAAATATATTAAAATATTGTGATTTCTATGAAAGACCGGACCTGATGGGCTTTATAAACTATGATTCATGTATGGTTGAGTTCCGGTAAACAGTGAATCATCGGAATCAGAGCATCGGAGCATTGGAATGTCGATACATTCAAATGGAAATTGAGATTGCGATCAATCACAATCGGAAGAAGTCGAGGAGAAATATATCACATCAGAAAGCATGGCAAGTGGGCCCGAAAGGGCATTTGTTATGTATTAACATGATTATTTATTGTTATAGTGGATGTGGCATTTTGTTTGTTAAAACTTTGTATAAGTATGTCGAGAGTTGAAATTATGTTTTATATATATATATATATATATATATATATATATATATATATATATATATATATATATATATATATATATATATATATATGTATATATAAAGCGCTGATATAAAAAGCACAGTTACAAATGTATGGCATATGGCCGCTATCCTGTGATAGTGAATAAGGAACCAAACATAGCTGAAAGGGACAAAGACACAGTAAGAGAAAAGAAAAATGCGCAGCTAGCCAAGAGGCTGAATGAGTGAGCTGGAGTTTTCATTGTAATTGAATGTAAATGATTTTAATTTATATTGTTGTGATGCATTGGAAAGTCTCCGGAAGAGAGAAAATATCCCACTGTAACATTAAAATAAGCACCTACAGTTACATTTTTCTGAGTGAGTTGAAAAGAAATGAGAAGGCTGAAGACCAAGAGGCATGACTATCCATTTCGAATTCCTAGAGGAATACAAACAGTCATCAGGAATTCTCTATAAGTAATATCATCTTGATATGCATAGAGAGGTTAGAGAGAGTAAGAATAGAGAATGAAAATTATAGAAGATTGAGGAAGAGAGGAGCAGAAAGAGATGCTACAGAACAGAGCTGATATCTGAGGTAAATCAGCAAACATTTCTTGTGATAAATTGAGGAAGTTGGAGCTTCCTTATCAAGTTGTAGCTTGATAAATGTCAGTTGTAGCTGACTGAGGTTGGAGCCTCCTGTAGGTTGGTGCCTGCAGAAAATTGATGGGAGTTGGAGCTTCCTTGCAAGTTGTAGCTTGCAAAATTGAGGTAGGAGCCTCCTATGGGTTGGAGCCTACAGAAAATCAGTGGTGAGAGGGAGTTGGAGCTTGCCTTTGCATCACAACGATAATAAGATGTGGTTTTCTCCCTTTATGGGTTTCCCCTTATATCTGTTGTCTCTCTCGTGTTTTCACATAACAAGGATGATTACCAAGTTTGGCTTGTGATATTTCCTGCTCTCATGTGTTTGAAGTCACATTAATTTAATGTACTTACATCATATTAAATCTGTTCAAGCACTAAGGTTGATTAGTAAGTTGTAAATTGGTAGATGAAAAATATAAAGCTCATATATGTGTTAAAGTACGATTCAACCCCTCTCAGTTTAACTTATAAAATTTAAAGTGGTATCAGACGAGTTCCTTTGTACACTGAACCCACTAAAAGAGTCAGGTTCTGTATGCGGCGATGAAAGGATGCTCAGCTCCCATCAGCCCTAACTTTATGGGTGAAAACTATGCTTTCGGAAAATCGAATGAGGACATACATAATGTATCTAGGAATAGAAGTCTGGGCTGCTGTGGAATTAGGATATGCCCCAAAGGCAACTGACACAGAGAAAGAAACAAAACAAGATTTTGTCGCTAATGCAAAAGCCATGAATTCCATCCTGAATGGTTTGTGTGAAGCAAATTTTATTAAAGTAATGCACAAAGACACTGCCAAAGAAATGTGGGATACTTTGGAGAACATCCATGAGGGGGAAAAGAAAGTAAATACTGCCAAACTTCAAGTTTATAGAGCCCAGTTTGAGAACTTAAAAATGAATTATGATGAAGACATTTCCAGTTTCTTCCTAAAAGTTGCAGAAATTGTTAACAATATGAAAGCCCTTGGAGAAACCATGTCAGAAAGTATAATTGTGTAAAAGATTCTAAGATCTCTTCCTTCCAATTTTAATCCCAAGGTGTTTGCAATAGAAAGCTTGGTGATTGGAAAAGTTGAACATGAACCGGCCTAAATCTAACGGCATATGAGATGAGGTCCTGAGAAGAAGCCAAATACGAGGGAGGAAACCTTTAAAACGAGAAAAAGAAGAAAGATGAAAGGAAAGACATATGCTCTTTCTGCGATGAAGAAGAGGATAAATTTGTCCAAAGAAACTAGATATAAGGCTCGGGTAAATACAAAGGTAGTGCTTTCAAATAACTTTAGCGTGGAAGAGTTGGACACTATCTTTGCTAAGTGTCCTCACGAAAGTAAATAAAATCGAGGCCCAAGAATCGAGAGAAAAATCCTTCAAAGAGCGCGAACAAGGAAGAAGTACAGCAGAAAATCCTTCTATGCTCAACAAGACAAAAGTTCATACGAAGACTCGGATGAACCTTCAAGTGAAGAAGGAACCTCTGAATTTTTATTGATGGCCATAGAAGAACTTGAAGGTCTCCTGCTAGAATATGAAGAAGAATAAGGTGAAGTCGACCTTGAGGGGGAGCTAAGAAGTGCTCTGGAAGAGATTGATAGACTCAAGCTGAAATGCAGAAAACAAAAGGACATTCTCCTCAAGTATGTACGAGAGGAACATAATTCAAAAGTCCTGACACAGCTAAAGATAGAGCTTGAAGAAGCCAAGAAGATAGAGGACATGTTACTTAAGCAAATCAAATAAAAAACTCAGGAACAAGAAAAGTTGGAAGAAGAAGTAGTATGTCTCAGGAATAAATTAGAAAATTCTCAAAGGAAAATGGTTATAAACTCTTCTCAAACAACAAGCTCTAGTAAGTTGAACGAAATTATTGGTGCTCAAAGATATCCTATGATAAAAACTAGAATAGGCTATGAAGGAGAATCAAGTAAAAGCAAAGAGAAGGAAAACACAGAGATTATTTTTGTAAAAGCAAAGAAGAATGATGAAGCAGCTCAAATAGTTCCTACAAAAGAAGAAACTTGTAATAAGGAAGACAGAGATCAGAAGAAACCACCAGTAGCAAAGAATGTAATAAATACTAAGACCCCTGAGTATGTCAAATTTGGAAACCATCAAAGGAGATTCTTTCCTCCTATGAAGAATACCACATGTTATGTCTTCCACAAGCTGGGACACATTGCTGCATATTTCCATACAAGGAGGAGTAATTCAAACCAGCAAAAGATGCAAATAGTGAAGAGACTGTCTCAAGCAAACAAATTGTCTCGAGCAAACAAATGGAGAAAACAACCTTACATCGGAGTATACGAAATAATTTCTATGGTTATTGTTTTATTGTAAGGAATTTGACATAAAATTATTGAATGTAGAAAGTATGGACAAAGATTGATGTTCAACACCTTAAGGAGGTTTATGAATCAAAGAAATTTTGTTCATATTCACAACTCTGCAAAAACTATGATCAAATGTTGTATATGCAGTCAAGTTGGACATATGCCTTCCAAATGTCCTCTGAAAGGATGCAATTCATAATCTCACAAAAGATACCAAACAAAAGGATGCCTCCAGTAGAAAAGGAAGGAGAATAAGTGTGAACTGGCTCTAACTACTCAAGATCTAAAAAGCCAATGGTATCTAGACAGTGGCTGCTCAAAACATATGAATGGAGACAGGAGAAAATTTATAACTTTTGATGAAAAAAAAACTGGTAATGTTACTTTTGGCAATGATAAATCAGGAAAAATCAAGGGAAAGAGCTCAGTCAGCTTAGATAATGGCAGAGGTAAGGCCCAAGATGTACTATTTGTAGATGGGCTGAAGGAAAATTTGCTGAGTGTCAGTCAAATGTGTGATAAAGGCTACGAAGTTCTTTTCAGAGCACAAGACTGTGAAGTCAGATCAAGCACCACAAGTAAGACTCTGCTCAAATGTGTTCGAACAGAGATAAATGTTTGCATCGTGAAAGAGGAAGATGAAGTATGTCATCTTAGAAAACTTGAGGATTCATGGTTATGGCATAGGAGATTGGGACATCTCGGCTTCGATCATATCATCAGACTGAGCAAGAAGAAAGCAGTCAGAGACATGCCAGAAATAAAAAGGCCTTCTAATACCATATGCAAATCTTTTCAATTGGGTAAACAGAACCGCACATCCTTTAAGGCCAAAGATGAGTTATCAACAAGAAGACGACTCTAGCTTGTGCATATGGATCTGTGTGGACCTACAAGAACTAAAACACTAAGTAGAGAATCCTACTTTATGCTGATAATAGATGATTTCTCCAGAATGAAATGGGTTGCTTTTATCAAGAATAAATTGAAAGCTCTAGAAAAATTCAGAATATTCAAAGCATTAGTAGAAAATCGGACAGGATTCAAGCTAAAATGCATCAGATCGGATAGAGGAGGTGAATTCACAGATTATGACTTTGCAAATCTATGCAATGAATATGGCATAAAACAACAATTTACTATTGCAGGGACACCTCAGCAGAATGGAGTAGCAGAGAGACAAAACATATCTGTTCAACAAATTTCCAGAGCTATGATGCAAGAGAATAATATTCCTCAAACCTTCTGGGCAGAAGCGGTACACACAACAGTGCACATCCGTAATAAAGCTCACTTAAGGCCAAGCAGTGACAAGACTCCCTATGAACTATGGCATGGAAAACCAGCTTCAATCAAACATTTTAGAATTTTTGGAAGCAAGTGTTATATAAGAGGCTTGATTATGAGAATGCCAGGAAATTTGATGCGAGAGAGCAGATGAAGGGATTTTTCTAGGGATCATCTATTCCAAAAGTAAAGGAATTTCAATTACTACAACAAGACTCTTCAAAAAATAGTAGAAAGTATTGATGTGATTTGATGAAGAACTTCCAAACAATACTAGGAAATCTGAGCCATTGAGTCCATCGAGACAACCATGAAGAAGAAAAACCAAAATGATGATGACAAGAAAGACAATAGAAGATCTGGAACATGAGCTTGGGAAATCCCTAACCTACACCCGAAGAATCATCCCCGAACTGAGATCATTGGAGACAAGAGAAGCGGGGGTCAAACAGAAAGCGTGTTTGAGCAGGGCAGTATACATAGCCATATTTATCACAAATAGAGCCAAAAGGAATTGAAGAAACGACATGGAAAAGTATTGGGTGAATGCTATGAATGAAGAATTAGACCAAATTGAGAAAAACAATACCTGGGAACTAGTTCCAAGACCTACTGGGAAAAATGTCATAGGCTCAAAATGGGTATTCAAAAATAAAATGAATGAGGAAGGACAGGTAATCAGGAATAAAGCCAGACTTGTCTGCAAAGGATATTCACAAATCGAAGGACTTGATTATGTTGAAACATTTTCCCTTGTAGCCAGAATGGAAGCCATCAGAATGTTTCTGGCCTTTGCATGCTACCAAGACTTCAAGGTATATCAAATTGATGTAAAATCTGCTTTTCTGAATGGAGATCTAGAAGAAGAAGTCTACATGGAACAACCAGAAGGTTTCTCTTTAACAGAAAAAGAAGACTATGTGTGCAGACTGAAGAAGGCTCTATATGGACTGAAACAGGCTCCTCATGCTTGGTACTCAAGACTGGATAAATATTTGCAAAAACAAGGCTTTAAGAGAGGTGGAGTAGACAGCAATCTATACATAAAAGCCCATGAAAATGAACTCCTGATTGTTGTAGTATATGTTAATGACATTATGTTTGGAAGCAACAAAGAAGAACTAGCAAAAGGGTTTGCTGATGAGATGAAAACAGATTTTGAGATGTCTATGATTGGAGAGCTCAGTTTCTACTTAGGACTTCAAATTCAGCAAAAGAACACAGGTACATTCATCTCACAGGAAAAATACTTAAAATAAATGTTGAAAAAGTGCAAAATGGAGGACTACAAACCTGTATCAACCCCCATGATCACGGGATACAAGCTGTGTGCTGATGATGGATCTGCTGATATAGATCAAAAACTCTACAGATCCATGATAGGAAGCCTATTGTATTTGACAACATCAAGACCAGACATCATGCTAGCAGGAGGACTAGTGGCTAGATATCAAGTAGCACCTAAACAAAATCATCTTCTTGCAGTCAAAAGAATATTCAGATATTTACAAGGAACAACACAGTATGGACTTTGGTATCCTAAAGGAAAAAGCTTCACTTTGACAGCATACACAGATGCAGATTGGGCCAGATGTGTGGATGATAGGAAAAGCACAAGTGGAGGTGCTTTCTATTTAGGAGAAAGTCTGGGGGCATGGTTAAGCAAGAAACAAACATCTATCTCTCTGTCTACAGCAGAAGCAGAATATATAGCAGCAGCAGCATGTTGTACACAAGTCATGTGGATGAAGCAAACCCTCCAAGACATGAAGGTAAGCATTGATGAACCCATCTCAATCAAATGTGATAATACAAGTGCTATAAGTATATCTAAAAGTCCTATGCTTCACTCAAAAACTAAACATATCCCAATCAAGTATCATTTTCTCCGAGAACAAGTGGCTCAGAAGATAGTAAAATTGGAGTATGTACCAACAAAAGAACAGACAACAGATATATTTACCAAACCGCTTGCTAGAGAACCATTTGAATATTTGAGAGACAAACTAGGGGTAGTATATTTAGATGCTACTCTCTGATATGAAGAGAAATCACAGTTTTAGGGGGAGAACAGAAATGAAAATATCATTCCAGGGGGAGATCATCCAGCAAGGGAAGCATGAAACAGGTCCTCAGATCAAAAGGATTATGGCAAGAATGCATCCAGCATAAAAGAATCAATGAAATGCGTCGTACAAAGTCAGAAGTTTTCAGAGAGAGGAAATGAACGAAATGTTGAAAAAGGATAAAAACATAGGATCAAAGGATAGAATCTACACTAAGAATTCAAACCCCTTGCCATTGATGTCAAAGGGGGAGGAAGAGCAAGAAACAGGAGAAAGGATCCTAACAGGCAAACAGAGGAAGTGTATTGCCATCAATGCTAAAGGGGGAGACGGTTGGAAATGTTGTCGTTGATGGCAAAGGAGGCAGCAAAGACAAAGACAGACAAAGGAGGCAGCAAAGAAGCTAACAAAGGAAGCAAAGGAGACATGAGGAAGAAGACTGTCGAAATTTAACAGTGAAATAGCAGAGCGCAAGCAACGGCAGAGATAGAGAAAGAAGCACAACGAAGGTAGAGGCAGAGCCTAGCTGGAAGACAACGAATACAGAGGAAGAGATGAATAGAGGCAGAGCCATTATCACAGCAGAGGCAGAGGCAGCGAATATAGAGGCAAAGATGAAACGGTCAAGCAGTGGAGGTAGAGGCAGAGTCATTATCAAACAATGAATATGTATTATAACACAGACGCGCCATTTTTTATGGAATGGAACCATGTGCAAACCGTGGAACCAAGAGGGAATAGTGACAGACCCCTACATAAAGTTCCGAGAATCGTAACCTAGGCGGGAGGATACATAAACACAATTCTAGGAATCTTAAACCAAGTGGAAAAGTATATATATGGGTAACGCGTTATATAAAAAGGACCAAGCCTACAATACAAAGCATATGTATTATATGCTTGCGCGCAAGATTAAAAGACTAAAGGTCCCATTGTTCGATTTTTTTTAAACAAACGAAGTAATATAAGGTGGATGATCGAAAACCTTATGTAAATGCTTGCATATAAACCAAAGTTAATACTCAAGTGGGACTCCACATAAAATTCCGAGAATCATTACCCCAGCTGGAGGATACATTAAAGACCAAAGCGGCAAAGTATACATATATACCTGTATGCAGCGCTTTATATATGGGTAGCGCATTTTAAACAAAGGATCAAAGTATATATTTATATATATACATATATGTGAAGTACTCTATAGCTCGGGCCCAATACAACCAAAGACTTAAACTGTGGGACCCTCATCCAATCGCATCGGAGAAAAGCTGGCAGCGAAACTTGTTATCAAAATATTGCGATTGCGATTGAGTTCCGAACCCGATTCACCATACACGGTGACTCATGTGTGCTTGAAGTCCGTCTTAAAGTTATGCCATCGCATCGGAGAATCTAAGGGCAGCAGAACATGGTGACAAGAGTTTCGATTGAAATGTGGACCCGATGGATCAATAAGTCATGATTCATATGTGTGTTTGAGTTTCGGACCCGTACATCACATCGGCAGAACAGTGATTCATCGCATCGGCAAAATACAGTGAACAATGATTCATCGCATCGGAAAAATGCAGTGAACAGTGATTCATCGCATCAGCAAAATATAGTGAACAATGGTCAATCACATCGGAAAAAATCAGAACATCAGAGCAATATATTAAAAGATTGCGATTGCGATGAAAGACCGGACCTGATGGGCTTTATAAACTATGATTCATGTATGGTTGAGTTCCGATAAACAATGATCATCGGAATCGGAGCATCGGAGCATTGGAATGTCGATACATTCAAATGGAAATTGTGATTGCGATAAATCACAATCGGAAGAAGTCGAGGAGAAATATATTGCATCGGAAAGCATGGCAAGTGGGCCCGAAAGGGCATTTGTTATGTATTAACATGATTCTTTATTGTTATAGTGGACGTGGTAGTTTGTTTTTTAAAACTTTGTATAAGTATTCCGAGAGTTGAAATTACGTTATATATATATATATATATATATATAAAGTGTTGATATAAAAAGCAGAGTTACAAATGTATGGCATATGGCCGCTATCCTGCGACAGTGAATAAGGAACCAAATAGAGCCGAAAGGGACAAAGACACAGTCAGAGAAAAGACAAATTCACATCTAGCCAAGAGGACGAATGAGTGAGCTGGAGTTTTCATTGTAATTGAATGTAAATAATTTTAATTTATATTTTTGTGATGCATTGGCAAGTCTCCGGAAGAGAGCAAATATCCCACTGTAATATTAAAACAAGCACCTACAGTTACATTTTTCTGAGTGAGCTGAAAAGAAATGAGAAGGCTGAAGACCAAGAGGTATGACTATCCATTTCGAATTCCTATAGGAATACAAACAGTCATCAGGAATTCTCTATAAGTAATATCATCTTGATATGCATAGAGAGGTTAGAGAGAGTAAGAATAGAGAATGAAAAGTATAGAATATTGAGGAAGAGAGGAGCAGAAAGAGATGCTACAGAACATAGCTGATATCTGAGGTAAATCAACAAAAAAAATTTGTGATAAATTGAGGAATTTAGAGCTTCCCTATCAAGTTGAAGCTTGATAGCTGTCAGTTGTAGCTGACTGAGGTCGGAGCCTTCTATAGGTTGGTGCCTGCAGAAAAATTGAAGGGAGTTGGAGCTTCCTTGCAAGTTGTAGCTTGCAGAATTGAGGTTTGTGCCTCCTGTAGGTTGGTGCCTGCGGAAAAACTGTGGTGAGAGGGAGTTGGAGCTTGCCTTTGCATCACAACAATAATAAGATGTGGTTTTCTCCCTTTATGGGTTTCCACTTAAATCTGTTGTCTCTATCTGTGTTGTCTGTGTACTGAGATGATTTACCAAATTTGCTTAATGTTTGTTGCTCTCATAATAAGTTTGAAGTCACATTAATTTAATGCTTGCCACATCATATTAAGTCTGTTCATGCACTAAGGTTGATTATAAAAGTAAGTTGTAAATTAGCTGATGAAAAATATAAAAAGCTCATATATGTGTTAAACTGATTCACCCCCCCCCCTCTCAATTGAACTAAGAATTCAACAACTTCAAGATCTTTGACGAGGAAGTATGAAGGGCCATTGCGGGTGAAGAAGCGAGTTGGGGAAGTTCCTTATGAGTTGGAGCTTCCAAAACACATGCGTTCTAAACATCCTGTGTTACATATGAGTCAACTCAAGAGATATAGAGTACTTGATTCACATCATCCTGAGAGGATAGCACCACTCAGGGGACTAGCCGTGATTTTAACTTGGTTTTGGATAAGATCTTGTATCTTAGGACTACAGATGTTTGGAGTGTCGCACAGAGGGAATTATTCATTCCATGGAAGGATGCACCGGAGGAGAGTGGTTAGGAGACAAATTTTTTGTTGTGGACATGGAAAAAGAGATTGCAGAGTATAACGAGCAGTTGGCACAATTGATAGGATTATCGAGGATGAAAATGACTCATGGTGGGGGAGGATATCAGGACCTCGAGTTAGCATCACCGCCCTTGGGCGAGTCAGGCGCCCAACCAGGCACACATGACACTTATGCGAGTCATAGGTATGGTCGTGCTCGTGATGTGTGACAGGTGTGTGGACGTAATGGTTGGTGCCCGCCCGACTTGGGTTCGGTTAAAGGGGACTCGAGGAGCGATGATGGAAACTAGAATTCAGTTAAACACGATGGGGTAGAATGTGCGACGAGGGTGCACACCCAGACAACACGCCCACCCTCGAGAATGGGAGAACTGAACATGGGTGACACGAGAAAACAAAGAGGCGAAAAACCAAATGTGATGGAAAGTGCGACGAGTCACAGTGGGCGAACTACATAACACGGTGGTAGGTATGAGCAGCGAGTCAACACACATGGTCGAGTGATGGGCATGTTGGTCACATTGTGGGTAGGTCAGCTTGGTGGGTTGATGCCCCAAGCGACACGACCCATGAGAAATAACATTCGGTAGGAAGCATATTAATACACAAGGATCGTGGTTGGAAGAGGACCCTCGAACAACCACATACCTCACACTTTAACGTTCGTAGTACGAAGGAGATGAAGGTGTGACGTGACTGTTAGCCACCGATAAAATTTTGTCATACCAAATGGTGGCTAAATGATTTTGGAGCCTTCAAGAAACATATTTTATTGCAAAAAATGTTACCTCTTGAAGTCTCATGAAGAAATCTGGTCATCAGTCTTAAAAAATTCACTGCTATTTCCATTTCGTACTGTGAAAATTCTGCTATTTTCATAAGTCAAAGCACTGCTACAAAGACCCTTTTCCTCCTTCCACCACAAAAATTAACCTTCACTTTTTACCTCTTTATTCCTTTAAATTCCTCTATTTTTTCATGAAGTTTCCTTCTTCCATTCATGAAAATCCACTTTGTAAGGTTTAAAACCCACTTTTTAGCCTTATTGAAACCATCGAATCCCTTTAAATCCATTGAAAAACTTGAAAATTTTCATAAAAAACAAGTTTTATTGCATAAGGCTTAAGCGCCCTTGGGCTAAGTCCTAACCACTTCCCCCCACATGCCCACACATTGGAACCAAGCCCTAATCCTGTTCGGCGCTTACCGCATCGGAAATTGTCAAAAGCGCAAGTCTCTGCCATGTTCCAAAAAGTTCCGATTGCGATTAAGCTTTTTTTTATAAAGAACCTCGATCACATCATTTATATATATATATATATATCCTGTGGGCCCGCCTTCTGCGCTTAAAACCATTGAATAAACCATCCCGATCCATTTCTCCTTTGTAAAATACAAAAACCCATTTATCCTAACTTTTGGTCTAAAAAGTCAGAATCACGTGTTAAATATTGCAAATGGGTAGATTAAAAAGACTAGGCCTGAGGCTCCGATTTTGATTGGACTTTGTTTTATGAAGCCCCGGGCCTATCACGTTTCATACATCCAAAGGCCCCGCAATCGGGTACCAGACCTTTTTATCTATTTTTCTTTCCGCCCCCCGATCCCTTAAAATCTTTGTTTATATTAAAACTTTGGGTTTTTCATATATCATAAGGGTTTCCGCCGCTTCATTCTAAAATAAATCCCCGACGTTGATCGAAAGCCGATCAAACGGCCAGTACCTGATCGCATCGGGGTTTTCCATCGCGCACACTCTTTTGCTCCCACCGATCGACATCCTTCCGATTCGTTTCCCATCGTTGATCTAATCCTCAGACCAGCGACCATCGCTCAATCGCGGCGCCAGTTGAGTGTTGCCTCCGATTGCGATCTTCCGATTAAATCTAGACCGTCCACGTGTCCAGATCGAACGATCCAAAATTACTCGTCCATGTCATCATTTATTTCTATAATAGCTCAAATAGTTGGTTTCAGCATGATTTATGGTTCTCCCTGCTTGTCTGCTATCACTTGAAAGCTTTTATTGAAGTCTCCCTTTGAAGTACCATTGTTTTAAGTTAGTCAAAGAGGTTTGTTTCAATCTTGCCCTTTGTCATTGCTTGAACAATTGTTTTGAAGGTCTTTTCTAGTTGTAATCATAGATGTATTAGGCATTCCCTCTTCTATGACTGCAATTATCAGTGAATCATTTATGTTTTCTAAGTCATTTGAAATAAAATATTTGAGGAAATAGGGTGTTCCCTGAATCTTAGATTTGATTTTAAAAGTTGTTTTGAAATCATTATTTGCTTAAAGCTGTGATTTGTAGAATTTATGGTTAGCCCTATCTACCAAATAGCTCTTTATTGTTCAAGTTGTGCTTTCAAATTCCCTTTGTTTGAGGATTAAAACTTCTCTTTCCAAATCATTAATGTCCATCTCATTCCAAAACCAAAGGATCCTATGGCCAAGTTAGATTTGCCCTTTGATATCCCATATCCATTGATGAGTATGTTATGACCTCTTCTTGACTCCATTGCCCAATGAACCAGATGTTTCTCCATTCTGTGTATCTTTCCTAGACCTTTCATGTTCTGCTGTATCAATTCCATCCAACCAAACAAACAAACAAACACCTGCACTTAATAACTAGTCTAAAATCAATACTCTAAGCACACAAGATAAACCTTTGCAAAAAAATATTCGAGAGATCCCTCTTTGAGAATAGGAGGACTAGATCCTGGGACTCTAAAGATTGGTTCTGATGTTGCCTTGTCTTTTGATTTTCCAAACTATCAAAACACGGGACACCAACATAATGGTGATCACGGTGCGACCCTGAGTTCATAGTCACCTAGCAAGCTCTTATAAACTCATTTAGTCTTTCAAACAACCATAGAAACTCAGAAAAACCCAAAAATATTTCAGTTTGGCTTCACAATAAACATGGTGGTGGAACCATAAAACATTTTACCTTCACAAAAGCTAAAAATTTTCCACCTGGTGACTCCACTGGCCTCCAGTAGGCCTATCACTTCATTAGTCCTTGTAAGCTCTCCTGGGAATGCATTAACCAAACCCAATCATGCTGTTGGTGGACAACAAAGTTCAAAATCTTCCACCTGGCGACTCCACTGGTGGAAGACTTTGAACTGGTTGAATAGACACAGTGACCTCTTTCTTGATTTATAAAATTATTCCAAAGATAAAACGAAGGTATGCCCCAATGAGCAGGGAGCATATCCCTGGATTCCCATACAAAATGCCTGAAGTAGATTGGTTAGAAAACTTAGCTACCTTTCAGAGTGAAAATGTTGATAAACCCTTGCTACATTTCATCAAGTTTCATATACATGTGTGGAAGTTCAAGTTTCAATGGCATGAAGACTACCTAATGAAAATGTTCATGGCAACATTAGAAGGAAAAGCTAGGGATTGGTATGAATGCTTGAGATCTAGTAGTTTGATTTCTTTAAGAGACCTTGAATATTTGTTCTATGAGAACTATAAAGAAAACACTACATCATTATCATTAGGTGAAATACATTATGATCCATCACAAAACATCACCCAACACATTATAGATAATGAGGAATCTCTGGAAGAAATGCATCCTGAAGATCTTTTAACAACCATTCATGAGTTTAATCTTTTCTTGAAAGATTATAAGAATATTTATAATCAAGAGCAACCCTTTTTTCTTTTAAATCAAGAACAAACTCAACCATTACAAGACCTAGACAATGAGAAATATATAGATGATGATCAAGACTTTATAAAAGAAGGTGAACAAGATTACAAAGAAAGCAATGAAAAAAGTTGTCAGGAATTTTCTGATTATCTACCTATATCTTGTACCATGCTATTAAGAGAACTCCATAACCAGATTGCAAAAACTAATAGTTAGCAGTGCCTTGAGGAAAACATAAGCCATCTTGGACTCACAAAATCTGAAATGAGACAAGAGACAACACAACCAGAGTCTCTGCCTCTATATTATGCCTCATTTTAGATTATCAAAGAAAAATGGCATCCTGAAAATATACTTGAAACAACTCATGAACCTTACAGTCAAAGTGACTACCATGAAAATCATGAGGTGTTGTTTGAAATTGAGATAGATCAGGAAAAGGAAGAGAATTCTCAAAATTCCCCTAAAAGCACAAGTAATATTTCCCTAGAAGAGGCTCAAGAAGACATCCAGCCTCAAAACCAGTTAACACAAGAGGGAAAGGACTTTTGTTCTTCTGTCCAAAGAAAAGAGAAAATTCCTTCTCTTTTTACAGAGGAAGAAATTGATCAGATATTAAATAAACAACCAACCCTCAATTCTTTATTAGAACAAAACACTCCTACTCATTTATCTACTAAATCTTGTTGTCTTGAAACAGAAAATAAACTTGTAGAAAAGCTCAAAGAGGAACAAAATGATAACCCAATATGTTTGATTGGTGAAATTGTGTATACTAATGATTTTTCAACTTCTGATCAATCTGATGATGATGATGAGCTCCAAACAAAAACTAATCATGCAGGGCAACCAGCAGTGGATTGGTGTCATGAAATTCATTATCATCAGCTTGAAAGCAACCATCAGCCCATCCAATTCATCAGAAATAGCTTTCACATAATTAGGGGTCAACAATCTACTAGTTGTAATGTTGAGGTTGAAAAGAAAGAGAAATTTCTTGTGCAGGATGAAGATAAGGAGCTTCCTCCTAAAAAGGTTGAAGTAATAAGAGATACCACTGCTCAAGAACATGATGATCTCTTCACAAAGCACAATCCATGGAATCAGAGCATACCAGAACTACAAGAGGACAACCCTGTAATATATGATGAATCCTCTAGTTCAGATAATAATGAATATAAGGAAGTTTTTGTTTCTCATAAGAATCTCTGCCTTAATCCAGTGGAGAAAAAAGAGATGATCCTGGTTAAAACACATTTTCCAAACACTCTTAACCAGGCACTATTTCAAGATCCCTATGCTCACTTCTTGAAGGCATTTGAAGAAGGGATCAAGGTCATTAGGGGCAATGTATTACCAAAAGTAAGAAGATTATTTAGCACTGCTGCTAAAAAACAAAAAGAATGGGAGTGGCCCTGTTTGTCCGGCTTGCCCAAGGAGATGAAAAAGGACCAATCGTGGAATCATTTATTGGATTGGTTGTACTGGAAAAGAGAGTTCATCAGCTAAACATGTAAATACTCCAAGATTAGTTTAGGTTAGATAGGAATGTCAATAAAGCTCAGCTTTGAGCAGTTAGTTAGTTGTTGATTTTTGTCTTGAAAGAAAAAATAAAAATAAAATACAAAAACAATAAAAAGGAGAAAAGAGGGCAGATTGTAAAAAAAGAAAGGTACAGCCCCATACCAAAAAGAGAAAAAAATCTGAAATTGTGCAAGCTTAAATGCCACTCCTGAAAAACACACTTCTAGTTAGTCAAACTGCCTAATCTTGACTAATTAGCCTTTAAATTTTCTGTTGATAGGATAGTGATTTCGATTTGCCAAACTGTATAATCTTGAATTATCAGTAGATAGATTAGGATAGAAATCAAAGGTTCAAACATACTTAAAATCTGAACCTAACATTTCAAAAAGAGAATGACTCAAATTTGTTTTTTTGTTTTTTTTTTTTTGAGTCAAAAAGGATAAAAATCTGGTTCTAATTAGCTCAAAATCTGAACCAGATGGCAAAGGAGAAACAACTTAAATAAAGTCAAAACAGAGCTATAAAGAAAAGAGAAGGCCATGATGAGTAAACTTTCAGATCTTAAGCCTTCCATTTTGATTTAATTTTCTGCAAATAATAATCTATGTGCAGCTTGTTTTTATGCCATAGATCAACACCAAGTTAGACTGTTCAAACCTAACTTGAATGCTTTTTAAATTTCTGCTTTAGCAATTAGAGAATAAAAATCTATTAGACTGTTTAATCCTAACAGATTAGTAGACTAGGTAGAGAAGCATATGGGCTCAACTGTTTAATCTAAGTTCATGAAGAAATAAGTAGTAGAAATAGATTAGATTTTTTGCTTTCAAAAGAATAAAATGTTGAAAGAGAGTTTGCCAATCCAAGTGCACTCTAAGGAAGAAAAAATGTTAGATTAGTAGGATTGGGTAGGTAGAAAGCTTGTTGATGAAAGATCCATTGTTTTCCATGGTTGTTAGCATTTCCAGAGAAAAATAAGATCATTAAATCAAAGAAAGGCATCCCAATGAATGGGGCAACTGATTAGCATCTCAGAGAATGCAAGTCTGAAATTCTTAATGCCTTCAAGAAGGCATCATCCCCAAGTGGAGCCACTGTTAGCCATCGATAAAATTTTGTCATACCAAATGGTGGCTAAATGATTTTGGAGCCTTCAATAAACATATTTTATTGCAAAAAATGTTACCTCTTGAAGTCTCATGAAGACATCTGGTCATTAGTCTTAAAAACTTCACTGCTATTTTCATTTCGTACTCCGAAAATTCTGCTATTTTCATAAGTCAAAACACTGCTGCAAAGACCCTTTTCCTCCTTCCACCACAAAAATTAACCTTCACTTTTTACCTCTTTCTTCCATTAAATTCCTCTATTTTTTCATGAAGTTTTCTTCTTCCATTCATGAAAATCCACTTTGTAACGTTTAAAACCCACTTTTTAGCCTTACCGAAACCATCGAATCCCTTTAAATCCATTGAAAAACTTGAAAATTTTCATAAAAAAAAAGTTTTATTGCATAAGGCTTAAGCCCCCTTGGGCTAAGTCCTAACCACTTCCCCCCACATGCCCACACTTTGGAACCAAGTGCTAATCCTGTTCGGTGCTTATCGCATCGGAAATTGTCAAAAGCGCAAGTCTCTGCCATGTTCCAAAAAGTTCTGATTGCGATTAAGCTTTGTTTTATAAAGAACCCCGATCGCATCATTTTTTTTATATATATATCCCATGGGCCCGCCTTCCACGCTTAAAACCATTGAATAAACCATCCCGATCCATTTTTCCTTTGTAAAATACAAAAACCCATTTATCCTAACTTTTGGTCTAAAAAGTCAGAATCACGTGTTAAATATTTAAAATGGGTAGATTAAAAAGACCAGGCCCGAGGCTCCGATTGCGATTGGACTTTTTTTTATTAAGCCCCAGGCCTATCACGTTTCATACATCCAAAGGCCCCGCAATCGGGCGCCAGAACTTTTTATCCATTTTTCTTTCCGCCCCCCGATCCCTTAAAAACCTTTGTTTATATTAAAACTTTGGGTTTCTGCCGCTTCATTCTAAAAGAAATCCCCGTCGTTGATCGAAAGATGATCAAATGGCCATCGCCTGATCACATTGGGGTTTTCCATTGCGCACACTCTTTTGCTCCCACCGATCGACATACTTCCTATTCGTTTCCCACCGTTGATCTGATCGCTCAATTGCGGCACCAGTTGAGTGTTGCCTTCGATTGCGATCTTCCGATTAAATCTAGACCATCCACGTGTCCAGATCGGACGGTCCAAAATTACTCTGCCTTTTTCTTCTCTCTGCTCTCCTTTTGCCTCTTCTACGCAGATCTCCACCATTGGATGCTTTCATCCAACGGCCACGCTCTTTGCCCGCCTTCTGAAGCAGTTAAACCTATAAAAAAACACAGGATTTTATAATTTTCGTTTGTATTTTGTAGGTTTGAATGGTTTGTCCATTATGATAAAGGAAAGTTGAAGGCAGGAAATGACGATTCCCACGCCTTTGATTTATCAAAGGGAACCATCCGCCAGGCTCTATTCCATTGTTTCCTCGATGCTCTATCAGCATTGATGCCGTGAAGCCTAGCGTGGTTCTGCACATCGACAAGACACTGTTTTGTTAAAAACAACAGTTAAAAGAGTATCAGTTTTTGAAGATAGAACACAGCAGAAAGAAGATTGAAGACAAATTTCCGAGGATTACGGCTAAGATTGAGTATCAAAAGCCTAATCCCCCAGATTAGAAAACACAAAATTAAAAGAAAATCAAAAAGATCTATCAGACAGAAAGGCCTCCACCACCACATTTGAGGCGAATTGATTCCTCAGCTACCACAGAGCCACCTATTGCCTCAAACCATTCAAACAGAGGCCGAAGTTATTGATTAAGAAAATATCTGCCTCATAGCGCAGCCAAGCAATTAATTCCACTAAGGAAACTAATGCAAACAAATATCAGCAGAGTTATTTCATCCTGGATAGAGCCTAAAAGTCAATAAAGCTCCCACCGAGCTTTGATATTAATTGTAAAACAGTTAATACAACCATCCACCTGTAAACTTCGTCATCAAGCCCCTCAAAGGCCGAGAAGTCTTGAATCTGTATTAATTGCCTTGAGAGATCTTTTATCAGATCTTCCCTCCTCATTCTTCTATAAATACCTCAGTAGAAGATGAGCAACTGTTGGTTGTTTTTTGATCACCAGTTGTAATACTAAAAACTCTCTTGAAATAATATAGTATTGAAGTTGAAAGATGATATTGAAGCCTTGGAAGTTGTGATGATGTTTGTTGCATGCTTATTCTTTGAAGGCTCTATCATTCAGATCCATGAGCTTAGTTGTTGATGAAGTATTCTGGCTTGTTTAATGTTTTCCCACTGTTTTCATTTTGTTCCATGATTTCTTACTACGGTGGGTTGAAAGTTTTTGAGCTAAACGACTCTGGGCTTTGTGGCTTTGTTCATCCTTCACTATTTTATGTTTTTTTCTGCTGAGGTATTTTAGAGTCTTCAATCTCTCTATTTAGTCCTCATGCTTGTTTATTTCTATAATAGCTCAAATAGTTGGTTTCAACATGATTTATGGTTCTCCCTGCTTGTCTGCTATCACTTGAAAGTTTTTATTGAAGTCTCCCTTTGAAGTACCATTGTTTTAAGTTAGTCAAAGAGGTCTGTTTTGATCTTTCCCTTTGTCATTGCTTGAACAGTTGTTTTGAAGGTCTTTATAGTTGTAATCATAGATGTATTAGGCATTCCCTCTTCTATGACTGCAATTATCAGTGAATCATTTATGTTTTCAAAGTCATTTGAAATAAAATCTTTGAGGAAATAGGGTGTTCCCCGAATCTTAGATTTGATTTTAAAAGTTGTTTTGAAATCATTATTTGCTTAAAGCTGTGATTTGTAGAATTTATAGTTAGCCCTGTCTACCAAATAGCTCTTTATTGTTCAAGTTGTGCTTTCAAATTCCCTTTGTTTGAGGATTAAAACTTCTCTTTCCAAATCATTAATGTCCATCTCATTCCAAAACCAAAGGATCCTATGGCCAAGTTAGATTTGCCCTTTGATATCCCATATCCATTGATGAGTATGTTATGACCTCTTCTTGACTCCATTGCCTAATGAACCAGATGTTTCTCCATTCTGTGTATCTTTCCTAGACCTTTCATGTTCTGATGCATCAATTCCATCCAACCAAACAAACAAACAAACACTTGCACTTAATAACTAGTCTAAAATCAATACTCTAAGCACACAAGATAAACCTTTGCAAACAAATATTCGAGAGATCCCTCTCTGAGAACAAGAGGACTAGATCCTGGGACTCTAAAGATTGGTTCTTATGTTGCCTTGTCTTTTGATTTGCCAAACTATCAAAACACGGGACACCAACAGCGACATTCACAATGGAACGAGAGGCACGACAGGTGTGGGAAATGTGCTTGCGTTGCGGGCAGGGTATAGCGATCGTCAGAGTTTTTTCAGGCTACAACGCATACCGTTCGGGCTACAACGCATAGTGAAAAGTGGCGGGCAATGACAAGTTGTAGCGCATGTTTTGGTCACAGCATGCAGATTCGGATGTGCAGCGCGTTTGGGCAGAACAACTGTGCAGTGGTCATTGGTGACACGACTATATGTTGAGTTGGTCATAACAGGCAGGACTTGACACGACTAAGTTGGCAACATGCGAAATTTAGACCATCATGTAGAAAAACTTGGGTAGAGTGTCGAGCCTGTACATGGTCGCCCTCCCCTTGTACATTATTATAAATTTACAGAATTTTATAATGCAAATATAAATTTGGATAAATATTGTGTCGGTCTCATGCTTGATATATTTGTACCGTTTTGTTATGCATTTCCACAAATAACATAATAATGGAAGAAAACATAAGTAATAATGTTGGTAGGCGTAGTCTGAAAGATGAGAAAAAAGTTAAGTATGGAAGTCTAGCTGGTGCCGCACGACGACCCGAATGGTGGAACTGACTCAGGGGCATGACACTCGCCCTCCCATGCAGTCTTAATCCAACGTTGTTGCACACCCTCCCCTAAACCTATACAACAACCTATATTCAGAACTAATCTAAACGAAATGTCAAAAGCATTGTTCATCACGATTTTGAGCAGTAAGATTTTTACGTTATCCATATTGCTAATTCATCAAAAGTATTTATTAGTAAGATTTAGCTTAATTTATTGAAGTGCATTTTGGCTCATAATTTAATAAAAAAAATTAATAAAATCGTAATATCTAATTATTTAAATTGTATATTTAGATAAAACTATTTTTTTTTAAATAATAAATTTATATAATTTTTGAATTAAATGTTTTAATTAAATTTTAAATAAAATTAATTAAAAAATCCATATTAGATTACAAAATATGACCACTTTTCATGTGGAAAATATAATGTCATTACAATAATAAGAGTATACTAACAAAAGAAAATTATCGATTAGGCTAACAATAAAGGAAAACAGATCGATGTGATAAGACCCCTTTACCATGTCGTTACCGAATATAGCGAGATCACTAATTGTCAAACATATTCTGAAATATAGACTTATCTATCATTATCACTGTCATAATGTTAAATTAATAAATATTATTTTGTATATTTTTCGTTTAAGATATTAAATTGCAATTTCTTTATCATATTTGGTTTAATGAATGGCTTTTAAATTATATATATATATATTTTTTAAATTATATTTTATAAATTAAAAATTTAATATCTTTCAACTTAAAAATAGAGAGTCATGATTCAACACTCAAAAAAATCAATAGGATGATTTTTTTCAAGTTTATTTTTTATAATTATGTTTATGATTATTATTTTTTATAATTATGTTTATGTTTAGAGTTTTATTATTCTTATTTTTAAAAGTGGGGATACAAACAATCTCTCTAATTATTGGACAATTATGATTAGCTTTCTCTTAGCCAAGTTATATGGTATCATGTTGGAAAAGAAGATGAGCATATGGTTTGAAAGTGAAGGTAAGCGGGCTCAAGGCCAAGCGGGTTTTAGAAGGCAGCACTCAACAATGGACCGCCTCGTTATGCTTAAGATCATTATGGAGGAATGTTGTAATGACAAATCTAATCTCTTTTGTTGCTTTGTGGATTTTAGAAAGGATTTCGATACAGTGCCTAAAAATAACCTATGGAATAGATTAGAAGAGCTAAAGGTTCCTTTCGAGTTGAGATTTGCCGCTATAAGGTTATACGAGAATGTAATTGTAAAGTTTAAGAGCAATGAGGGGTGGTCGAAAGATATTAAGTGTAATATTGGAGTTAAACAAGGTTTACCCCTCTCCCCTACCCTATTTAGCATTTACATCGACAAGCTAAAAGGTTGTTTAGAGGAAGCAGGTTTTGCTGGCACGATCTTCGCTGGAATAGTCACCATCCTTCTTCTCTATGCTGACGATATTGTTCTTCCGGCAAGGTGTCCATCTGATTGATAAGCAACTAAGGCTTCTTAAGGATTTCCGCTCTACCATGGGTATGATTGTTAACACTGATAAAAAAAAAGTTATGATTATCAAATCCAAGAAGGACACTTACGCTAATTTTGTGTATGACAATAACAACTTGGAGGAAGTGTCTTCTTACAAGTACCTAGGAATTGATATTCATCACAAGCTCAATTGGAACTATATCATTGAGAAAAGGGTTAATGGAAGGTGGAAAGCTTATTTTGGTCTTGAATATAATTGTAAAACAACAAACCTTGTGATGTGGGATAAAAAGAAGCTCCTCTTTGAAACTTTAGTCACTCATGTTATCTTGTATGAATGTGAGGTTTGGGGTTGCAACATCTCTAGAGAATCCTGGAGAAATATTGCGCAAATCTAGAAGCATTTTATAACGTATAATCTCAAAATTAAGAGCAGTACACCCTATCTTATTCTCCTTATAGAAGTGGGTCTTTCACCTATCGAGAGCCTAGCTATGGTTAGGCTCCTGTTGTGTAAGCACAAAATCAATAGCATGGGAGACCATAGACATCCTAAGCTAGCTTTAAATTCTAGCCAAAACCACCTAAGGCTCAAATGAGGTTGGTATAAAGATACAAGGGCCTGATTAAACCATTGGGAGATTGACGAAGATGTTGTATTGCAAAATATTAATAACGTTAAAAATATTGTTACTTCTAAGTTTAAAGAGAAAATGTGGTGTGAGAAATATTTAGAGGCTAAAAGAAAATTAAGATATTATAAAGAGGTCATCAACCCTACTCTAGAAGATCAAAAGTATCTCTATGTTTTAACTAGCTCAAAGAAAAAAATTAATATAGCCAAGATAAGAACGAACTCTCATGAACTCCATAGTGAAACAAGTTGTTGGGTAGTTCCTAAAACACCATGGGTGGAAAATATCTACCATCTCTGTGAGAATATGAACATTGAGGATGAAAATCACTTCCTCTTAGAGTGCCCTGCGTACACCCACATTAGATCTCAGTTTCAGAATCTTTGTTGCAATACTAACCTTCCTACCCTTTTAATATGTCAAAATTATATTGAGCTCGAGACGCTTCTCTCCAAGCTCTTTAAGCATAGAAGTACATTTTAAAACAAACTAAATTCTTTAGATCCGGTAGACCAAAGTTTGGTCCCAGTGGACGTTAACCATCATTAAAATAATAATAATAATAATAAATTATATATATATATATATATGATTGTTATATTTCATTATTTAAAATAAATAAATAAACATTTAAGCATTGTAATGAAATGAATGAAATTACTAATTTTCATTATTTAAAAAGTATTTTTAAACACCTAAACAATGTTAAAATGTTAAATAAATATTGAAACACTATTAATTATAAAAATTCAAACTTATTCTTTCAATATTTTTTAATTAAATTTTAAAATAACTCATAATAAAATATATATCAAAAAGGAAAGAGATAAAATGTTAGACTATGCTCAACTGAAATTATTCATTTTTAGACGACTAATGATTTAAATACCGTAAAGTTTTAGAATCCTTTTTTCTATTGTTCTTAAAAAAAAGCTCAATTTTCCTTTTCTATATGAAGCATCCCCTTTAACCTTTACTTACTACATGGGTGCTCGTCACATTTTGTTCAAATGTGGAAGTTGTATTATATCTTTTTAAAAGTTTAATAATTAAATTAAGCGGCAAGAAAGGCTAGCTATTTGGCCTTATTCAAATCCAATTGTATTCCTTGTTTTGACAAGGCACCTTAATCTCCTCTTCTATTTAGATCCAATCTTTCAATTAACCAACATAGTTGTAGGGGTAGGGATCGTAGCTTTTTAAGAGGCCTTTTTAATGACCACTTAGGAAAATATCAAACAAATGGGAATTAGGAGGTTGAACAAGCATGTGACATCTTTCTTTTGGTCGAGAAATTCTTGAAGCAAATTTTTTAAGAGCGGGCTTCATAATAGTGTCATTCATGATTCAAAATGTATTATCATTTTGATTATGCTCTTGGTTGGATTCATACTATCATTGGATAGTGGTGTGTTATGTGAATTAGATTCTCACATTGAATTGGTCATTGAGCACATGTTGAATTTTGGTGTTTGGGATAACTCATGCTATAAATATATTTCATGAAGGCACCGATTGCTATACTCATTGTTATCATTGTAAGCAAGTTTTTGTAGCTTGTCATGCACACTAGCTTCATTTTTCCAGATCGAGGAATCACAAGTATGTGTTATATTCATATTTTTCATCTTTTTTAGAATTTGTGACGGTGCATGTGATGGTGCTTACATAGATATATTTATGTGGTCGAAGAGATTAGTTTAATTGGTTGTAACTCGAATTTCTTCTCGATCAATGAAATACCTTACCTTCTTAGTGGATGCTTAATTGACAAATTGTGGAGTCTTTACCATGTAAATGTTGTGTTGTGCCAATATTTCATTTTTTGTGTCATTCATTCTATGAGAGTAATAATTCTATGCAGGTTCTAAAGAAGAACAAGTGGTATCCATTAAAAAATTCTATACATTAATGGTGAGTTTTCCTCGCATTGGTTAATGACATTCATCAGTGGTCAGTAATCCAATGACTTCTCTTCATGCTCGACATCAACACATTTATTCGCATGACTAGAATTGTACCATCAGATTTTGTAACAATTGAAGATTACATCATTTCAGCAGTTTGCAGCAGGAATCAATTTGTATCAGCAGCAATAAAGATCTCAATCTTATCATAAGTACAAAGAGAACAAAGAAGAAGATCAAGTTCCTTTGTTTTACATACTTCATGATCCAACAACATCAACAGCCACACTCTTCAGTACACACATGCAACTCATCCATTTCCAAAGGGTAAGTTAAGGTATGTCATTTTCTAACTTTTTACCATAGAATTCCTTGAAATGCTAGAATGATAATTTTTGGAAAAAACCACTTATTTTCCTTATTTCTTTACCAATACCATCTGTTGAGGGTGGGGGGGGGGAGGAGGGTACATTCATATTCATATTTTTCCACATTCATATCACATTCAAAAGCCCACATACTTTGAAAAGATATTAACTATTACATTATTATTATGAGCATACAATGGCTTTTCAAAAGTACTTAAAAGATAATTGGATACCAACACAATCATGGTTGTCACACAAGAACCAACCATGATGCAATCCAATAGAAATATACTTTGCAACAATAATCAAAGTATCATTATGCAAATTTCAAAGATCAAAATCGAATGCAACAACAAAATATGGTTGAAACACAAGAACCAACCATGTTGCAATTCAACTAAAAGACTTTGCAGAAGTATGAAGTTATCAAATGATAGCATGCAAAGTTAAGCCAAAGATCAAAGGATAAAAAAGAATTAATGTAATAGATTGCATGAGGACATGCAATAGCTTCAGTTGGGGGATATGTTGGGCCTTGAATTATCATTTACTTCCATTACATTTTCACTCATATTCCCATATTATCACCTTCACTCCACCTCCATTTCACTACATTTACCTTACCATTCTAATTATTGGGTTACATTTATGTTTTTCCAAATTTTATTAATTCCTAGTATTTTCAAGTGAATTTGTGATTAAAAATTAGAAAATAATATGCACATACTTATACCTAATAAGTGGAATGAGTTTGTTGCCATGTGTAGGTCAAAAATAAGCTTCTAGAAGGGTCTTATGTGGCCTCCTAAGGCCAAATTCGAATTTGAATGGAGAAGATCATGGGATCATGAGGATATGTGTCTCATTTCCTATTTGTATTGTAACTCTAAGAGGACATGTGCCTTGTCACTTCCTATTTGGTTTGTAACTCTAGAGATATAGGGAGAGATTCATGGACTCTCATTAATAAGATAGCTTCTCATCTTTTTGTATAAATAGGGGAAGCTTTCTCCTATCTTTTCATGTGTAAAATTGGAGTTATGCTCAAGCTTTGAATGCAGAATTAGATTGTTGCACCTTACTCATGAATTTTCCTTCATTTTTATTTGGTTTTGCTTACATATGGAGCATCTCGATTCTCATACTTTTAGATCAGCTGCCTAAAATGTGTGAGATTTACTTTCTTTTATAGATTAAAGTTTATTTGCTTTCTTAGTATTAGTTTCAGAATGATTGTGTAATCTTTTCTTTTCTAAAAACATTTCAATAGGAAATATTTATCTATTTTCCAATTGGATTAAGTTTGAGGCAATAGAGCTCACAGTTATTTAGTTTCCTTTCATGTTCTGTCATTTACTTTTTTATAATAGAATTATCAATTAATTGTGTCAATGGATGTTCTCAAAGGTTATTTCAAGAAGATGAGTCTGAACTAAATGATTGAATGTCTAATTAATACAATTAATGATTTTTTTTCCTCTGCACAATTTACTTGCTTTCTAGGAACTTAGAAATTAAGGTATAATTGATTTCTTACACAACATCTCAAGAGGGTAATACTTCACAGTGAATGTTGGAGTAAATCAAACATACATTATTTGTTCATAGTTAGCTTTACATTCTTTTACATCTGCTTTTAGATTCTCATTTAGTTGCATCACTGATATTCCTAAAGGTCATTCCAAGAAGTTGATTCTATCATATTTCAAGACTGAATGATTGAATGTTTAATTAATGCAATTATTGAGTTATCTTCTCCACACTTTACTTGATTTTATAGATCATTAGGTATAGTTGGTTACTTAACATCATTTCAAGAAGGTGACACTTCATATTGAATGTTGGGGTAGCTAAATATACATTAGTTGTTTTTCTTTACATGCTTTGAAATGATTTCTTAGATTAAATTTTCGATTCCTGCAAGTGTGATTGTGGGTTGTATTTTCTTTTGAATCTGTTTCCTTTATTTTCATTTATTGATTTCATAGGTTAGTTGAATTTAATTTTCATTATTTGATTTCATAGATTAGATGAATTGGTTTTTGTTATTATGTAGTTAGATTTATCTAAACTGAAAGATAATTTCTAGCACATACAGTGCACGCATGCTTCACAAGCTTACGAAACCCCCGGGTTGAAAAATTAAATGACATGCAATTATTTTTCCCCAATAATGACCTTAGTCATAATTACAAGTACATAATGATACATATGAATGGGTCATGACTACCTATGGAAATTACATTAATAATTCTAACATCCTAGTATCTCATCTTGAGGGCCTCATCTTCTTTATTTTTGCACCATTTACCTTGGAAAATCATACCATTGATGTTATAGGATGTGTGTTGATGATGCAATTGAGACACTGAGGTTCTTGGCGTGGTCTATTTTTTATTGAACTAAGAACCATTTATATATATGATAGACTATGGCATGGCCTCCCAGTTTGTTGCATCATTAGTTTCTCATGTGTTGTAGTTGATTCAATTCATTCCCAACTCATGAAAAAAATGATGATGATATTACCTTTTGTTGTGGTTGCAAGTGGTTTCCTTGTCCTCTATGAAATTATCACTTCCTCTGTAGTTTCTTGAATATCCATTCTGATTAAGAAACAACATAATGTATTCCATCCATGTGATTTTTAGTGACCTTATACATAAGGGGGAATTTGTTATCGTGGGACTTTCTCTTTCATGTATCGAGTATCCCTAGCTCCTAAATTCATTATAATATGGTCTAGTTTATGGAGATTCTTAATTTATCCTATAATTTTTAAAAATTTGAGCATTTTCCTTGATTTTATGGTCGGGCATAGCATTTACCTCAAAGGATATGCACAAAGATTGATAGTCAAATATTTTTCTTTTGTAGATTCTTGAAGGGTGCATGAATACAGAAATAACCCACACACACACCCTTGACTTTTCCAAACTTGAACAAGGCTTACCCAATAGTTCATTTACTCTACTTTAGTTGCCATTAATTCTCCCAAAGTACAATATCTCATGATATTTCTATATCCTTTCTTTATGTAAAATCTTTATGAGAATCTAAGAATCATATATGAGGGTTTCCTTCACACGAGGTTGAAATTTTTTATTTAGGGATTAAAGTCAACTTTTTGGATTGGTCTTAGAACTTTGGAAATATCTTATATTCATTTTCTTCTTAGACAAAGGAAGGCCCAACTTTCCCCTTTGTATCAAATTGCCCATTTTTCTTGTGGATGTTTCAGGAGAACCATTGGTAGATTTTTGAGGATACCATTGAATAAAATTAGACATTAGACAAACTAAAAAGGGAACAAAATTAAGGAGAAAGGATTCAAATCCCATTTGATAGATGAAAGTTATGTATGAATTGATGCAATATTTTCTATTTAAATAGAATTGCATTTCTCCACCTCTTGTATTTTCTCATGTTTGCTTGATGGTGTTACTTGAATGCCTTTCTTTCCTTCATTAAACAAATGAAGTAGAGCTAAAAGGGTTTTCACTTTGTTTTACAAATTGTATCGAGGGCTTAATTTTGTTGTAGAATAGGAAAGCACATTTTATTTTCATGTGCGCATGCTTCATGTAGCTAAGATCATCTTCTTGCTTATTCATTCAACACTTCAAGATTCATCAAGAAGCATAAGTTACAAGTTCTCTCTTTCATTAAGAAGCATAAGTTACAAGATTTACTGAAACCTTGGTTGCTTATTTATTAGGTTTCAATGAAGTAAAACTTATTTTCTTCATCATTGTCATTCCAATCAACTAGTGTGCAACAAGTAATGCATTCACATGAAAATACCATAATACTATGCTAATTCATTGTGGCTGATCAAATGACACTCAATTTTGTTTTATGTTGTCATGTGACTTATGATTGTTATAACCCCTCAATAGGTAAGTTGAATGAGTTGTTTATTGTTGTTTCTAGCATGTCTCTTTCACATTTCCTTGTCCTTTTTTTATTATTTCAAAGGCTTCAAATATTCTATTAATAAAACCATAGTTGAAATTGTTCCATGTTTGCCTACTTCTTGTAGGTTTTAACCCTGTAGATAAATTACCTGCAAACATATTCTTAAAACATAAAAATATACAATGGTGAGAACATAAAATATACACAAAGGTTTTTTGCTAGAACCCAAATTGGGAAAACAATATCGGTTTTTCATTATATCCCTTTCAATGTTATAGTACATTATATACATTCTAAAGCATTCATAAACCCCAATCCATTAACCTTGGATTAGAACATAATCGTAGTTCCCTTAACTGGGTCTACAAAATACCATGGGAAAAAACCATCATTCCCAAAACCATGTGCAAAACCATGGGTAGGTTCGCCCACCATCCTTGAGTTCGCATAAGAAAAATTTCTTGGGGCGTTGCCTCAGATCCAGTGTAAGGTGACTACTGCCCCCCTGCAAACCCCTTAGCAAGGGGGGATTATGCCCCCTTGCAACCCCCCCTCGTTGCACCTAACGCAACGTAACAATGCATGGGGCTAGTTGTGGAAATAATATAACACATATCCAACACTTCCACCACTTCTTATTCGTTGCAGTACGAGAGTGAAAATGAAGTCAAGTTCAGTCTTGGTTAAGAAAATGATCTTCAAGTCACTTGAATACCTTGGGATGGTAGAAAATAACATGTTTCCTAATAAAAGGGTTCAATAGGGAGCTTCTCCACCAAGCCCATATCCATTCCTTTCACAATGGTTCAACCCCCTTAACCATACCTTGTCCTCTTAATAGGTAGTATAGTGAGTACGATTATGAACCTAACCTTACTAGACCAAGGATCAAATATCATTATTTAATCATAGTTTTTCTCTAAGAAAGGCATTACAATGAACATCCTTCAAACACCATAATGTCCTACTCTTTGAATCACTTAGTTTTGAATTCCCATAGTTATATTTCTCTAAAACAACAAGTTATTTTAAACACCTTAAACTATTTTAACACTTTACTATTTTTTTGTTAATTAAAACTCGTATTCATTCATACTAAACAATACTAAACAATTACATATATCCATTGGCTCTAACTCCTCCTCAACCCTCCATTTGGGAAACCAACCTAGAGGAAGAGCTAAAGACCTTTGGTCCATAATATCAACAAACTTAAAGAAAGTTGAAGCTTGGCCCACAAGAATTGTTTGGGCATGTGATAAATAATAGTAGAAAACACAAATTAGATCCTATGTCTACCCAAATCATTAACTATAATCAAATCCCAACTAACTAAACGACAACAAACAAAAAGCAAAGTCCCTACAAGGAGCACAAACATAGAAACTAGATGGAAAGGGAGGCATCGACCTCAATAACATATTTTTTGGGTTGGTGACAACCAGTAGGGCTAGAACCTATATCTTCACTAGCCTCCAAGCTCATGAGTCATTTTTCAATATCCTGCAGCTACCTAACCACATCATCCAACACCATCAAATTATTTTCTTAGTATCTTTCGTATTGAACGAGACTTGGCTTAAGAGTGTCTTCATTCTCTAAAAGAATTACACTATGTAGGTATCAACTCTATTATCTGCATGTATTATCCATGTTATGAACCCAAGCTGCTAGGAACGTCATTACCTCATAGTCTAACAAGTAGCATCCCATTCCACTGCAACATCCTCTTCCACATCAAGATGTTGTTACCTCAAAGTTTGACTGGTATGCCAATTCCACCGCAACATCCTCTTCCACATCCTTCAACTCTTCTTTAATTTCACCTGAGGTTTGCTCATGGAAAGGATAGGTTGATTCCACAGCCCACATTCGAGCTCATGAACAACCTACAATACCTCAACCCTCTCCACCTCTTTCGCCTCCACCTTTGTGACAACAAGCTCTTTGGCACACCATGGTAACCAAGTGCAAAGCTCAATCAACTAGTCTACTATGCTTGGATAACCTCAGCTGCAATGGTGGTCAAGATACCAAACTTCAAGAAAAAAACGCATATTATTAACATAAGTTGACTAGACTAGAAGTAAAGCACAACACACTGACCAATTGATGAATATGGAGGAAATATACCCAATTCAAAGTTGTATTGGTTGCAAAATCATAACGTTGCATTGTCATGATGCCCATTAAATTACGCCACTGCCTCAAGGAAACCTTTGTTAATACAGACTTAACTGCAAACCATTTGGGAATCAAGTTAGCATGTGTTACAATCCAAAGCCAGATACTCACTATCACCAAGGAGGTTAAGTTGATGAAATGTATCATTATAGAATCTCCTTGAGACTAAACACCAAACCACGTTGATCACAAATAGCCAAGGAAAATGGCACATTCCCCTTATCTATTAAGTGAGGTGGTAGTGTGCTCACATTTCTCACTCATGCTCCCTTTCCTAATCACCTCATACACATAAATGATTTATTATTTAAAATATAAAGTTTTAATTAAAAAGCCTTAAATTATCTTGATATTCCCATTACAAATTTATATTTAATACTCTAATCTTAATACCACTTAACAATAAAATTATTATCATAATTTAGGCTTTTGTGGTCTATATCTTGATTGCAAGAATTTTTTAGAAAATTACATCAAATTTCATTTGTTGACACGTTTTGAACCATCTAGCGTAATTCATCATCACAATTATTTATTTTAGAAAGCAACTTTGTTCTATAATTACAATAACAATTAAGTCATGAATTCATAGAAGATTGGTATTTTTTCCCTTATTCTATAATAAATTATATAAATATTTAAAATACTATTTGAAATAATATTAAAATTTATTTGAGGAAAAATAGATTTTGAAATAATTTGAACGAAGGAAAAAAAATCAAATTAAAGCGTGTCATGTAATATATTATATCCCGAAATAGTCACTATCATGTAATATATTATATCCCGAAATCCACTTCTTGACCTATCAACATAATTAGGAGAATGTGAAGAGACCCTTAGACAATGAAACAAAAGGTTGTTATAAATTTAGTTGCACATTAATACAAATGAAATGTGTGGAGTTAATTATTTTTGTCCTTATCATAGCCAACCAAACTCCTTTCCACTTAGCAGCATCTCTGGCCTCTCTAACAATTAACTTTTCCACTATGGTTGACTTGTTAGCTCTCACTTCCCTATCTCTATGACTTAATAAATGCTTTAGATTCCTTTCTATTCATTCTCTCCATTAGTTGTAACACTTGGCTTTATTTCCCTTGGTAATTTCACTCTCTCAATGGGTTTTTCTTAGATGTGTACCCTCTATGGTTGCATTATTTTCATGTATATTGGACGTGTATGCTAACATTTCTTTTCATTCTCTTATTCCTCTCTCAATATGTGGGTATCCCCAATGCAATGATCTCAATGGTTCAATTCCTAGGTCACTACAAAAATTTCCCAAGGCTTATTTTTAAGGCAATGATTGAATTTGTAGGGTTCCATTGAAATCATGCATTTATTGTTTTTCCTATCACCAATGCCTTCTCCCGATGTCTAATTTGTGCCTCAAAGGTCTAGGAATTGATGTTTCCACTGGTGTGGTTGTGACCATCATTGTTGCGCCAAGAGGCGCTCTCCATCCTAGTATGGTAGAGATTTTGTCATGTCATGTTTAATATTTTGACTTGGTCAAATGACATAAACTAAAATTAATTATAATTAATAATTAAACTAGCCTAGATCCATCTTAACTTTGGATCTACCAAGCGTCGAGTGGGATAAAATCTCTTGAAATGTTAACCTATTTTACAGTGAAAAGAGTTTTGATCCCTTTTAGTGCTTGGTACATCCAGAGTTAAGTTGGATCTAGGCTTATGGTACATAGTGGTCAACATTGGCATTAATCGTCTAACCACCAGACTTGCAAACATTCAAAAGCTAAGTCACATAAGATGATATGACAAGGAGGTGAGACTTTACGACATTTGTTTATTAGAAGGATCTCTTTACTCTATATAGGGAAGTTCTATGGTTCAAATCATTCAACGCAACCAAGTACTCCTTTGTGTTGTTGCTCACCTTGTCCATCCAAAGTATTCACAATTGCAAAATGGAGATGTGAGCTCTCACCTTATGAATAAGCTCATAAAAAGTCCACGAAATGTTGAACTATTTATTTTGGTGTTGGGAGCAACTTTGAAATTTTTGATTATTTAATATGTTTAAATTTCAAGTATGTTTGTGGATAAACATTGTGTGACATCATATCACATATTCTTCAACAAGCTATATTGACATTTTGTTCTTAATCTGACCATATAAGCTTCAGGGTCTAGACTATATTGCTTGCTTTTTTATCTGACTTGTTTACTTTAGAAAAGAATGCACATTCTCATCTCCATTGTCAGTGTAACATTAATTAGCAAGGGGAACTAATGAAAATGGTCTAAAAAGATCATGCACACTCTCATTTTTAATGACTTTGTGGAAACACTACAATAAAAAAGGACATTGGTGAGGGTCATGCTTTAAGGTCTGTCACCTATGTCACATATGGTGATGGTCCTTAAAAAGCTTTGTTGTAAGTGCATATAGTGACGGTCCTTTAAGGTTTGTCACCAAAGACATTTTCAGTGACACTTTTGGTGAGAGTTATCACTAGGCTAGACAGGCTGGGTTGTGTCCACCTCCAACCAAGCATAACTATTTCAAACCAAATTTTAAATGGAAGTTAGCCCTTCTAGTCAGAGAGGGCTCTCTCAAGGAAAACAGTAAAACATTCTAAATAAAATTTAATTTGTAGATGGCTAACTTTGTTTCTACTTCATATGATTTTGCAGGTGAAAGAGAATGTGATGACTACCACCATTGGGCATGGAATCAATTAAGGAAAATCAATTACAAACAACACTGCTTTCATGGAAGTTGATGAAATTTTGGCTTTAAACTGGTGTGAAATAAAACATTTACAGTAAAAACATAGAAAATGAAAGAAGTTGGAGCAACTAACATGAATTCAAAGTAATCAAATTGTTATGAAAGTGATAACAATACATAAAACATGAAGATATAACATATGAGCCAAAACAGAATCTTTGGTGAAAAAGGCAGTCTGTTGCAAATGTATATTAACTGAAGAAAAAGGTTAACAAAGGTGGTTCTCTCACATCATCCATTGATCCAAATTTATGAAAGAACACAACAGAATACACTTATAACCATAAATACAAAGATGCAGTGGAAATAACACTTCATTTCATTAATATCAAAGAACTGAAATTTGCGTACAGACATAATGGAAATAAACTAGTTAGGGCATTGGTAGCTTATCTTTGAGAAGAGATGTGGAAGCTATAGGCCTCTAAACTGTGGTACAATGAGGCTCGAGGGCCTATGTATTATTTAGAAACAATGGAAAACCCTAAACATCCAAAACCCTAACCCTAGGAGATGAAGCGCCAAAACTATGGGCCCCGTTTGGGTAAATTGGTGTTTCAACTTCCCAGGGACGTAACTTTGGCATACGATCTCTGTTTGACACACACCATACCTCGTTATAAAGATCTATATGAGGAATACACCTTTTTATGTGAGCAACATTAGCTAATGGATTTGTGTTGCTCTCGGTTTTCCCAAAAAATGTCATTTAAGGCCTCAAAATGGCTCTGGAAGTTCAAGACCCAAAAAACTGTTAAAAATAGTAAGTTGTGCCAAAACTGAAAAACTAAAAGAGACGATGGTGGGGCCCCAAGTGGAATAGGCAGGTCGCAACCAATATCCACCTAGATCATTCCTCCCCCCTTAGGAATTAATGGTCCCCATTGCATTGAGTTCCTCCATGAGATGAGGAAACTTCTGTTGAACTTGGTCCCTGGTGAACCACTTGCCTTGGTGCAGGAGTTGGCCAGCTTTGACAACCCAATACAGTTGGATCTTCTATTGGCGAGTGTTCTTGATTTGCATGTCCATGATACAATCTATGGTGGCATGTTCCATGCATTCTGGTTTTAACTCTGTTGGTGTGAGTTGTTCTAGAATGTCAGAGGTGTCCACATTGAATACTAGGAGCAGACCAAGGAATGGTGGAATACTAAGCTCGAAGGCATTGTTCCCTAAAACCTTGGTGATGGTGTACGACCCATATTGGAGCGGGAAAATCTTGCGATGGGGTCTAGTGAAGCGCTCCTTCTGCAAATGTAGCCACACTTTGTCTCCCACCTGGAAGTTGTGTGGCACCCTATGTTGATCATGTTGTTGCTTGTACTTAGCATTGGCTCTGTCTAATATGTCATGAACCTGTTGGTGGATGAGTTGAATGTGCTTGATGAAGTTGTTCACTTTATCAGCTTCAAACTGGACATGAGCTGAATCGGCATGATGTAGAAATTATATACAAGATGCATGTATATATCCAGATTCTCCTGATCTAACAATATTTATCTTCTCGCTAAATACAAAATCCTTCCACTGTTAATCTTTTGTGGAAATCAAACATTCAATTGAAAACACGTGAAGCAATAAAAACAATCGCACGTAACACAGTTGTTTAATGGGAAAGCTTGAAGCTGAAAACCCCAACTATCATATATTATTTATCATGGAGATCATGTAACAATCTCATACAAAGCTTAGTACATCAAGCTCTAAGTACAATACAATCGTCACACACTAATCAGAAGAAATCTGCAAATCCATGCACTGATTTCTTGCCACTTGCTAGCCTGTCGCCACTGCACAATCCCTGCTGAAGAATAGCTCTGAATGAATTCAAATTACCCTTGACTTGACTGCGCAATCCTCATTGGCAACTCCAATGTGTGTGTGGTGCAATCAATGCATCACTATAGTCACAACAGATAGTCCATCTTGCCCTTTTACCTATCTCTCCATTGTGTCTCCAATGGAACTGTCATGCACTGTAGTTAGCTACTGTATTGTTCACTTGATTAATGAGTTATTATTTGTGAATTAATTAACTAATTAATTCACTCCACTCTCACTAGTGTATCATTCAGTTAGACTAGATACAACTAGCTCAACTGAGTTTAACAATTCCATGAACTACTCTTCCAACTCTATCATAGCTTTGCCACTTTAGTTCTAACTGAGTCCTCCATGCATGAACCACCAATAAACCCTAGAAATTATGTAATTCCTTCAGCCCACTGATTTTCAAAATCTGTGCACTGAAACTAAGTGCTCCAAGAGAATAAGTTGTTGTTTATTGTCGAATTATTATTAAGAGCTAATAATAATCGACACTTATATTTTTAGATCGACAATCTATAAATAGGCTTCGCCCAATATTCTAAAAATATAATTTCATCTATTATTTCAACTTGACCAACCATCCACAAATAGCATCTTGAAACTTCTGAAATATGATCACCATGTCTAAAAATAGACATAGTATAAAAATAGACTTGCGCCAAAAATAGCCAGCGGGCCCACTTAGTGAAAGTGACTCTTTTCACTAGCTCATCATCTTGTTGAATCTCAACACTCCCTCTCAACAAGATAAGGATTATCCTTCACCCCGATCCTGCCTCTATGGTATTCGAATTTGCTCCTGGTGAGAACCTTCGTCAGAATATCTGCATCCTGATCCTCCGTAGGAATGTACTGAAGCAACATGACCTTCCACTGCACACAATCTTTGATATGATGATACCAGATATCAATATTTTTAGATCTATCATGAAACACAGGATTAATCGAGAGTTTAATGCAACTCTGATTATCACAATGTATCACTGTAGGATCTAAATGTGAACCAAACAAACCAACCAGGATCTTCCTCATCCAGATAGCCTCACATGCAGCTTTACTTGCTACCATGTATTCTGATTCCACTGAATTAAGTGCCACAGATCTTTGTTTCCTGTTGTACCAAGAAACTGTCATAGATCCAATACTGAAAATCCCTCCTAATGTGTTCTTTCTGTTTGTTGGGTTGCCTGCCTGATCTGCATCCATGAAGCCATGAAACTTCACCTCATCCATACTCAGATGTGCCCCTGAGATACCTCAGGATATGCTTGTCTGCCTTCCAAAAGAGTTTGGTAGGTTTAACCATCACTTGTGAAAGTTGGTTCACCGCATAGCATATGTCTGGTCTTGTATTAACTAAATACAGGAGCGAACCCACCAATTGTCGATAAATAGTGGCATCCACTACCTCTGTCGATGTAGCATCCTCTTTCCTCCAATTTCTTGGAAGAGGAGTGTTGATAGTCTTGCAGCCTTGCATGTGAAACTTCTCCAATATCTCCTGGGCATACTTGCCTTGAGACACAAACAATTCACCTTCCTACTGCCATATTTCCAATCCAAGGAAATAATGAAGGAGGCCCAAATCCTTCATCTCAAACTCCTTTGCAAGATCTGCCTTGCATGAGTGTATCAACTTCTCATCACCCGTTAGTATTAAATCATCAACATAAATAACAATGATTAAAAGCTTACCCTCCACCACAATTTGGTACAGGTTTGCATCCGCCTCACTCTTGGTGAAGCCAAGTCCAGTGAAATAGTTGTCGATCCGTGTGTACCAAGCACGAGGTGCTTGTTTCAGCCCATACAATGCTCTTTTGAGCCTGCACACATGCGACTCGCTGCTGAAGATCTCAAATCCTTCAGGCTGCTCAATGTACACCTCTTCCTTAATGATCCCATTAAGGAATGTAGTCTTCACATCCATATGATGAATGTTCCAACCCATCTAAGTTGAGAGAGAAAGGATGGTCCTTATGGAAGAATATCGTGTGACAGGTGCAAAGGTTTCTTCATAATCAATCCCCTCAATCTATGAGAAGCCCCAGGCAACAAATCTTGTCTTATACTTCTCGACACTCCCATCAGCAGCTTGCTTTACCTTTTAGATCCATCTTGATCCTACAACTGATTTACCCACCGACCTTGGAACAATCTCCCAAGCACGGTTTCTGACAATGGAGTCATACTCCTCCACCATGGCATCTACCCATGTGGGATCCTGCACTGCTTCTTCAAAAGAATATGGCTCTATCACGATACACTTGCTCATAAGAGCCATGTATCCAGTAAATCGGTCAGGGGATTGTCTCTGTTTGCGCTGTGATGTAGGGACTTGTACATTCTGTGCCGCATCAAGCTTTAGTCTCTCAGCTTCTGTGTTACACTTTCTGCCTTTTCTGATGTTTGGTTCTGCATGAGTGGACTCCTCCACTCCATGAATCTCCTCCTATGGTTGATCAACATCTAGAGGCTCATCTTTGGGAACAAGAAGTTCCTCCTATGCATGCGTAGCTCCCTCTCAAGCGACAGCTTCATGGCTTTCACCTCATTGAATTTTATATCCCATCGCACCACAGTCATCTGACTATCTGGAAAATACACATGATAATTATGGGGTGTTTATGTGTACCCCACAAATATCTCAACTTTTGTAGTCAGCTCCAGCTTCTTCCCGGCGTCCTTCGTCACATGAATGTAAACAGATGAGCCAAAAATCTTCAAATGAGAAATATCAAGTTTCTTACCAATAAAAGCTTCTTCAGGTGTACTCATGCCAAGTACTCTATGAGGTCAATGGTTTTTCACATAAACCGCAGTGTTGCATGCTTCCGCCCACAAGTGCACCAGTAGGCCCTGGTCATGCAACATCGCTCGTGAAGCACCCACGATCGTTCCGTTCTTCCTCTTCGCGACCCTATTCTGTTGTGGGTTATGAGGTGCTATGAGTTCTCTTTGAATTCCTTCTTTGCTACAAAAGTCTTTGAATTGTCCCGAGATGTATTCACCACCATTATTGCTCCGTAGAGCTTTCACTTTCTTCCTCGACTCCTTCTCCACCAATGCTTTAAACTCACAAAACTTTGAGAATGTTTCGCTCTTCTTCTGCATGAATAAGATCCAGCATCTACGAGAATAGTCATAAAAAAATATAGCATAATACCTGTGTTTTGTTGTTGAAGCAACCAAGAAAGGTCCACACACGTCTATGTGAATTCTCTCCAGGATCACCGAAGCACGGTTCTGCTCCTCATGAAAGGTGGTCTTCACAAAATTACCCATAGTACATCCCTTGCATTGATCTGACTGCGCAAGAGTACCCTTGGGAAGTCTAGTAGAAATTCGTTGCAAAATCTTCAAAGTGCCATGGTGAAGATGGCCCAATCTCCTGTGCCATAATTTTCCCTCATCCCGGCTCACCACTTCTTCTGCTTTGCCCACCATTGCAGCGCAGCCATCTACCTCTAGCTTGTAGATATTCTTAACTCGAATCCCTATCCTCTTGGTTTGACCCATTGTTTTATGTCGAAGGAAGGCTTTTCCCTCACTGAAAACAACATCATAACCTTTGTCTTCCAACATTGCGACTGAGACCAAGTTCTTCTTCAGACCTAGAACATGCATAACATCCTTCAACAAGAATGCATTATTGGACTCCCTCTCAAAGTTAATGGTCCCAATGTCGGTCGCACTGTATCGACCATTGTCTCCCATCTCTATATGCATCTGGAGGTCCTTCTCCTCCAAGTCACTAAACAACTCCTTGTCTCCTGTCATATGGAAAGACGCACCACTATCAAGATACCACACCGATCCCATATAGCTTGAAACTAAGCATGCAATCAAAGAGAAATCAATTTCAAATTGCGAGGCTAAGGCCTCTCTAGCTACAGCTCTAGCAGCCTTCTTTTTCTTCTTCTTCTGTGGGCAGTTAGTGGCGAAATGCCCATGTTCGTGATAGTGAAACCACTTCACCTTGGAAAAGTCCTGCTTCTTGCCTTTAGCTTCGGATTTTGAAGGAAAATTCTTCCCCTTCCCTTTCCTTGCTTTGGCAGCCAAAGTGAAATTCTCTTCATCTTCATTCTTCGATGAAGAGCCATCCTTGGTACCCCACCTTATCTCCTCCTGCACAAGATCCGACCAAAGTCGCTCCCATCCCGACAGTTTCTCATGTCCATTGACAGAGTCTTCGTAGCTATGCCAACTCTTCGGAAGCCCAAGGAGAGCCAAGCTCACCAAGTATTCATCATCAACGGTAATCCCCACACTTCCCAGTTCATCCCTACAGTGGAAAAACTTCTTGAGATATTTTGGAATATTGTTGCCCTTCTCCATTTTTATTTTTCTGAGCTTGTCTTTCAGCGCCAACTTCCTTTGGTCGCTACTGCTTTGGAACAAATCTGTCAAAGCCTTCCACATTGAGAATGGAGTGGATTTCCTATGAAGGCTGGACATAATATGGTCCTTCACACCTTCCAACATAATTCTTCTTGTCTTTGCTATCTTATTTTTCCATGCGTCAAGTAATGCAATATCGCTAGATCCCGGCTTAGGAACATTGCTCTCAATGAACTGCTTCAGTCCATTATCCTCTAGCACCGCCTCCATCCTATCCTTCCAGGCTATGTAATTCGAGCTCCCATCAAGGGCATACTCCAACTGCAACCCATTGAAAGACATTTCAATGTATACTCAACTTCTGCACCAAGAATTTTCTGTGGCAAATTGGAATTGTCCACCAGCACAAACTCAACAATTATTCACAATTGAAATCTTCAAGAATTAACACTGCTCTGATACCATGTCGAAATTATATACAAGATGCATGTTTATATCTAGATTCTCCTGATCTAACAATATTTTATCTTCTTGCTAAATACAGAATCCTTCCACTGTTAATCTTTTGCAGAAATTAAACATTCAATTGCAAACACATGAAGCAATAAAAACAATCGCACATAACACAGTTGTTTAACGGGAAAGCCTGAAGCTGAAAAACCCAAATATCATATATTATGTATCATGGAGATCATGTAATAATCTCATACAAAGCTTAGTACATCAAGCTCTCAGTACAATACAATCGTCACACACTAATCAGAAGAAATCTACAAATCCATGCACCGATTTCTTACCACCTGCTAGCCTGCCTCCATTGCGCAACACCTGCTAAAGAATAGATTTGAATGAATTCGAATTACCCTTACCTTGACTGCGCAATCCTCATTGGCAACTCCAATGTGTGTGTGGTGCAATAAATGCGTCACTATAGTCACAACAGATAGTCCATCTTGCCCTTTCACCTATCTCTCCACTGGGTCTCCACTGGAACTGCCATGCAATGTAGTTAACTGTTGTATTTTTCAGTTGATTAATGAGTTTTTATTTGTGAATTAATTAACTAATTAATTCACTCCACTCTCACTATTATATCATTCAGTTAGACTAGATACGACTAGCTCAACTGAGTTTAACTCCATTAACTGAGTTAAACTTTATAACAACTCCATGAAATACTCTTCCAACTATGTCGTAACTTTGCCACTTCAATTCTAACTGAGTCCTCCATGCATGAACCATGAGTAAACCGTAATAATTGCGTAATTCCTTCAGCCCACTGATTTTCCAAATATGTGCACTGAAACTAAGTGCTCCAAGAGAATAAGTTGTTGTTTATTGTCGGATTATTATTAAGAGCTAATAATAATCGACACTTCTATTTTTAGATCAATGATCTATAAATAGAATTCGCCCAGTATTATAAAAATATAATTTCATCTATTTTTCCAACTTGACCAACCATCCACAAATGGCATCCTGCAACTTTTGAAATATGATCACCATGTCTAAAAATAGACTTGCGCCAAAAATAGCCTACGGGCCCACCTAGTGAAGGTGACTCTTTTCACTAAGCTCATCATCTTGTTGAATCTCAACACCTGAGTAGCCGCAAATGGCATGGCTACGTCAAAGCCTCATCTCCTCCTAAGGATTTATTTTTTGTAGCAAAGGCGTCATCTCCTCCTAAGGATTTATGTTATGTAGCGAAGGCATCATCTCTTCCTAAATGCAATGGAAAGATTCAAAGTGTTTCACCGTCCCATCGATATGTTTATTTTGTCTGTGAGTCCACTTGTTTTATTTGAGATGGGATTTCAAGTCTTTTTTGGAGGTTAGAACTCGCAAAATTTATGGACAACCACCAACATTTTGTTTGGTGACAGAGGCCATGGATTGTTCACAATATAGCTCCATGAAATTCGGCAAAACGAAGCATGGGGTGAGAGAGGCTTGAACTCTCGACGTCAGGCTTTCTCAGATAAGCTATGAGACCTACGAGCTAACCAATGGCACCACCACCCCTGTTGAAATTTGGTTCCGTGAATCAAGCATATTCCAATTTGAATAAAAAGAAAAGCAGCTAAACTTGATACCTATGCGATGCAAAGGTAAATGTTAAGGTAGGGGTTCCCTTGTTGTATCATTGTTTTCAGTGTCCTTTTTTATTCACTATATTTCTTGTATAAACAACATTATTGAAGAAAGCTCATGAGGTGACATCATCAACCCCACCCATTACTGAAGTTTTCGCCACAAGCGCTAAGGCTTTATCTTCTCCTAATTGCAATGGAAAGATCGAAGCGTTTCACCGTCCCATTGGTGTCTAAACTAAACTAAGAAGAGAAAGACCCGAGAATGGAACTAAGAAGATAATCAAGTTAGATCTCAAGAGCAAGAAGTTGATAGTCACACAAGGTATAAAGACACTCATAAGGTTTATAGGTTAGTTAAAGTTTATAGTCACACAAGGTATAAAGACATTCATAAGTCTTATATGTTAGTTGAAGTTGATACTCACACAAGGTATAAAGACACTCAGAAGGCTTAGAGGTTAGTTGATATTGCCACCGACAAGGTCATCTTCAACCAAAATGTTGTTGTTGTTGGGGAATTTGGTCCTTTCCAAACTTCTTTTGAGTTTAAAATTACCAAGATTTTAGAAGTAGCACAGGTGTTAGCCCCCAAATTTCTCTCTTTTTACCATTTTCCCCTTCCTAAATCATAACCATTTACCTCTGTTTCACCTCTTTTATGCACCCTCATCTTGCACCAGTCCAAGCACTGTGACACATTTCGTATAAACCTTTATTCTTGACGTTTTAATTCAATTTAGCATTAATTAAATATTTATTACATGATTTCTTACTAAATCACTTTTGTAACTTATCGATATCTCCAATGGTTATTTGATAGTTAAAGTGCTTACCATGACCGCTGATCTTAGTGCAGGATCGGATCCTGCACCATTGCCAGCGCAACAGATCTTCGCGGCAGATTCGAACCTCCTTGATCATCGCCTTGCCTTGAGCAGCTTCAGCCACGAAAGCAAAAATTATTCAAAAGCAGCCGAGACCAATCCGTGAAGGGTGAAAAGACTGGAGATTAGCTACAGCTGGTTTTGTTAGCTAACTAATTTTGAAGGCCGAATGCTAAATTCTGCATTTCGTTATGAATCAGCTAAACGATCTGTTTCGGCCTTCGGCCAATAGAACTATATAATGTAAAGTGTAAATAGGACTTAGGGAGGAGAAGAGTTTTTTAGCAGAGTTTTTAGAGCAAAGTTTGACAGGCGGTAACAGGTTATTTTGTTTTCGCCCGAATCTGGGCTGGACATTGTATTAACAGATGTATTCGCCTCAATGAATTAATAAAAGGTTTTTCTGCCTCATTTTTCAGAAATTGTGTTTCTTTTTTTAAGCTGATGAATTGAAAAGTTTACTGAGCAGCGTTTTAACTTAAAAGGGAAACACGCTGGTTGGCTAGGGCCCAGCCAACCCAACACGTTTACCCTATTTTTTGTTTCATGTAATTTGTGTTTATATTGTCGAAGTGTGATTTAAATTTCAGCACATGTATTCCTGTCTGAGTGAAAACGGATCCGTTGTGTGAAGTATATATATTTTCTTTCCCTGCAATTTACTTTCCTGCACTTGATTTCAGATTGGGTTTCCTCCGCCTGGTACAAGCAGGAGAAACAAACTTGCACCAGTGCACGTTGGTGTGATATTTCCTTTTCCTGCAATTCTGTTTAATTGGTTTTTCGCCTAGTCCAAGCAGGAGAAATGAACTTGCACCAGTGCACGTTGGTCTGTTGCAGCAAGCTTTCTTAGTCTACTTTCTTCAATCTACTTTCTTTCTTTAAATGCTTATGACAGGATAAATGATTGTTTCTTTATTTCTGCAATTTGTTAAGATCAAAAACATTCACTTTTATGTGTGCAATTTGATTCGATAGTAAACTAGCACTTGCAATAATTGAACACTCATTTGAAGGATTAAATGCTAAGTGAAAGAAGCTCTGATCCGATGCAAGAACCAGTTTCTTGCCACAAGATCTGAGTGCTTTGAACCTTGAAAAGTTCGAGCCCTTGCATGAAGTAAAAAAATGCTTCAGTAAAGACACTATTTATACCTTCTACATAAATCTCTGATCCTACACTAGTGCAGGACAGATTAATGCAAGAAGGAAATCTCTAAAGAAGTAGGTTTAAGGGCCCATCTAACGATACTGCTAAAGTGTCTTTGATAGAGGAAAACACACACTCAGTAGATTAAACAACCATTAGTGGGAATAATTTCCTTTTATCTTTAATTATCTCTTGCAAATGCATACTTCCTCGTTCCAGTCTTAGATTATTTTTTATGGTTCAAGTTGCCTTTTTCTCTTTTGATTTGATTCTGCAATCTTTCCTTTAAAGAAAGTAGGGATTTACATGAGGAAGATTCATACCATCTCTAGCATTGCCTGTGCTTCATCTCTAAGTTTACGAATCCCCCGGGTTGACAAATTAAGTGCTGAGGAGTTTGCTTATGTTTAATTCCTGCACCCAACATTTTAGCGTCGTTGTCGGGGAGGCGATTTGATTAGGTAAGAATTTTCTGATTATACAAATAGAGGTAATTTTTCCTTTACTTTTTAAAAGTTTTTTGAAGGAATTTTACTAGTGTTAATTGATTTCTGACAACATTTTTAGAAGTTGGTTCTTATTTTTCTTATTTTATTTCCTTTTGAAATGAATGCCTAGGAAAGGTAAGGGTTCGAAGCCCACTAAGGGCCGAAAGAATTCTGAATTTTTTTTTCATATTGGGTCCCCTTTTGTAAGCAGGAAGCCCAATCCAATTCAAACTCATCATGCAGGAACAATCCACCTGGACTCTGGTGATAAAAACTCAAGCGTGGATCAGCCTGTTGAGAGCGGTACAAGTAAAAGGGGAACAATGGTGGACCAAGAAGATCATTTGGAAGGGACTGGTGACAACCAGGTAAGTGAAGAACGATCCACTTTTTTGTTTCCAATTGTGGATCCTGATACTATGGCACAAATGAAGAATATTCCACCATCAGCTCTCCCTCATTTCCATGGTAAAGTTCATGAAGATCCTGACTCTTTTCTATTCGAGTTTGATATTCTGTGTAGAAGTTATGATTATGCGACTGATGCTCAGAAGTTAAGACTATTTCCTGTTACTCTCAAGGACTCAGCTCTACGCTGGTTTATGGGGTTAGGAGGAAACACTATAACCTCTTGGGATCAGATGAAGAAAGTGTTTTTGTCTAAATATCAAGAATATTGCAAAACTCGGGATATGTAGGATGAAATTTTTATAATCATACAAGATGATGATGAAATTCTTGAAGATTATCTGGAAATATTTCTGTATATTTTACAAAGGTCAAAACTTAAGCTTGATCCCAACACTATTAGAACCTTGTTATTAAGAGGACTTACTGATAATGCTAGTAATAATTTGAATATGTTAGTACAAGGTGATATTTCTCAGCAAACTTTTGATCAAATTTGTGAATTATGCATGAAATTTTCAAGAAACTAGTATAGATCCGGTAGAGGAACTCGAAATAGAAATAGAAAAACTGAATCTACTAATGCTATGATTATTGGACTAGAAAATAAAATGGAAAACATGAAAATTGATATAATGAACATTGTTACCAAACATTTAGACTCTTTAAAATTTCAGCAGAAACTCATGAAGGAACTAGATACAAGGGGACAAGAAGGAACTGGCCTCCTGAATTTTCTCCACACTATTTTGGTTATAATTTCCATGCATATTATTATCCTAACTCTCATCAGTAGTGGCAGTGTGGGAATCAATATCAACATGGGCAACCTTCTCAACCGTGGAAACAAGGTTGGAGAGGGCCAACTCATTCTTCATATTCCTACCAACCACCTATGCAGTCATATCCATCTACGCATACACCTTATTCAATGCCTAAACTTTCGAGTCAGTCCACTCCACCATTGCCTTTACCTCCACCCTTTCGACCTCCTCATTTGCCTGCTCAACCTATGCCCAATCCTAATAATAATAAAGCAGTGCAAATGATCTATGTAACAAACCCACCTTTATCATTCGAGTACCAGTCTATTCTAGTTGGGGTTCATGATATTCAATTGAGATCGGGAAGGACTGTAACACCAGAAAAACAGAAGCAACCTATGATCATTGAAGAGAAAGGAGAAGAGGAAGAGATTGGAACCCCAATTGGGGTTCATGATATTCTCCAAAAGTTGTCACTAAGCAGCCCTTACCCTCTGAATCCTTGCCATCTTCTTCCAACCAGCCTCCCTTCCCAAAGAGGCTAGTAATGGAAAGAAGTGAGCCTATTTCTAAGACTGGTTTGGCATCTGAGCTTCGGAATATTTTCATTAAGATACCTTTGCTTCAAGCCATTAAATAGATCCCCATTTGTACCAAGATTATTAAGGAACTCTGTCTCAAGAAACTCGGGAGGAAGAGATTGGAACCCCAAACCATTCAATTTGTTGGTAGGGCAGTAGAGTTGATGACGCGATGTGTGTCTATGGAAAAATATACTGATCTCGGAAACCCTGTTGTGTCAGTTCAGATTGGTAATGTCCTTGTCTCTAATGTTCTTATAGACCTGGGGAAATCCATTAATGTCATAACTAAGCAAACCATGGATCAACTTCGATTATCTCATCTTCGCCCTACTCCCATTGTGCTTGAATTAGCAAATAGATCTAAAATTAAGCCAGAAGGAGTATTGGACGATGTGATCATATCATTAAATAATTGGGAATATCCTGCTAATTTCATTATGCTTCAGCCCAAGAACCCAGTAGGAGGACATCCCTTGATCTTGGGTCGACCATGGCTTGCTACAGCCGATGCATATATTGGATGTCGTTCCGGTGATATGTACATTTCACATGGAGATTATAGGAAGAAAGTTACCTTATACCCCCCTGCCAGATCCATTCAGGACCTTCGAGATACTTTATGGTTGGATCAAAGAAGTGATGAGGAGACTAAGCCCATTTCTCTTATCCATCATTATACTGGGTCTTCACCAGAAGATGAGATTCAAGATTTCTTGAATAATATAGACACTATGCCTAACTTTGAGCCATTGAGCCGGATTTTCAGCCTAGATTTTCAAGATAATCATGATTCCCATTCTTTTGTACTACTGCATTTGACCACTCCCTTGAGTACTCCTGAGCCTGACACCACTCTTGTTGAGATTAGCCCTGGTAATTCCTTGCATATTAGTTCATATTTGGACTCATCTCAGCAAGAGCAACTTGTTAATTTTTTGCAAAACCATATTAGTGCCTTTGCTTAGGGCTATGAAGATATGAAGGGTATCCCTCATGAAACTTGTACACATCATATCTATGTTCAGGAAGGAACCCGACCTGTTTGAAAACCCCAAAGGCGAATGAATCCAGCTCTAAGAGATATTGCGAAGGAAGAAGTGCAGAAACTCTTGGATGTTGGTTTTATCTATCCTATTTCTGACAGTCAGTTGGTCTCTCCATTAGTGCTTGTACCTAAGAAAGATGGAAGATGGCATATTTTTATTGATTATCGAGAGTTGAATAAATCCACTCTTAAATATTACTTCCCTCTCCCTTTTATCGATCAGGTGCTTCATACCCTTGCAGGAAAGAAATATTTTTCCTTTTTGGATGGCTTCAGTGGTTATAATCAGATACAGATTGCAGCCGAAGATTAGGATAAAACTACTTTTACATGTCCATGGGGTACCTTTTCTTATAAAGTGCTCCCCTTTGGTTTATGTAATGCCCCTGATACCTTTCAAAGGGTAGTGCTGGCCATTTTTGCTGATCTGGAATTTGTAGAAATTTATATGGATGACTTTTCTGTGTTTGGTGATTCTTTTCAGAAAGCTCTAAAAAATTTGGAGAAATTCCTTCTTCGTTGTCAAGAAGCCCATCTTGATTTGAGTGACAATAAATGTAGATTAATGTGCAAAGCGAGAGTGGTACTTTGCCATTTGATTTCTGATAAAGGTATCCAGGTTGATTCGACAAAGATTGAAATCATTTTGCATCTTCCTACACCCAAAACTCAAAGGGAAGTAAGAGGTTTTTTAGGACATGCTGATTACTATAAAAGATTCATTGAAATTTTTTCGAAGATATCTGGTCCTCTTTTCCGACTTCTAGTTAAGGATAGTGAATTTTCTTGGTCCACATCTTGCCAACAGCCTTTTGAAACATTGAAGGAAAATTTGGTACAAGCACCAGTTTTGCGAGGTCCAAACTGGTCCCTGCCTTTTCAAATTTCCTCTGATGCTTCAGATTTGGATATTGGCGCAGCTTTGGGACAAGAGGAAAATAAGCAATCCTATGCTATCTATTATATTAGTAAGAATTTTTCTTCCGCTGAATTGAATTATACAGTTACAGAGAAAGAGTTTTTAGCTGTAATTTTTGCAATTAATAAGTTCAGGCACTATATTACAGGATATGAAGTGTTTGTACATACTGATCATTCCGAGATTAAATATTTGATGAAAAAACCATTGACAAGCGATAGTTTCTATTGTTGCAGGAGTTTAATGTTACTATTGTTGATAGAGCAGGGAAATATAATGTTGTAGCAGACTTTCTTTTTAGATTAGATAATCCTGGTGAAGCAACTCCTGTTAATGATGATTTTTTGGATGAACATCTTTTTGCTATGTCTATAGATTCTCCGTGGTTTGCTGACATTGCTAATTATTTGGTCACTGGAAAAACACCACCTCACTTGTTTGCTCGTGAAAAGCAGAATATTATTCAGAAAAGTGATGCATATTCCTGGATTCAAGGAGATATCTTTTACACTGGTCCAGATCTGATTATCCGTAGATGTGTAAGAGAGGAGGAAGTGTTTGACATATTGAAATATGCTCATGATGAACCTTTTGGAGGCCACTTCGCTAATAAGCAGACTGCATATAAAGTATTGCGTGCTAGTTACTTTTGGCCTTCCTTGTTTAAGGATGCCAAACAGTATGTCAGGCGATGTGACAACTTTCAACGAATGGGCTAGCCTAATCAAACCAATGAAATTCCTTTATGTCCCCAAGTTATGATTGAGCCATTTGAAAAATGGGCTATTGATTTTATAGGGCCAATAAATCCAACATCCTTAAATAAAAAGCATATTTTGGTTTGTACAGATTTCGTTACAAAATGGGTAGAAGCTAAAGTTGTTTCTTTTGCTACAGAAAAAGTTGTTGTTGATTTTCTTTTTACTAAAATATTTACTAGATTTGGTGTGCCTAGAGAAATTGTTTCTGACAATTGTCTGTAGTTCATTTCTAATAAGGTACAGGGTGTGATGGAGCACTATAAGATCTGGCATAGGAAATCCACGCCGTATCACCCGCAAGAAAATGGCCAGGTGGAATCTACAAACAAAGTGATCGAGTCCATTCTTACAAAGATAGTCAATATGCATCGGAAAGACTGGGCTGAAATATTACCAGAAGCTTTGTGGGCATACAAAACCACTTGGAGAAATAGCACGGGACATACACCATATGAGTTGGTTATGGAAAACAGGTTCTGCTACCAATTGAGTTTCAGATCAAAACTTTTAGAACTGCAGTTCAATTAGGACTAGATCTCTCTGAGGCACAACAACAGCGTCTTCTCCAATTAAATGAATTAGATGAATTTCGTAGAGATGTTGTTCAGCAGAACATACTAATTCAGCAGCAACGCAAAAGGTGACATGACAAGTCTATTCAGAAAAAGCAATTCCAACCATGTGATTGGGTACTCCTTTATGATTCTAGATTTAAAGTTTTTAAAGGGAAGTTCCATACATGTTGGATGGGACCTTATGAAGTAATCCGAGTATACGACAATGAAGCAGTAGAAGTTAAAACTATTGATGGACAAAATTCAGTATTCTTGGTAAATGGACATGGATTAAAAAAGTATTTTCAGCCACTTGCCAAGAAATACTTTACACAGCAAGTCCAACGGCAATTTGGGACAGTAGTGGTGAATGGCAATACCAACCTTTTGAAGACATAAATCCTTCTTTCTCTTGAAAAAAATTTAAAAATACAAAAAATTTAATAAAAAAGTAAAGAAAAAATATTTTCCTGTAATTGTGAAAATCAGTTCGCTGACATGATTGCAGAAGGGTCAACCTGAAAACCAGCTTGCTGGTAGGAAGATCAAAAATTTATAATAAAAAGAGAATGTTTCTTGATATTTAGATATGCTAGCAACCACCGAGTAAAAGAAAGTTCAGCAGGACCAACCTTTATACATTGGGGTAATTAGCATGGATATTTTTTATTCAAGTAACACTTAATTCTCACTGTAGTTATTTTTCTTCCACCAGTGCAGGCAAACCTTCTAGAAAATTTTCTGCCTTTCTTCATATCCCATTTGATGATATTCCCTCAGTTTTCTTCTTTAAATCCAAAAATGATTAACCTTCCCACATTCTTCTGAATTTACCGTACCCGCTTCGTAAGAATCCCACTTTACCCTTGAATTTTTTTCCTATCCCACTTCTATTTATCCCCTCTTGTGGTACTATTCCTGGAATCCCTGTAACAAAATTCCTTCCCATTCTGAAATTTTCCCCTTTCCCACTTCTTTGTTCCCTCATGAATTCATTGCAGGATCTCATACACAAAGAGCAAAAAGATGCTCTGAAGCATCAAGAAAGGGCGAAGCAAATTTCCAGTATCAGTTGAGGAAGCCATGTTAGAAGTCCAGCCTATATTTTACTTAAATTCTCTGTTCTTTTTTTTTCAGACAATATGCTTGCACTAGTTCAAGAATACCGTCCTATATAATAATATAAGCAAAATGGTACCAACAGAACAACATAGTAAGCGATGTAAATAGATCGGTGCAAGCATGCACCTTGACAGAAGCATAGTACAATTTTTTCTTTTCAGGAGCATATGTCATAGGAAGTGGTCATCATAAAAGTTTACAAGCAGCCTTTTTCACTTATTTGATGAGTACTTGTGCTATCATATTAACTAGGAGAAAATTATTTAAAGTACAAGGTGTTTTTAGTTAAGAATCATGATCATTTTTTAATAAATCCTAAAGTTCTTTTTTTGAATTCTGAAGGAATGCGGAAATGTTTAACCGTTGCTTGGATATAATTACCCTTTCTGCCATGATCCTAAACATCTTTCACTTATAATGATTGCCTCACCTAGCCGTTAAAAAAAACACTGCCGCAAGTACCAATCCCGCACGATTTAAAACATGTTGCGCATCCACGACTACTTTGGTGGAATGGATCGGTGATAAGACAAAAGGGATGGTGGATGGTTGGATCCCTATTTATAAAAGCCAAATTTTTCGGTATTGCATGAAATTTTTGAACTATTCATAATTGTTAAGCAGCGATGTCACCCATTCGATGTGAACCTTCGTCCCTTAGTGAGGTAGATCAGACCGTTGAGTTTCAAAATAGTCTTGCATTATTGTGAGACTCAGGCTTTCTTCAGCTTTTGAAAAAATCTGACGGGCACAACAGTGAAGTGGCCTTACAGTTTGCAAAGAGTTTTAAAAACGACCGTGTAAAAATTAGGCCCCTGAAATTTAAGGTCACAGAAGAATCGATAGCAGCAGCCACATGCTTGCAAAATACTGGTGTGCAGTACTTCAAAAATCAGAAGCTCGAGAGGAAGCGTTGGCAGCTTTTTGTCGTTGACAAGGATATGACAGTAAACTGGAAGAAAGGAGTTCCACAAAGCGCCTTGCTGGGACAGTGGCGGGACCTCCTTTTTATCCTCCAGAAATTCGTTAATTGTGAGGGAAGGTACTCCCTCACCTTTGTGTATCATTTTAGGATGCTGCAACACTTTGAACCCGGCCGACATGTCCGGTGGAGGATGGATTTCACTTATTTTTTGCTTAAGAGTTTGGAAAAGATGGCCAAGAGTGTGCAGGGCACACGGGCGGATCAGGCCGACAATAAATTATATCATCACGGCTTGATCAAAATCTTGGTTCAGAAGCAGTTGGAAATTAAAGGTATGACTTGGGAGGCACTGTCAAAACAACTGCATAAGAAGATAGCTACCATAAAGAAGACAGAGACCCCTGCCAGCACAAGCATGGGTTCGAGTGTAAAGGGAAGTGCTTCTTGCACCAGTGCAGGAAGGAAACGACCCGGGAAATCAACAGAAGAAAAGGGCCCATATCCAAAGAAAAAGAAGACAATGGGTACACCTGTTGAAGAAACTCCTTCGATGCCATAAGTACATGAATAGATCCTCGAAGAAGACGATTTGCTGTCAGTCCTTACGGACGCAGCAAAATCTGTGGAGGTCGAGGATGACACACCGTTGGTCGATTTCATTAAAATGGGCCGAAAAAAGAATGAAGAACCTGGTGCAGAACCACAGTCCCCACAGAACGTTGAATCCCCTCCTACAGTAGTGCAAGAAGAAGAAGAGCTGGAAGAAGAAGGAGAGGAAGAAGAAGAAGAAGAAGAACCGAAAGAACAAGAAGGAGAAGAAGAAGAAGCAGAAGAAGAAGAAGAAGAAGAAGAAGAGTTTATTGAAACCCCGAGGGATACTGAGGTCCCTGAAGAAGATACAACCCCTGTCAGGATAGAAGAGAAAGAAGACTCAGTAGCTCCTGCTGCTCGAATAGTCGAGCTAGAGCTTCAAGTGCAGAACTTAGAGCAGCTTGTAGCTAAAGCGCAGGAGGAAAAAGAATAGAATAAAGAAGAATTAACGGCGGAGATCCAGAAAAAGAAAGGAGAAGTTAGAATGTGGAAATGCCAAGCTACGCGGTGTTTCAAACGACTTAGAAAAGTGACAAAGAAACTGAAGAAAAGCAAAAAGAAGAAGTCTGAAACATTGCAGGTTGATGCTAGTATGACAAAGCAGGAGTGAGCTGGAACACTCAAAGTTTTGAAGGTTTTTTTGCAGAGGTAAAGAGTTGTGTGAGGACACACAACAACTTAGGGATGGAAGGATGTTAGCCCCCTAATTTTCTCTCTTTTTACCATTTTCCCCTTCCTAAATCATGACCATTTACCTATGTTTCACCTCTTTTATGCACCCCCATCTTCCACTAGTCCAAGCATGGTGACACATTTCGTATAAACCTTTATTCTTCACGTTTTAATTCAATTTAGCATTAATTAAATATTTATTACATGATTTATTACTTTTAAATCACTTTTGTAACTTATCAATATCTCCAATGGTTATTTGATAGTTAAAGTTCTTATCGTGACCACTGATTTTAGTGCAGTATCGGATCCTGCACCATTTCCAGCACAACAGATCTTCGCAGTAGATCCAAACCTCCTTGATCACCGCCTTGTCTTAAGCAGCTTCAGCCACGACAACACGAATGATTCAAAAGTAATCGAGACCAATCTATGAAGGGCGAAAAAGCTGGAGATTAGCTATGGCTGGTTTTGTTAGCTGCCTAATTTTAAAGGCCGAATGTTAAATTCTGCATTTTTTTATGAATCAGTTGAACAATCTGTTTCAGCCTTCGGCCAACAGATCTATATAATGTAAAGTGTAAATAGGACTTAGGGAGGAGAAGAGATTTTGAGCAGAGTTTTTAGAGCAAAGTTTGATAGGCGGTAACATGTTATTTTTTTATCGCTTGAATCTGGGTTGGACATTGTATTAACGCATGTATTCACCTCAATGAATTAATAAAAGGTTTTTCCGCCTCATGTTTCAGAAACTGTGTTTCTGTTTTTAAGCTGATGAATTGACTATTTTACTGAGCAGTGTTTTAACTTAAAAGGGAAACGCGCTGGTTGGCTAGGGCCCAGCCAACCCAGTACGTTTACCCTATTTTCTGTTTCCTGTAATTTGTGTTTATATTGTCAAAGTGTGATTTAACTTTCATCACATGTATTCCTGTCTGAGTGAAAACACATCCGTTGTGTAAAGTAGATATATTTTCTTTCCCTACAATTTACTTTCATGCACTTGATTTCAGATTGGGTTTCCTCCGCTTGGTACAAGCAGGAGAAACAAACCTGCACCAGTGCACGTTGGTGTGATATTTTCTTTTCCTAAAATTCTGTTTAACTGGTTTTTCCGCCTGGTCCAAGCAAGAGAAATAAACCTGCACCAGTGCACGTTGGTGTGATGCAGCAAGCTTTCTTAGTCTACTTTCCGCAATCTACTTTCTTTCTTTAAATGCTTATGACAGGATAAATGATTGTTTCTTTATTTCTGCATTTTGTTAAGATCAGAAACATTCACTTTTATGTGTGCAATTTGATTCGATAGTAAACTAGCACTTGCAATAATTGAACACTCATTTTAAAGATTAAATTCTAAGTGCAAGAAGCTCTGATCCGGTGCAAGAACCAATTTATTGCCACAATATCTGAGTGCTCTGAACCTTGAAAAGTTCGAGCCCTTGCATGAAGTAAAAAAAGCCTTTAGTAAAGACACTATTTATACCTTCTACATATCTAACGAGACTGCTAAAGTGTCTCTGCTAGAGGAAAACACACACTCAGTAGATTAAACAACCATTAGTGGGAGTGATTTCCTTTTATCTTTAATCCTCTCTTGCAAATGCATACTTCCTCGTTCCAGTCTTAGATTATTTTTTATGGTTCAAGTTGCCTTTTTCTCTTTTGATTTGATTCTGCAATATTTCCTTTAAAGGAAGTAGGGATTTACATTAGGAATATTCATACCATCTCTGGCATTGCCTGTGCTTCGTCTCTAAGTTTACAAATCCCCTGGGTTGAAAAATTAAGTGTTGAGGAGTTTGCTTAAGTGTAATTCCTGCACCCAACAACAGGGTTTAGGTATCAAGTTTTAGGTAGCTCCACTTGAAGGGTGGGAATATTTTGAGCATGTCTCCTAGACCAATAATTTTTTCTCCAAATATCATGAATCAACATTCAAATGACATTCATACATGTAGCCCAGGCCATGGTGGCAATATTGACTTGGATGAGGAGGATCATGAGAAAATTGACCCAACTGGTGGCACAAAACCACTAAGGATGTTCAGATAAGAGAAATGATTGAGGGACAATCATTGATAGAAAAGAGCAAACATAAACCATATATGGTTAATTTTTCTTTGATGGCTAATATACAAGAAATTTATTAGCCACAACACATTGGGGATGTGAAAGGAAGCCCTAAACGGAAAAATTCCTTGGCATCTAAATACGAGAGTTTGATGAGAAATCGGAGTTGAGACCTCACATATCATCCACCAGGGAAGAAACCCATTGGTTGCAAATGGATGTACAAGGGAAATTACAAGGAAGATGATACAATTAACAAGTACAAAGCACAATTGGTTGTAAGAAGGGTTCTCTCAATGAAATTATATTAACTATGAGGATACTTTTACTCCTGCAATAAAGATAGCACCATTTGACTTGTTCTAGCCATGACATCGCAATTTCACTGTAAATTCCATCAAATAGACGTGAAGAGTGTCTTTCTTAATGGATATTTGCAAGAAGAGGTATATATGTATCAACCATAGGGGTTTCAGGTTTCAATGAAGGACCATCTAGTTTGTTGACTAAAGAAAGCTTAATATGGTCTAAAGTAGGCAGATCGAGTATGAGACATCGAGATTGAAAGATATTTGGATGAACATGGGTTTGTTGAGATTCAACAAGATGATAAGCTTAGTGAAAAGAGTCGCCTTCACTAAGTGGGCACGTAGGCTATTTTTGGCGCAAAGTCTATTTTTATACATGTCGATCATATTCTATGAGTTGCAGGATGCTATTTGTGGATGGTTGGTCAAATTGGAAAAATAGATGGACTTCTATTTTTAGACATATTGGGCAGAGTCTATTTTTAGACTGCCAGTCTAAAAATAGATATGTCGAATATTATTATCTCTTAATAATATTTGGACTCTAAACATTATCTTATTCTCTTGGAGCACTTCTTAGCTAAGTGCACAAAATGTGGCACAACAAATTTTATTGTATGAATTACGCTATTCCCGAGGGTTTACCGGAGCTATTGCGGGTGGAGGATTCTGGCTTAGAACTCATGTGACAGAGTTTGGTGGAGTTGGAGAAGTAGTTGGTGGAGTTGTATTTAGTTTAACTCAGTTAGACTCAGTTGAGCTAGTTGTATCTATTCTAACTGATTGATACAATAGTGAGAGTGGTGTGAATTAATCAGTTAATTAATTCGCTAAATAATAACTCATTAATTAACTGAAGAATACATCAGTTAACTACAGTGCATGGCAGTTTCAGTGGAGACCAGTGGAGAGATATGTGAAAGAGCAAGTGTGACTATTAGTTGTGACTATAATGATGCATTGATTGCATCCAACACTCAGTGGAGATGCCAATGAGGATTGCGTGAGCAAGGCTGGAGAAATTTGAACTCATTCAGAGCCATTCTTCAGCAGGGATTGCACAGTAGAGGCAAGCTAGCAGGTGGCAAAGATCGGTGCATGGATTTGCAAGATCAGGCCCGATTAGTGTGTAGCGATTGTATTGTACTGAGAGCTTGATATGATCAGATTTGTATGAGGATTGTTACATGATCTCTATGACATATATTATATACAGATAGTTGGGGTTTTCAGCTTCAGGCTTTCTCGTTAAACAATTGTGTTAATGTGTGTGAATTTTTATTGTTTCATGTGTGCATTGCAATCTTGATTTAATTTCCACAAATGATCAATGGTGGAATAGATTCTGTATTTTGCATGAAGTTAAAATAGTGTGAGATCAGGAGAATATTGGACATATAACACATAAGTTATATAATTTCTATAGGGTTCTGTCACAATTATTTAGATTCCAACTTGTATGTCAAAAGAGTTACTAATGATATCATCCTTTTGGTCATATATGAAGATGTTACTACTTGACATAACTGATTTGGGCCTCATACAATATTGTCTAGTTGCAGGAGTTTGAAAATTAAGCAATAACATTTTTTGTCTCATAAACAAAATATGTTAAGAGTTTACTTGACAGGTTTAGAATGATATTTTGCAAAATCTTGTCTACATCTATGGATAAAGGGTGGAAACTTTTAGCCAAGAATGACTCTAAGGCAATTCACGAGTTGGTATACAAGTGACCAATGGGTAGCTTGATATATCTTATAACCATCTCACCTCATATGAGTTTCCCTATTGAGCTTCATTTCCATATTCATGACAATGCCAAAAGTAGAGAACTGGATTGCAACAAAGTAAGTATTGAGATATGTGAAAGGAACAATTGAAATTGACATTCCATAGAGTAGAAACAAAGATCCTCGGTTATGTGCGTATATAGATTCAAATTGGGTAGGTTTTGTCGATGATGGAAAATAAATTATAGATATGTCTCTACCCTTGGCATGTGTGCAATCACATGGACCAACAAGAGGCAACATGCAATAGTTATTTTTCTCCTTCGAGGTTTTTATCCTAAAGTTGTAAATAAATAAACGTGTACAACTATATATATTAAATGGTTGGTAAACACTGATAGAAATCAATCCATGATAAACATAAAAAAAACTTACTTCATAATACATCTCATGATTATAAGTTTATTTATTATTATTATTATATACGTTTTAAAAAAAGAACATGCATACATAAAAAAAAAACATGTAATAAGATTCTTAACAATGGAGATTCAACCCCGATTTTACCATGGAGATTCTTAATTTGTAAATAGAATTTCTTACTATACCATGGTTTATCAATACCACACGCCCAAAAGACCATAACTTAATTCATATGATGCTTGCTCATAAGAATTTTTTTTTAATTAATTAATTTAATTAGCATTACTATTTTTGAGGTAAATCTCAACCTTTGATTTGCGAATACTACTAAGAATATTCTTGAATATTTCATGGAGGTTAAATCCATACCATCCACTTAATGATTATTGATAATTAAATTAAATTTTTGGAAACCTTATTCCAAAATAGATACACCTATCAACATAATTATGAGAATGTGAAGGGACCCTTAGACAATGAAATGAAGGGTCACCTCTTTGTATAAATTTAGTTGCACACTAATAGAAATGGAAAGTGTGGAGTTATTCATTTTTGTCCTGACATGGTATCAAAGCCTACCAAACTCCTTTCCACTCAGAAGCATATCTCGCCCCTCTACCAATTAAATCTTCCACACTAGTTGAATTGTTATCTCTCACATCCCTATCTCTATGACTTAATGAGTGCTTCAGATTCTTGTCTATGCATTCTCTCCATGAGTTGTAACAGTTGGCTTTATTTCCCTTGGTACTTGCACTCTCCCAATGGGTTTGTCTTAGATGTGTACCCTCTATGGTTGCATTATTTGCATGTGTATTGGACGTGTATGCTAACATTTCTCTTCATTATATTAGTCCTCTCTCAATATGTGGATATCATCAATGCAATGATCTCAATGGTTCAATTCCTAGGTCACTAAATTTTTTTACCAAGGATTATGTTTAAGGCAATGCTTGGATTTGCATGGTTCCATTAACATTATGCATTTATTGTTTTTCTTATCACCAATGCCTTCTCTTACTGTCTCCTTTGTGCCGCAAATGTATAAGAAATTGATGTTTCCACTGGTGCGGTTGTGACCATCATTGTTGCACCAAGAGGCGCTCTCCATCCTAGTATGATAGAGATTTTGTCATGTCTTGGTTAATATTTTAACTTGGTGAAATGACATAAAATCAAAATTAATTATAATTAATAATTAAACTAACCCAGATCCATCTTAACTTCATATCTACCAAGCGTTAAGAGGGATCAAATATCTTGGGTGCAAACCTCTTTTAGAGTGAAAATATATTTGATCCCTATCAACGCTTGGTACACCAAAAGTTAAGATGGATTTAGGTTGATGGTACACAGTGGCCAACATTGGCATTAATCGTCTAACGACCATACTTGCAAACATTCAAAAGCTAAGTCACATAAGATGATGTGATTTATGAGGTGAGACTTTGTGACAAAGTTTTATTGGAAGGATCTCGTTACTTTATATAGGGGAGGTCGCTGGTTCGAATCATTTAGTGCACCCAACACTCCTTTGTGTTGTTTCTCACCTTGCCCATATAGTATATTAAAAATTGCAAAATGAAGGAGATGCGAGCTCTAGCCTTAGGAATAAGCTCATAAAAATTTCCATGAAATGGTGAAATTATTTATTTATTTTGGTGTTAGGAGCAAATTTGAAATTTATGATTATTTAATATGTCTAAATTTCAAGTATGTTTGTGGATAAGCATTGTGTGCCATCATATCACATATTCTTAAAAAAACTATTTTGATATTTTGTTCTTAATCTAGCCATTAGTAAGCTTTGGGGGTATAGATTATATTGATTTGCTTTTCTACCTGCCTTGTTTGCTTTAGAAAAGCATGCACTCTCTCATCTCCATCGTCAATGTATTGTGAATTGACAAGGGGAACTAAAGAGAATGGTCTAAAAATATCATGCACACTCTCATTTTTAATGATTTTGACATTTGTGGAAAGGAATTTGTGGAGGATAGGATTGTAACATGCATACCAAGCCCACATCAGCTTAGAAGTTATCCATTTTGGAGAGAAATGATAACAATACCTTTGCCTTGATTGCTACATCTGTAAGTGAGGAGGTGAGTTGTCGTATAGTTTCCATTACAAAATATTAGAGTGTATTAAAGAAATTAAAACATCTATATGACTTGCACTCAGAATTAGAACTTGTTCAGTTTATGGTTAAACTCTTCAACCGTGATTTGAAGATTATGATCCCTTTTCCTTAGCCTCTAAAATTAGAGGCATCATGCATGATATCAATTCCATTGATGTGAAGATTTGAGTGGAGGATGAATGATTGCTAAAACTAAATGAGACATTTTCTCATACACATAATACTACATACATCTCTCATCATGATCAAGGTGCATTTTCATCTAGTCTTCTATGGCATGTTATATTTGGACATATTAATTATGGCATCTTTTGTCTATTGAAAAATGAATGATGTTTCTAGTTTGCATATTATTCCTAGGAAATTGAAGTGATGTGATACTTGTATCCTTTGAAAGCGTAACAAACAACCCTTTAATGATGTACCTTCCAAAGCATGTATAAAACTTGGATTGTTAAACCCTGTGCCTATTCCTTCTGCTAATGAAAATGAATATATGATGGCTTTTCTTAATGATTACACCAAAATGTGTTAGGTGTACTTATTGAAAAGTAAATCTCAAGCTTTTGAAACCTTAAAAAATTTTCATGCATGGATTGAAAATGAAGCACAATAAAAAAAAAAATCTCTTCATATTGATAATCTAAGAGAATATACCTCAAATGAATTTGAAAAATATCTTCATCAACACGGGCTTCAACATCAAACCACAACTCCATAAAATAATCAACAAAATGGTGTAGCTGAAAGAATGAATAAGACTATTTTGAATATGGTTCACTCCATTTTTTTTTCAAAAATGTAATTTTTTTTTTGAATGATGTTGTTCTATGTCTGGAATATATTAAAAACACATGTACATCTCATGCTATAAAAAATAAGGCTCCTTATGAAATGTGGTATGGTCGCACTTCGTTGGTAATGCATCTTCGAGTCTTTGGTTCCACTTGCCATGCATGGATTCCCAAGAAACCCAGAAGAAATCTTGATGCAAGGAGTTGGAAGTGCATACTTTTGAGGTACTCAAATACCACCAAGGAATATCATCTTAGAGATGATGTAAACAATAAATTTATTCTTTCTAGAGGTGTAATTTTTCTTGAACCTTCCAAGACCGATAACATTATTGAGCGACATCCTGATTGTCTGTATAGATTCACTCATGTGAAGACAATTAAATTGATAATAAATTCAACATGTCGTGTTGAATTTTGCAACAAGAAACAGTGAAGGAGGCATCCTGAAACATCATCGTTGATCCTAGTTGGAAAATAATCACCTAAACTAGGTGGGGCCCACACAGGCTATTTTTAGGTGTATGTCTATTTTTAGACATGGTGAGTATATTCTATATGTAGCAGGAGGCTATTTGTAGATGGTTGGTCAAATGTGAAAAATAGATGAAATTCTATTTTTAGAAGATTGGTCGAAGTCTATTTATAGATCGTCGATCTAAAAATAGATGCATGTCTATTATTATTAGCTCTTAATAATAATCTGACAATAAACAACAACTTATTCTCTTGGAGCACTTTATTTCAGTGAACAGATTTGGCAAATCAGTGGGCTGAAGGAATTACGCAATTCCTAAGGGTTTACTGGAGTTCATGCATGGAGGACTCAGTTAGAACTGAAGTGGCAAAGTTATGACATAGTTGGAAGAGTAGTTCATGGAGTTGTATTCAGTTTAACTCAGTTAGACTCAGTTGAGCTAATTGTATCTAGTCTAACTGAATGATACACTAGTGAGAGTGAAGTGAATTAATTAGTTAATTAATTCACAAATAATAACTCATTAATCAACTGAACAATACAGCAGTTAACTACAGTGCATGTCAGATCCAATGGAGACCCAGTGCAGAGATAGGTGAAAGGGTGAGATAAACTATCTGTTGTGACTACTAGTGATGCATGAATTGCATCTATATATACATTGGAGTTGCCAATGATAAAAACACAGTCAATGAGAGTGGGATTACATCGAATTGGTCTTTGTAATCAACTTGGATTGCGCAGTGGAGGCATGCTAGCAGGAGGGCAGAGATTGGTGCATGGATTTGCAGATTTCTTCTATGTTAGTGTGTGACGATTGTATTGTACTGAGAGCTTGATGTACTAAGCTTTGTATGAGGATTGTTACATGATCTCCATGATACATAATATATGATAGTTGGGGTTTTCAGCTTCAGGATTTCCCGTTAAACAACTGTGTTATGTGTGTTTTTATTGCTTCATGTGTTTTGCAATTGTTGATTAAATTTCTACAAGAATTATAGTGGAAGGATTATGTATTTATCAAGAAGATAAATATTGTTAGATCAGGAGAGTCTGGATACATACATGCATATTGTATATAATTTCTACATGTCGAAGAGATGATCCCTATTTTGGATAAATATTTGGAATATCCATTTGAAGCATTGTCTCCCCCTCATGAAGTTCCAACCACTTCATTAGATCTAGAAGACCCTTTGAGTGACATGATTCAGAGGATTGGAATGCTAAATCTTAATGAAGCCCAATCTCAATCAACGGAGCAACCTGGGCCATCTAAAAAAGGTCCCCCAAAATGGTTTACCTAAGCACTTGAATGTGTTCATTTTGATGAAGTCGAAAAAATAGGAACCATAGGTTCCACCAAACAAAATGAAGGTGATGTAGATGATATGGATATTTCATATGATTATGAATTGAACTTATCTACTAATATTGAACCAATTTCCTTTAAAGAAGATCCCTCTCATGATAAATGGAAATAAAAAACACAAAAGGAATAACAAAGTTACCAACTAAATGAGAACTGTAATCTCAAAATAAGAACTCTAGCCAGAAAATGAAGGTGATGTAGATGATATGGATATTTCATATTTCATATGAATTGAACTTATCTACTAATCTTGAACCAATTTCCTTTAAAGAAGATCCCTCTCATGATAAATGGAAATAAAAAACACAAAAGGAATAACAAAGTTACCAACTAAATGAGAACTATAATCTCAAAATAAGAACTCTAGCCAGAAAATGCTTATTTTTCTGTAAAAAATATGAGAAAACACCCTAAAATGTAAAAGTGGTGTCATTGCATGACCCTTTTTTAGGGCTAAAATTCCAATATTTTATAGTCATGGCTTTAAAAACCAAAACCATAATTACCAAAAGCCTAAAATTCCAATTCTTTTTAAACATGATATTAAAGACCAAATATCTTGAATTCAAAAGAAAACCCTAAAATTATGACATTTTCCATATAATTAAAACTATATATTATTGGTATGAAAAACTTTAAAATTTCAACATTTTCAACCATTATATTAGATACCAAATATACTAAAAAATAAAAATTAATACTTAAATCATTGTGATTTTATTGGTATGATTATTATTATTTATTTATTTAGGGTTCAAATTATAGGGCATTTGAAAACTTAACATTAGACAACTTGACCCCTTTTCATTAAGGCACTAAAATTGTTATGTATATAACTTTTTAATTAAGAAAAAAATTAATTTTAATTTAAAATATATATATATATCTATATATATATATATATATATAATTTTAAATCCATAAAATTTTTAAAAATGATTAAAAATCAAAATTTAAATTAATTAAAAAAATTTAAAAAAAAAAGAAAAAGAAAAAACAATAATTAAAATTTTATATAAAAAATAATAATAAAATAGCATGTCCTATGGGATTGATATATGCTAATAACATTGAGGAAATGATCCTTTTGGGTGGATATTCCCATGTTAATATATGCTAATAAACAATATATTCCCAAATACCAATCTTAGTGCCCATGAACCACACATAAATAAAAATAAAATAAATCTCCATTCAGTAAAACGGAATATGGGGTGAGAGAGGCTCGAACTCTCGACCTCAGGATTTCTCAGATAAGCTATGAGACCTACGCGCTAACCAACTGCAGCACCACCCCAGTTGGTGGGTGCTTGACTTCGCTCTGCATTTTGGAAACAATTTAAAATCGCCTAAACCTCAGTCTAGAGATAGATGTTAAAAGTAGGGGTTTTCTTGGGTATCACTGTTTTTCTTTCCTGATTCACTGTATTTTTTTGTACATATACCATTCTTGAAGAAAGCTCAGGAGGTGACATCATCAAGGCCGTCCATTACAGAAGGTTCTGCCATACCCTCACATTTCTTTTCTGTAGTGGACCGTGGAGCTCTTTTAGAAGGCACAGGACAAAACTGCTATTCCTAGATAAAGCAGAGGAACAATGATGCTTGATTCCCTTAAAGCCCTCTGGTTGAGGTTATAAGATCAGATTTCTAGCTGCTGAGAATGATGTGATCGAATTTTATGGATCGTTTTTTACTAAGGCAATCAGTATGGAATATTTCTTTCAGTGGTTCCCAGTCACAGTTCGCGCAATCAATTCATTTCTCACAGTAATTTGGGCTTTGGGGTTGTACCCTCTTGTTGGTAGACTTTCTTTCAAACCTCCTGTCACCATTAAAGAAATAGCAAGGTAGACTTCCTTTGGGGTTTTAATCCACTTCCAGTTACAGGACGTTAGAGGACATTTCATCTTTAGAGGAACTGTTCCCTATAGAATCTAGATATTTAGCTGGGTTGGGTGCTAGCCACTTCCTGAAACAGTCTTACTTTACCATACAAGCCTTCTTTTATTACACCATCTATCCCCTGCCTTCCTGATGAAATGGAGGGTCATACCTACCATCTTTCTTTCCTGATGGAAGGCCAGGCTTGGAATTTCAGAACAGGCCCACTGGTAAAATCTAGGGTTTTCACACCTCCCACCAGTTTTCACAGTTTCAACCAAAGATCATAACAGTTTGGTAAATTCTTTTTCACAGTTTCAACCAAAGATCTTGACCGTTTGGCAAATTCTTTTAGTTGTATTTTAATAGCAAATCACCCTATGACGGTCCCTGCTCAAGGTGCACCAACTGAAACGTTGTTCCTCATCTGGCCAAATATGCAACTTCTACGTTGTTCCTCAATGATACATTTGCTATTATTATTCTCTTAGAATTGCCCCCACAACAATGAAATTTTCAAATTTTTATGGCATATTACATATCCTGCATTCCAATCAATTTTGGTTGTTTGGGCAATTCCTCCTCTTTTTAAGCAATTCTTTAGATATTCCATAGTTGGTCGTTTGTTTTTATAATTTTTTCTAGTAATTTATGGGCGTTGTTCGCTCAGGAAATTTTGATAAATAGTTGTTTCTAATAATTCAGTAAATTTTGAAAGTTTTCAATGATAATTTAAATTTTCAAAAAATTTAGCAAGATTTTATCAAAATCTTATCAAAATTTCTATTATTTTACTACTAAAATTATTTTAAATCTAAAAATAATTAAAAATTAATATATATTTTATTAAAAATTTAAAATCTTAATTAATATTCTCAAATTAATTCAATCAATTAAAATTAAAACGCCACAACTCTAATATGTAATGTGCAATCAATCGCGGCTGTTACAAGCCAGTTTTACTTCTCTCTCATGTCTGAACATCTCTGTTCCTTTTCTGGAAGTTGGTGGCCTTTATATTTTCTGGTTCGGATCCAGTTACAGGTTTCCTCTGGATCCTAGTTTTTGTCGCGGTATTATGTTGCTGTTTTGTATAGTTTTTATGGTGCCAGCTTTCTGGTATTATTTGTGAATTCATGATCATCTTTTGGCCTACGTCGGTTACTCTTTGCTGGAGTTTATGGGGCCTAAAACCTTGTATAAGACTGCATCATCTATACTCTTTTATTCCATTGGTACAGTGATTCCATGCACTGTATCACAATGTATTTCATATACTGTTTTGCATATTTTAATATATAAAACAGCGTTTTTTTCCTTCTGAAAATAAAAATGTAATGTGTGATATTTTGTAAATTGTTTTGTCAGTGTTTAAATCTAATTTCCTGCTCTATCCTTGATATTGGTATCAGAGCCATAGAAACCAACTTAACAGACCAGACGAATTTGAAGAATCCACTTTTTGTTGTAAGCCTCCGTCATCGTCGATCGAACGCACCACAATCTGTAAGGAAACCGTGGTAGCGATGTTTGTATAGCGGCGGTTGCGATTAATTGCCGTTGGTAGGAAGTTCACACTCTTTTAAAAAAAAATTTAGGATGATTTTTATTATTTTAGAAGAAGTTGTTTTGACGTTAATCAAGTTAAAGATGGTTTATGGGACATATTGTTTTGTTATTTTACTCTTCTATTTGTCTTTTTTCCTATGAAGTTTCACAATAAACTCTACCAATTTCTCGGTGAATGGATTATCCCAAGAACTAGCTGCCAAAATATCTGCATAACTTTTTCTCATGCCTTTGAAAACCTCACATTCTAAAATGAAATGCTTTTCTGTTTCCATTTTTCCAGAGGAGCAAAAAATACATACTCTTTCTTGGCACACTCTTCTTTTGGAATTTTCCAGTGCCCTGTTTCACAATGGAGTTGATGAGAATTAATCCTTAATTGAGCAATAAGAATTTTGGCTCTCAAAGAAATATTGGCCCTTATGTGGACTTTTTGTTGATGATTATGAGTGGGATTAAACTCTTCAATTTAATACATTTTCTTTCTCCCTAGCTCCTTCTTCCAAGAACATTTGTGGAACTTATCCACAACAAAAGCTTTTATATCTTTATTGTTTGTGGGACACATGCAAACAAATGCCCCATTTGCTAAACCATCTGTTATTTTTCGGCATCCAAGTCTTTTTTCTTTTACACAATATGTCATTAAACACAACCTTAGGTCATTTGCCCTCGTCCATTTGCTCAACTTTTTTTAAATACTTTATGAACTGCACCATAGCAATCACTTCAATAGGAGCAGTCCTTATTTCACTTAACAAGATAGCATAAGGAACTGCACTTTTAATTTTGAATTTGTTTGTAATCAAACACTCCTGTTTTTTCTCAATTTATTCTAAGTGCATGTCGGATGTACTGCTGGCCCACAGTTTGCAATCATAGAGAATAAGTTGAATCACTAAAAGCCCAAAAATAGTTAGAGTGGTTTTCTAGTCCCATAACTCTGCTTCTCCACACCTATTTTGAAAAGCATAAAACACTTCCAACCCCCAAAGTTCTTTTATTTCTACATTCATCCCACATTAATTTTTTGTTGAAGTCAATTCCGAGGTATTTGTAATCTTACTTCTTCCAGAATGTTGCTTTCAAAGTAGAAATGTTGCTTTCAAACTAGAACTTATGCAATTATGTTTTCTTTTGTTAGAGAAAAACACTACTTAGGTTTCGCTGATATTGACTTGCATCCCCACACTTATACAAAAATGCTCAAGGGAATGTAAGTGCTCTTGCGAACCAAGAGTTGATTTAGCAATCTCATTAAGGTCATCTGCTTACAAAAGAAACCTTATAACAAACTTGCCCAAATGGATACCGTCACCTCCTTGCGAATTTAACCACTCTTCAAGGTTATCGATATATAAACGAAAGAGGGTGTGAAACAATGCACAAAAAGATAGGAAACAATGTACAACCTTGTCTAACTCGCAAATTTAGCCACTCTTCAAGCTTGTCTATATATAAACAAAAAAAACAAAAAAAACAATGCACAACCTTATCTGACCCTAATATTACTTCTAAAACTTGGAAAAATACATGTTGAACTTCTAATTTTAACTTTCACCTATTAATAAACTATAATTATTCCGATATTCATTTTCACTTTATGCCTCGCTCGTAAAACAACTAAGAAGATTTTTTGTTATTATTTGAAAGTCTTTTTTCAATTATTTCATAAACAACAAAAATTTGAGCCATGTCAAGTAAAAAAATTTAGACTATTTCACTATAATTTTGTAGATTATACCTTGTGGAAGTTAGGGTTTGTGAATGGTCTTGAAATCAATTCAAACAAGTGAGTGGAAGTTAGGGTTTGTGAATGGTCCTGAAATCAATTCAAACAAGCAACCTTGGCATTTTTGCCATAAATTTATTTTAGGACACTTCAAATTGTGAAATTTGCAGAGACTTGAGAAGAATACTGAAGTACTTTAGATAAAAAATTCAAAATTGCATTTAAAAACTTCGACACATGGCATTATGTATAGCTTCATTCTAAGGAAAAGATCAAAAATCATGGGAATTTTACCATAACCTTCACTTAACAGATCAAATTTTGATCAAACCTATGGGATTGAAAAGATAACATATTAGAGTATTACATATTGAGATTCAGTCTCAAAAGCGTTGAATTGCAAAGATACATTTGAATAATGATTAGCTAGAAGAACAACAGAGTTTTAAAATACCTCAATTAAGAAGCAATGGCACTACCTAAATTCAATGGAGATAAAGATAATGATATAATCAATCCCTAGGAATGACTAAAGAGGATAAAGGAAAATGGCATGAATCCTTAAAAGGAGATAAATTATTTTTGTCATGAAGCATTAGAGTGGTGGATAAGTATTGAAAATGTTACTACACTGAACATTGTAGGGGAAGTATTTGAAAAACTCTTCTCGAATAAAGAGATCAATGATACAAAAAATGGATGATATGCATAAAATTCAAGACAAAATAGAACAAGCTAAAGAGGAGATTGACAAGAAGGGTGATGAGTTATATAAGATACAAACCTTTAATGAATAATTCATTAATTGTTCAATAGGGAAAGAGTAACGAGGAAAATTGGAAAAAGGATAACTCAATGAAAGAGTAACAAGGAGAATTGGAAAAAGGATAACTCAATGGAAGGATTGGAAAAGAAAGATGAATAAATATATAGATTATGAAATCATAATAGAAAACTACTAGATGATGTTAAGAGATTAAAAGAAGAAAGGAAACATTATCAGTCAAGAAGAAAGAATAATATCAAAATAACAAAAAAATCCTTTTTGAATAACAAAAATTAAAATTGGTCACTTTTTTTTTCAACCTATTCGAGCCAAAAACTCCAAAACTAACATAGTAGGTACATAACACCATTTTACTTTGTGGCAGACGAACCATTACCGTATCAAATAACAAAATATAGATTTGTTAACTTGGAAAAGTTATATGAGAAAGACTTTTATAGATATGTATGTCATATGTTTTTGCATTTCCGAAAATAGCAAAGTCAACCTTTAAAGATGAAAATTCATACATTAAATCCGAGCTTTAATTAAAACTAACCATTACCCACACTCTAATTGACTATAAAAACAATATATTTATGTTTGTAATATTTATGCATTTTAATTTAAAATAAAATCATTGTTTGGTGGTGTTATAAATTATTTTATTTTATATTCATTATTTTTTTTTCATCTTCTAATTTTCATCATAGAATTTAAGTTTTATATTGTAATAAATATAAAATAGACTTTAAAAAAAAATATTTAAATATTATTCTTTTAAAAAATTTTAAGCAACATTGACTAAATTTATTATTATAATAATAATTAGCTAATTAACATAATTTATAATTAGATATCATTTTTGGGATTCAACTGCGTTAAGTAAGTCATTCATCTATGACCATTTCCATGAGATGTAGTCGTAACTGACTAATTTCTCATGATTTTTGAATAGTTCACTTAGCACTCATTACATCAAGTGATGGTCACAGGGGTGAAGAAGTGGGTTTGAAACTAGTGAAATGAATCACATAGCGTCAATCATCACTTCGGGGGCTTGGACCCGGTAAATGGGATTGAAACTAGTGAAATGAATCACATAGTGTCAATCATCACTTCCGGGGCTTGGACCCGGTAACTAGGACTTCCCGAGAGGTCACCCATCCCAGAACGCCTCTGGATCAAGCGCACTTAATTGTGAAGTTTTCCCCACAATCAAGCCCACTTAGCTTGCTACCCCATTTTCAAAACCTTAGCAAGTATTGTGCCTCATGGACCATTCAAGTAGAGCTCCCTTTACTTTTTGTATTTAAGTATGAGGGGTTTCCGTAATTTTAGATATCATTTTTGGGATTCAACTGAATTAAGTAAGTCATTCATCTATGACCATTTCCATGAGAGGTAGTCATAACTGACTAATTTCTCATGATTTTTGAATAGTCCACTTAGCACTCATTGCATCGGGTGATGCTCACAGGGGTGAAGAAGTGGGATTGAAACTAGTGAAATGAATCACATAGCGTCAATCATCACTTATGGGGCTTGCACCCAATAACCAAGACTTCCCGGGAGGTCACCCATCCCAAAACGCCTCTGGCTCAATATTATTTAAGTTGTATAGCAAACTCTTTGGTTATTGTTTAAATATGAATCCATATGAATAAAATTTGGACAACGAAGTGACTAATTTTTTTTTAATTAAATTTGATTAACATGTGCAACTCTCCTCCATCCCATATTATTTCTTGCTTCTCACGATGCCAATAAAAATTGATTCATTGAAACTTGCTATCATAATTTTTAGCGAGCATGTATGACATGTTAATCCTTTTGAGAAATAAAGTATTTATTGTAGAAATTACACCAATGGATTCAATCCAATCATGCAATGTACTAAAACAAGATACTGAAGCTTTCTACAATATTTGCGGAATATTAAATCATGATCGCTCAATCACATGAAAGTAAAAGAAAGAAGTAAATCAATCGCACAACACAAGATTTTCCTGGGGAAAACAACTACTCAAAACCCCTCTATCTCTATTGTATAATAAGCCAAGGAATCATGAAAAAATACAATGCATTCTTTCTCACAAGAATCTCATGCACTCTACCAATTGTCTCACACTGATCTAGGAAAAATTGGACAAACACATAGCCAATTCCTTGCCTTCCTCCAGCCTACCTTGCTCACGCAATTCCTAGGAAAATAAATCCCTATTAAATAGGAATTACAACCTTCCTTGATTGCGCAATCCATCATGGGAATCCTATGGCTTTATAACTATACCTGGGCAGTTCGCTAATAATACAAGTGATAGTTATCTTTCCTTTAACCTTTGTCTCAACTAGGTCTTCATCAGAATTTATATGCATTTAGTTAATAATAGTGAATCATCAGTTATCTGATAGATCAATACTTGTGAATTAAATCTAATTTAATTCACTTGACCTCTCACTAGCTCATCACTCAGTTAGAACTATTTACACTAATTTTAACTCAATTAATTTGAGTTAATTGATTACACTCACACTACACTAGTGCATTAACTGCAACTAGACCCCCAAAATAATAGAATCAATCTACATGCCTCACCTTTGACCCTCAACTCGAAATTATTGAGCTAACTCAGTATTTCTGACTTAGTTAACTAATACAAGTTGTTATGAGATAAGATTACAATTTATTGTCGAATTTATTTAAGGCAAAAATAAATTAGACACACATTTTCTTGTTGATTTTTCAAAACTCCCTCTCAACAAGAAATGGATTACCAGCCACCCCGATCCTACCTCTGTGGTATTTGCATTTTCTCTTTGTCAATGCCAACGTCAATATATTTTCATCTTGATCCTCCGTGGGAATATACTGCAACGACATAATGCACATCTGAACACAATCTCTGAGATGGTGGTACTAGATATCAATATGCTTGAACTTGTCATGGAATATCGGATTAAGTGGGAGCTTTATGCAACTCTGGTTATCACAATGTATCACCATCGGATCCATTTGATGATCAAACAAACCATCAAGTGTCTTCCTCATCTAGATGGCCTTGCATGCAGCCTGACTAGCTGCCAAGTACTCTACCTCGGCTAAACTGAGTGCAACTCATCTTTGCTTCTTGTTGTACCAAGAAACTATGGTTGATCCTATGCTGAAGATGCCCCTTCTTGTGCTCTTCCTGTCTGATGGAATTTTTTCCCAATATGCATCAGTGAAGCCTTGAAGCTTAACTCGCTTTGTCTGTCTGTACCATAATCTATACTTTGTAGTGTCCCTGAGATATCTCAAAACATGCTTCCCTGCCTTCCAAAAGAACTTGGTAGGCTTAACCATAGCTTTAATAAGCTGGTTAAATGCGTAGCATATGTCTGTTCGTGTGTTCACCAAATACATAAATGAACCCACAAGCAGTTTGTAAACACTAGTATCCACTACCTCACTTGAAGTAGCATTCTCCTTCCTCCAGTTTTCTGCAAGAGGAATCTCCATGGGTTTGTTTCCCTCCATGTGGAACTTCCTCAGAATCTTTGTGGCATACTTTCCCTAAGATAAAAATAGCTCCCAATCTCTTTGCCATATTTCCAAGCCAAGGGAATAGTGCAAGAGCCCCATGTCCTTCATCTCAAACTCTCTTTCAAGATCCTCTTTGCAAAAATTTATGAGCTGCTCATCACCTGTCTGTATAAGATCATCAACATAAAGTATAATAATCAAAATCTTACCATCAACCACAATATGATATAGGTTCATATCCTCTTCACTCTTTGTGAAGCCCAACCCAGTGAAATAGATTTCGATCATGGTGTACCAAGCACGAGGTGCTTGCTTCAACCCATACAGTTCTCTCATGAGTCTGCACACATGTGACTCCCTGTCAAAGGTCTCAAAACCTTCTGGCTTCTCAATGTGCACTTATTCCTCAATAAAGCCATCTGTGCTTGTTTTTTCGTAGGATTGTGCCACTAAAGCTAGTTGAGGTTATAAGATCAGATTTCTAGCTGCTGAGAATGATGTTATCGAATTTTATGGATCATTTTTTACTAAGGCAATCAGTATGGAATATTTCTTTCAGTGGTTCCCAGTCACAGTTCGCGCAATCAATTCATTTCTCACAGTAATTTGGGCTTTGGGGTTTTACCCTCTTGTTGGTAGACTTTCTTTCAAACCTCCTGTCACCATTAAATAAATAGCAAGGTAGACTTCCTTTGGGGTTTTAATCCACTTCCAGTTACAGGACGTTAGAGGACATTTAATCTTTAGAGGAACTGTTCCCTATAGAATCTAGATATTTAGCTGGGTTGGGCTAGCCACTTCCTGAAACAATCTTACTTTGCCATACAAGACTTCTTTTCTTACACCATCTATCCCCTGCCTTCCTGATGAAATGGAGGGTCATACCTACCATTTTTCTTTCTTTCCTGATGGAAGGCCAGGCTTGGAATTTCAGAACAGGCCCACTGGTGTTCATCCAACGTTGTTGTACACCCTCCCTTAAACCTATACGACAACCTATATTCACGACTAATCTAAACGAAATGTCAAAAGCATTGTTTATCACGGTTTTGAGCAGTAAGATTTTTACGTTATCCATATTGTTAATTCATCAAAAGTAATTATTAGTAAGATTTAGCTTAATTTATTGAAGTCAATTTGACTCATAATTTGATAAAAAAAAATTAATAAAATTGTAATATCTAATTATTTAAATTGTATATTTAGATTAAAAAAAAAATAGATAATAAATTTATATAAATTTAAAATTAAATATTTTAATTAAATTTTAAATAAAATTAATTAAAAAATCCATATTATATTACAAAATATGACCATTTTTCATGACAATAATAACAAAAGAAAATTATTAGGCTAACAGCAGAGGAAAACAGATCGATGTGATAAGACCCCTGTACCATGTCCATACCGAATATAGCGAGATCACTATTGTCAAACATATTCTGAAATATAGACTTATCTATCATTATCAGTGTCATAATGTTAAATTACTAAATAATATTTAGTATATTTTTCGTTTAAGATATTAAATTGCAATTTCTTTATCATATTTGGTTTAATGAATGGATTTTAAATTAAATTTTAAATTTTTTAAAATTATATTTTATAAATTAAAATTTAATATCTTTCAACTTAAAAATGACATTGACACTGTTCAAATTCATCTTTCCTGACAGAATCTGAACAGTGTCATTTTTAATGAAAAACATAACTCTTAATCCCTTGTGTGTACCATTTTTTAAGACGCGTGTTGCAATCTCATTGAATTGAGATTTACTCGAATAAGGTTGTTACACACTCTGGCATATTCTCGTTCATGTTGTCCATAATATGGAGTTAGGGTATTTAGACCATTAATGTTGGGAACCTTAGAAGCTCTGGTATCTTATTATTCAATGAACAATGAAGGGCGCAGGTTACAAAACGGAGAGCAGAGCAGCCATGGCAGACATGAGAGTAGATAACAAAAGACACCCAGAATTGAATCCAATGTTCAACCAGAAGGCGAGGGCAACCGCAACAGGAGTCCCTAGAAAAAAGAATGAGCCAAGGTTAATTCTAGCCCCTATGGCAGGCTTAGCACTGCCTCTAACGCTCTTATCATCCATGAAATCCTTACCCCATTCATCTTTGAGCAATGTGGTCCATGTTACCCCAATAAAAGCTATGAAAATGGAGCAGCCAAGGGCTACAATGGTGGCGAGGCGGGCCCTTTCAGGCCTACAAGCTCTGAGCTCGTAGCCCACATAAGTGGATAAAGAGGAACTGAATTCCATTGGAAGAGTGTACATGAGGTTGGTGGTTTGAATAAGGATTGTAGTAATGGCCACCTCTTCTTGTGGGTTAGGGAGGTATCCTGCTAATAGTGTCATAATTTCATACCACCACCATTCTAGACAAATGGCAACACAGCTTGGCAGGGCCAATTTGAGTAGAGTCCACCATTCCCTCGGTGCAACAACTAACCAGCCCTTCCAGGTTATCTTATATGTTCCATACAAATAGAGACAACCGACCAACATAAACACCATGTTGAGATTAGTGAGTACTGTAGCTATTGCAACTCCTGGAACACCCCAATGGAGAACAAAGACTAGAAGTATGTTTATAGGCACATGGGAAACCACAACAATAACCGAACACCACATCATAGGAGTTGTAATCCCTTGGGATTCAAGATAAACTCTCAAGGGTTGTAATATGCTATTCGTAACAAGACCCGGGAGCGAAAATAAGCAATATGTAGCGAAAACTGTTACGATTCTCACATCTTGGCCCATCCATGACATGATGTTCTCGAGATTCACCCATAAGAAACTGATTGGAACACGGGTTGTTAACAATATCAGTATTTTTCTCTGCAATGAGAGACCGATGATTTCCCAGTTCTTGGAACCGAAGGCTTGGCTACAAACAGGGTCCATCCCTGACGCAAGGCCGAACAAAACGGAGTAACCAGTAATGTTTGTGAAGCCAATGGAGAGCCCTCCTCCTGCTAATTCTAGGGCTCCCAATCTTCCCAGGACTAAAACGGACACCATGGCTCTGACATAGACCATGCAATTCATTGCTGCTATGGGGATTACAATGCTGCCCAGCTCTTTCAGTTCTTTCACAACCTGCATAGATCATTAATTGAATCAATATAATGGGGATCGATCAACTCTAATTTAATTTGTATGTGTTTAACTGATCAATGTTGAATATTGCAACAAGAAACAGTGAAGGAGGCATCCTCAAACATCATCCTTGATCCTAGTTGGAAAATAATCACCTAAACTAGGTGGGGCCCACACAGGCTATTTTTAGGTGTATGTCTATTTTTATACATGGTGAGCATATTCTATATGTAGCAGGAGGCTATTTGTAGATGGTTGGTAAAATGTGAAAAATAGATGAGATTCTATTTTTAGAATATTGGGCGAAGTCTATTTATAGATCATTGATCTAAAAATAGATGCATGTCGGTTATTATTAGCTCTTAATAATAATCAGACAATAAACAACAACTTATTCTCTTGGAGCACTTTAATGGCCGAAGTGTCCTTAGACACGTAATTATATTAGTCACAAAAAAATAATTACATTGGAATTATGCAAGAGTTTACACCCGAACAACACAATCACTCTTGCAATGAGCGCTTTATAAGCTCAATGTCCTAATCTTCCACTAATTTTGATCACTATTAAAATAAGTGTCCAATACATTAATGAGCTTCTAACTATTCTACTAACTTTACTCCTAACTTAGAGCCTAGGAAACGACTCTTTTCTAGAGTCCTATTTTTAATAACAAATTTCTATTTCTAAGTATCTCAAAGATTTATTAAATATTCTAGAATAATAATTATTAATTTAATATCTTAATTTAATAATTATTTTATTCAAACATTATAACCTATGATAAAATTTATTTTGGATCATCTAACATTCCCCCCTATGATCCAAAGATACATTACAACAAATACCAAGTTCATCCCTGAACTTAGTAAATTTTATTTTGCTAAGAGGTTTCGTGAAAATGTCGGAGGTTTGATCTTCTGAAGGGCAATACACTGGCTTGATGACGTCCTTTGCAATGAGAGATATGATATGATGATACTTGGTGTCCACATATTTTGACTTTGAATGAAAAACTGGATTCTTGGAAAGCTTTATTGCTGACTGATTGTCGATGAATAACGAATTAGCTTCCGCTGGAGGAATTCCCAAGTCCTGTAAAACTCGACGTAACCAAACAATCTCACATGCTGCTTCCCATGCTGAAATGTACTCTGCTTCTGCTGAAGAAGTGTCCACTGTAGTTTACTTCTTGCAACATCAGGAAACTGCAACTGACCCCATGTTCATTAAGTAATCTGAGGTTGATGCCCTATCATCAATACTACCAGCAAAGTCGGCATATGAAAATCCACCAAGTACACAATTTTTAGTCTTTTTGTAAAGAAGACCAAAATCTTTTGTTCCTTGGATATATCGAAGAACTCTTTTGGTTGCATTCCAGTGGTTGTCTAGTGGTTCCTGCATAAAACGTGAAAGAATACTGACTACATAAGATATATCAGGACGAGTGGTTGTCAAATAAATCAAGCTGCTAATCAACTGTCTGTAAGTAGTGTTGTCCACCTTTTCCCCCCCTTCAAATTTTGAAAGTTTTAAGTTTTGTTCCATAGGGGTAAGGACATGCTTACAATCCTGCATTCCAAATCGCTGAAGAATTTCTGCTGCATAGTTAGTCTAGGAAATTAAGATCTGATGTGGACATTAGAATACTTCAAATCCAAGATAGTAGTGAAGTAGTCCCAAATATGTCATCTTAAAACCTGCATGTAATTCCTTTTTCACCTGTTCAATGTGATCATCATTGTTGCCTGTGATGATCAAATCATTGACATACATAATGAGAATGACCAGATATTTTCCCTGTTGGCGCACATACAAAGTATCATCAAATTCACTGCGATGAAAACTAACTTTGCGAAGGTATTCATCCATTTTTGCATACCAAACGCGAGGAGCTTGTTTTAATCCATATAAAGCCTTGATTAATTTGCAGACTTTATGTTCTTGCCCTTCAAATTCAAACCTTGGTGGTTGTGTCATATATACATCTTCCTGTAAGTTCCCATTGAGAAAAGTGCTTTTGACATCCATTTAATGAACTTTCCACCCTTGTTGAGCGGCCAATGCAAGTGTTAATCTGATGGTGTCCCATTCAGCTGTAGGTGCAAAGGTTTCTTCATAATCAATGCCTTCCTGCTGCGCAAAACCTTTACCGACAAGTCTTGCTTTATACTTGTCAAGTTCTCCATTTTGGTTGTACTTAACTCTGTAAACCCATTTGCATCCTATGGGTTTAACATTTGGAGGACAATCAACTAGTTTCCAAGTGTGGTTATCAATTACTGCTCGATATTCATCAATCATGGCTTGTTTCCATTCTTTATGTTTGACTGCTTCTTTGTATGTGGAAGGTTCAGTAAAATAATGTGCTAGCAAGGCGAAACTTGCTTCACTTCTGTGTTTCTATCTTGTTCCCGTTTTATTTTGTTCATCAGGCTTTACATCTTTCAATAGTTGAACTGCATTTTGGAAGTTGTTTCTCACTTGTTTTAGATTCTGAGAATTCCCCATCATTATAAAGGGGATCAATGTAAACTGATGTTCGTCGTTCAGATGGTGAATTTGGAGAATCACTGTCAGAAGAACTGTTGCTGCATGGAGACGCTGATGAACTGCTAGAAGACCCAGATGATTTTGTTGAAGTAGATGGACTTGATGACTCATCTTCAGAGGAAGGAAAATCAAGTTCATACCAATTTGATGAAGTTGGTTGACTTTGCATATTTCCTTTCCTTTTACTACCCTTAGTTTCTAACTTGTGTGTTACACCATTTTTTGGTCATCTAACCTATTACCATTAGATGAACCCAAGTACACCATGTAAGACCAATTTTACCCTAAGTAAAATTGCTTTCACTATGTAAAATAACTTAATAAACCACATTTATTAGGTTGTTTATGGTCTAAACAGGAAACCCCAAAAGGAAATATTAAACAAACCTATTTTGTTTGATTTTCCTTATGGAATAATTAATTAAACCATAATTTGATTATTATTCCGAGTCATGTTTAACCCAAAACAAAGAAATTAATTAGATAAACCTTTATTTATCTTATTATTTTCTAGGAATAATTATTTAAATCTTATTTAGATAATATTCCTTGTTAAATATGACCAAATCACCTACAAATAATTAAATAAATCATTATTTATTTGATTATCTTCTAACCGCTTCCTTAAAAAGATAAATAAATCATTTATTTATTTATTTTTGACAAATCAAGGGATTGGACCCAAGTCAAATACCTTTTCCCTCCAACAAATATAATAAAATATTCCATAAAAAGTGGATCTAGATCTGGTTAACCCATGCACCAAGATCTAGAATGAACCAATATTTTGTTATAAATAGGAGGGTTTTTCCTACCATTCTTCACCTTTTGTTGCCTATTAGATCACTCTGGATCTATACACTTGGTCACCTTTTTCTACATTATTTGTTGTGTGAGCTCCCTTTGAGTTCTATCTTTGTCTGGGTTTTCTACACCAACAAGAGAGAGAGATTCTAGATCTGAAGTGCTGAGGACTTCAAAGAACCCATCCCATTGAGGAGAATTGGAAACATCTTCTTGTTTTCCTCCCAGGTGCCCTTAATACAAAAATTCTTTCAAAAACTGTTCTTGTCTTGTCTATTGGATATATGGAGCAAACCCTTCTTTTTACTGCTTAATGTATTTCTATGCATAGATCTGGTTTTTTGCAGCTCTTTTCTTGACCAACTAACTGCAGATCTGAAGATATTGGCAGCCACTTTTGATGTTAGGGCTATTAGTTATGCTAGCTAAAGTGGTCTTTTTTCGTACACTTCGACAAAGGATTCATACTAACAAATAGCGACTCCACACGGGTTTTAAATTACGACCGCTGTTGTTTTTCATATTCCTGCATATCCAGCTACTTCAGACCCTAGGGTTTCTTTTTAGCTTTTTTTTTTTTCCTATTTTTATGTTGTTTTTCTCACATAAAACCCTCAAACATTAAAATTTCTAAATTCCGCGTGTTTCTGGCCCTATTGCGCAGGTGACCGACATCAGCCGCAACTGAGACGACAACTTTTCTGAAAATCTCTCGCCGAGACACCCGGAGCTTCAGGTCGCACTTTTCAGCCCATAACCTGCGACCTGGACCTCCAGGTCGCACTTTTCAGCCATTTTTCTGTGACCTGCACTGAAAACAGGTCAGAACCTGCGACCTGCCAATTTTTCAGCTATTTTTCTGCAATTTTTCTGGGTTTTACTGAAGCTTCTGTTAGGGTTTTCCAACCTTTTCCTCCACCCATTTAGACCTATTTCTGATATGTTTTTCTCATCTAAGTGGGAACCTAGCCCCCTAGGGCTTCAGTACCCTCCACTTTTTGTGGAAGAGTTTTTAGCTGTTTCAGCCGTCTGTTTTTCAGAGTTTCAGCCTTCCCTTTTTTCAGATCTGATACCTCCTACTCAGATCCCTTTAAATCAGCTTTTCTTCCTTTCAAATCACCTCTTGTCATTTTGTTTGGACCTCCCTTTAGGACCTCCTCCCTGTCCTTTCCGTTTTTTGCTGATTTCCTCCTTTTTTCCAGCCACCTTGCCTCTGCCTCTTGGCTGTGATCTGCACCTCTTTTCAGCAGCTTTCTCCTTTAGATCCCTGTCCCTTTCGACCCTAAATCTATTGGCCTCTTTTTAGTGTGTTTTGACTAGATTTTTTCCCTCTTTTAGATTAGTTTTGAGAGGCCCGCCTTTTTGGGTTGAATCGATGCAATAGTAGTTGCTAATTTTCTGTTATTTCAGCATTATATACTGTTCTTTGCAGATTGATTTTCAGTTACGCAGCACACTTTTTCTCTTGCTCTCAAAATGAAAAGGGTTTAAAAATTAAAATTAACACACGCCACACACTCACCCTAAGCGAAGAAGAGCCCGGTTTACACCGCCAGGCAAAGACTTTAAAATCAATTGACACTGCACCTATCTGCCCTTTTTTCGACATTGTAATCACTTGATTCTGCACCTCCTTGCCCTTGTGGTCGTTCTTCTTCCCCTTGTGCCATGTTTGTGTTGTCATCATTGCGCTCCCAAGGCGCACTTCCCGGAGACTTCTTGGCCTTCACCCTTAGTTTCCGATCAATCGACCTCCTCCGTCCCGCCGTCGTCGAGCCAGTCCTCCTCCGATTCCGCACTCCGACTCCTCTTCTGATTCTTTAGGTTCTCCTTTTCCTTCTGGTTCTCCCCCTGTCACCTTCACTATGTCTGGTCCATGGCCTAACGCTAGCAGTGCTCCTGGCCCTAATGCCGGAACTGTTAGCCACCTATAATATTTTGTTATACCAAAAGGTGGTTAAGATCTTTTTTGAGCCTCCAAGGAACAAATTTTATCACTAAAAATTGTTAGCTCTTGAAGTCTCTTTAAGGCCTCATGCCTATGTTTGTCTCTTTAAGGCCTCATGCCTATGTCCCAAATACTCATTTGCTGTCCCATTTTATACTCAGAAAATTCTGCTGATTTCATATAACAAACTGCTGAAGAAACCATCATTTTCTTCCCCTTTTTTCTCCATATTATTCCTCTACTTTTCATAAGTTTCTCCCTCCATCCGTGAAAATCTTCCTAACATGGTTTAAAACTTCTTTTTGAGCTGTGCCGAAACCCTCAAATCCATTTAAAACCTTGAAATTTTTCATAAAAAACAAAGTTTTATTGCTATGGACCTAAGCCCCTTGGGCTAAGTCCTAAACCACTTCCCCCCACATGCCCATGCGTTGAAACCAAATGCCAAATCTTGTCGACGCTAAATCGGAAAGATTCAAGTGTGCATGTTTGTGAGCCATTTCAAAATGCCGATTGCGATCAGCCCCTTTTTCATAAACCGTAGATCATATTGTTATTTTGTTTAACCCATAGGCCCGCAATCGGGCGCTAAACCATTGAAAAATCCCTCTCTGATCAATTTTTCCTTTGTAAACCCAAAAACCCACTTTCTGAAGTTTTAAGTTAAAAACTTAAGAACACGTGATAAATAAAAATGGGTTGATCAAAAAGACCAATCGCGCAATCGCGATCGGAGAAATTACAAATGGGTTGATTGAAAGACCGGGCCCGAATGTTCCGATTGCGATTAGCCCTAGTTATATAAAGCCCCAGGCCCATGGTACTCCATACTCCCAGTGGCCCCGCAATCGGGCGCCAGCCTATCATATATATTTTCTGCCCGATCCACTCAAAACCTTGGTGTTTATCGAAATTTTCAGGTTTCTCGTAAAGTATAAGGGTCCCGCCGGTGCAAGAAATCAAAGGATCTGGACCGTCGATCTAGACCCAATCCGATGGCTAGCGCTCAATCGCAAGTTTCAAATCGCATGCGTTTTTGTTGCACTCCCGATTGCCGATCCCCAATCCAATCTGAGCCGTCCATCCTCCCGAAGATCCAACAGCCCTTATTCCCTCCGATCACAAGTCTTGCCCCGTTTCAAAAACCCTCCGATTCACCTTCCGCTGTCGATCTGATCTGCAGATCAACGGCCAGCGCTTAATCGCATTGGAAATTTACATCGCATGCACTTGCCTGCCACCCTCGATTGAGATCCTCCGATTAGATCAGGACAGTCCACGTGTCCAGATCAGATGGTCCAAAACCACCCCGCCTTATTTCTTCTCCCCGCTCTCATTTCCCTGTTTTTCGCCGATCTCCACCGTTAGATATTTTTATCCAACGGCTACGCTCCTCCCCCGCCATCTGAAGCAGTTTAAACCTATTTTTTCGCAGGATTTCTTAATTGTTTTGTGTTTGATGCAGGTGTTCTAAATGGTTTTCCATTGTATAACGAAGAAATGCCAAGGGCTGGGAATGATGATTCTCATGCCCTCGTTTCATTACAGAGAAGCCATCCACGGGGCTCTATTCCATGTTTCGTCAGTACTCTATGAGTATTGATGCCGTAAAGCCCAGTGCGGGTCTGCACATCGACAAGACATTGTTTTAATTCAAACACAGTTAAAGAGTATCAGTTTTGAAGACAGAGCACAGCATATGAAGATTGAAGACAGTTTTTATGGGGATTACGGCTAAGACAGTTATCAAAAGCCTAATCCCCAATCTAAAACACAGTTTAAAGGAAAACCTAAAGTGTTTTATCAGACAGAAAGGTTTCCACCGCTTCAACTGAGGCGAATTGATTCCTCAGCTACTACAAAGAGCCACCTTTCGCCTCAAACCATTCAAAACAGAGGCCGAAGTTATTGATTCAGGAAATATCTTCCTCCAGCGCTGCCAAGAATTTAATTCTGCCAAAGGAGTGTAATAGTAAATAGCTGCAGAGTTGCTCCAGACAGAGCATAGAGCCTCAAAGTCAAATAAAGCTCCCACCGAGCTTTGATATTAATTGTAAAACATTAATACAGTGATCCACCTGTACACTTCTCCATCGAACCCCTCAAGAGGCCGAGAAGTCATTTAATCTGTATTAATGGTTCACAAGATATTTTTGTTAGTTCTCACCTCCTCATCTTCCTATAAGTACTTCTTCATAAGATGAGAAGGTTGGTTGTTGTTTGATCACAAGTTGTAATATTGAAACTCTCTGAAATAAATATACAAGTCTGTTGAAGTTGAAAATAATTTGGAGTCTTGGATGTCTTGATGATGTCATTGCATGTCTGTTCCTGAGAAGGCTCTATCATTGGATCCATGAGCTTGGCTGTTGGTGAAGTGCTCTGAACTGTTAAATGTTTTTTCCCTTGTTTTCATTATGTTCCATAATTTCTTACTACAGTAGGCTGAAAGTTTTAGGCTAAGAAATGACTTCTAGAAGCACCTTAGACCTGTTCACCCTTCACTGTTTTATGTTTTCTTTTGCTGAAGTATTTTAGAGGCTTTAAACCTTCTCTTTAGTCTTCATGTTCGTTTATTTCCTTGATAGCTCAAATAGTTGGTTTCAGCATGTTATGGTTCTCCCTGCTTGTCTGCCATCACTTGAAAGCCGTTATTGAAATCTCCCTTCGAAGTACCATTGTCTTAAGTTAACCAAAGAGGTCGGTTTTGATCTTACCCTTTGCCCCTGCTTAAACAATTGTTTTGAAGGTCTTTATAGTTGCAAACATAGATGTTATTTAGGTGTTCCCTCTTCTATGAATGCAATTATCAGTGAATCTTTTATGTTTTCTAAATCCTTTAAAATAAGATCTTTGAGGAAATAGGGTGTTCCCCGAATCTTAGATTTCATTTTAGAAGTTGTCTTGAAATCATTATTTGCTGAAAGAATGTTTGTAGAATTTATGGTTAGCCCTGTCTATCAAATATCTCTTTATTGATAAGTTATGTTTCTCAAGTTCCCTTTGTTGAGAATTAAATTTCTTTTTCCAAATCATTAATGTCCATCTCATTCCAAAACAAAGGATCCTGTGGCCAAGTTAGATTTGCCCTTTGATATCCCATATCCCTTGAAGAGTTTGTCATGATATTATTTTGACTCCATTTCCCAATGAACCGGATATTTCCTCTTTCTGTCTATCTTTCCTAGACCTTTCATATTCTGTTGTATCAACTCAACCCAACCAAACAAACATCTGCACGTAATAACTAGTCTAAAATTCCATAACCAAAGAAAACAAGATAAACCTTTGCAAACAAATATTTGAGAGATCCCTCTCTAAGAACAGGAGGACTAGATCCTGGAACTCTAAAGATTGGTTATGATGTTGCCTTGTCTTTTGATTTTCCAAACTGTCAAAACACGGGGAACCAACAGGAACTACTACTAGCGGAACCGCCACAGGAACTACCTCGGCCACACCCTTGCTGCCGTACATTGCAGGCCTCAGCCTCCCCGATTTCAATCAGTTGATCAATGACCCTATCCGCCACGATGTTGGTTGTCCTGCTATGCCAACCAAGCTCCCCTCCGACATCCCTAAGTTCGAAGGCCTTGCTGGAGAAGATCCAACCAACCATGTCCGATCTTTCCACATGTGGTGTTCCTCCAACTCCATTACCGATGATTCCACCCGTCTTCGGTTGTTCCAACGCACGCTTACTGGCGAAGCTTCTAAATGGTATGTTGACCAAGCCACCTCTTCCCATACCACCTTTGTGACCATTGCCTAAGCCTTTTTATCTTACTTCCAGCTCCCTCTCCGATACGATACTGGTACGGAGCTTTTGACCTCTTTCAAGCAAACCTCTTCGACCCGCCTTTCCGCTCATGTCAAGGAATGGCGACTTATGTCGAGCTCCCCCCTTCGAAGATCGGATCTATATGGACTGGTTTCTTCGCTCTCTCTTAGCTCCCATTGGCAAAGATGTCGCCTCCCATTTCCCTCAAACCGAATAAGCCGCCCTCCAAATAGCCTTGAAATATGACCTGATCTATGCTCAGTCTGGTTATGTTTATACCGTCCTCCCTGACCTCCCCAGGCCCGGTGGCGCTAACACCCCGGGGGCATCTCATTCCACCGACAGTATCGTTGGAGCCCTTTCTCATCCGTATGCTCAACCTCCTTTGGGATATGGTCTCCCTCAAGGAGGGGCCAGCACCTCTAGCACTCTTCCCCCTCCTGGTAGCATGTATCCAGGATACGGCATGCCTCCTCCTTTTTCCCAACCTCCTGCTTACCTCAATGTTTCCCAACCTAACCATTACCCTTACCCGCAGCCTGGTGCGCCAGCTCCTCCAGCATCTACGCTTCCATCTCCCTTGCCTCCTCCAACCCCGCAACAACACCTACAACCCCCTCCTGGGCAAGTATTTGCACAACAGGGCGCGACTAATCCCCCTTCTTCTCAAAGAAGGCGGAGAGGAAATCCAAAACAATCTGCCCCTGGTACTCGGGGACCGAATCCTCAAGGTGTTGACCCTAACACTACTAACCAGCAACAGGGCACTCAGCCCAAGCCGGACAGGCCGCTTCGCACAAATAAGCCTTGTTCGTGTTGCGGTGTTTACGATCATTACACCCACGATTGTCCCCTCTTACCCCAGATGTGACAGATGTGGGAGTCTCAAGCCACATTGCACGGACAACATGCCTCCCCTCATGCTCCTCCTAATCATGTGGCCACTACCCAACCAACTGTGTTTACTGATCCTTTCCCTCAGCAAGGATTCGTGGCTACCCAACCACCTGACGGACAGGTCGCCACTCCACCTTCCATTTCTGGTTCCTTCGATTACCAGATCCTCATGATGAACTCTGATCCTTCCCCTCCCGTCGACCTTCACCTTCAAACTCGGTCTCGCCAGTGCCCCAAGCCTCTCGCTCAGTCTGCCCCCGAGCCTCCTTCTTCAGGTTCTACAGAGCCTCTTTCGACATCTAGTGGCCCCTTACATACCCCTCAACCCAAATTTGAGGTTCATACCAAGATTCCTAAGGGATCGTTACGTCGAAATGCTGCTTCTGGTCGAGCTGCTCATTCGTATAACATAGTAGATGATTTGGCGCAATCTCCTGTAGCCATTTCCACATTGGAACTCCTCCAGTCGTGCCCTTCCCAAAAGAAGGCTCTGCTATCTGCCGTGGGCGCTGTAGATCCTGTTGATGACCAAATGATTGTTTTCGACACCCATAAATCAGAACATCCTCCTCTCCATACTTCTTTCACCTTCCAAATCCCAGTCAAAATCCGGAATGCCAACGTTTCTCGGTGTATAATTGATGAGGGGGCATCCACCTGTGTGATGTCCGCTTCGGTTTGGAAGCAACTCAGATCTCCTGACTTGGCCCCTTCCACGATCACCCTTCGAGCGTGGGACGGCCACGCCTCCCAGCCCATCGGCCTTTTCCGTAATTGTCCTATCACCCTTGCCGGTAAGACTGTTTGCGTTGACGTCGAAGTCATCGACGCCCCTCTAGATTACAACATTCTATTGGGGTGAAGCTACACCTATGCCATGTCGGCTGTCCCATTCGCGGTTTTTCGCAAGATGTCTTTCCCTCACAATGGAATGATAGTCACCATTGACCAGCTATCTTACCATGAGCTGCCGTCTCAGACCTCTCTAGATACGACCATCTATTTTGTAGCCAATAAGCAAACCATTGATTCCTTGACCAGTGTCTCCCCCGACATCTATGAAGATTCCTCCCTGCTTGGAACTTTTCCTGGTCTCCCCCCCCCCTCATCTCTCTGATCCCAGCTTATCGAATGTTTGCATGATGCAATCATCTCGGGCTGCCCTTAAACAACCTGCCTCGGCTAGTCAGCAACCTCAGACACAACCTCGCCCACCGCAACCCGCTCCTAGCCCTTTATCTCCGCCAGCCGGACCTTCTCCTTCTGGCCCTTCTCCTACAGCTGGTGACCCTGAACCCCTTTATCCCCCTGGATCGGTTCCCCCAGGCCTTAACCATCTCGGAGCTGTCCCTCCTGGTCATTATCCCTCTAGTCAGATACCTTTCCTAGCTCCCCCTCCCGGAGTCTATACGGTCCCCGTCATGGCCACCCTCTCTCTCCCTAACCTGACCCTGGGCATACCCGTCTGGTATATTGACCCTCCAGCCGCTACCCCACCCGATCACCCCAAACCCTACCTTGCTTTGACACCGGTTCAACCGGTCCCCCTCGCTTCCTCCGGGCCCCCTGCACCTCCCCAGGACCCTACCCCTGTGGTGACAACCCCGGGAAAGAAAGGCAAAGCTCGTAAGGGGGCAACCAATCAGGACCAAGCCGACCCGACAAACCCTACCCCTCCTCGACCGCTAAAGCACGCTATCCAGTGCGCTTTGTGTGATATTGTCGGTCACGCCACCCATATGTGTCCTGAATTTCCGCACCTCAAGATCCTGGTCAACGAGACGTTCCCCGACTCTGATATCCCGGAAGTCTACGTCACTATCTCGGATTCTATCCCGAAACTCAAAACCTTGCGCACAAATCACCCTTGTGCTTTGTGCGATTTCCACGGCCATTACACCCACCTCTGCCCCCGCCTTGACGAGTATCGTTCCTCCTTAGACACGTACCGCCAATTCAAGGCTACGTACGACAAGATACCTTCTCCCTTGTCTGCGAGTTCTACTTCGCTAGGACCAGAGGATATTCCTACTCCCCTTCACATTCCCCCTCCCGCTATCGAACCAATGGAGCCTTCAACCACCATTTTGTACCTATCGTCATCTTTGAGAGATAGTTCACCTAACCTTCGACCTGCAGACACTCTCGGTTCCCCCTCAGCCGACCTTGGATCCGTTGACGTTGCACATCTGAACCCTTCTCCACAAGATGACCAGTCACACATCACTACATCATCGGGTGATCCTTCTTCCTCCAGTCTTCCCATCTTCCAGTCTGATGAAGACATTATGGAAGCCATGACCAACCCTGAATTTCCGTGGGATGATATGCACCATCGCGCATACTTCCTCCCATAGCAGTCCCATGACCAATATGCTATGGAAACCAAAGACTTCATTCCCAATGCGATCGATTGGTTCAAAAATCCCATCCCTGCACCTGATGCTTTCGAAGAAGGAAACATGGCGAACATCTCTCCGACCATTAAAATTGACATTTCGGTCAAACCAGGAATCGAAGAATATATCACCTTGGGTGCCCAATGCACCCCAGAAGAAATCGAATCTTACACTAAGCTTTTCAAAGAATTCCGCGATATTTTCTCCTGGTCCTACTCCGAAATGCCTAGGCTCGATCCCACCATCGTCGAGCATCATATCGACACGTGGCCTGATGCCAACCCAGTCCGACAAAAGTTGAGACCCATTAATCCTTCCAGACGTGATGCTATCAAAGCCGAAATCGATAAGCTCAAGCAGGCTTGTTTCATTTATCCTATTGAATACACCACTTGGGTGTCCAACCCAGTTCCCATCCTCAAGAAACAAGGCACCATCCGTGTCTGCACGGACTTTCGCGACTTGAACAAAGCTTGTCCCAAAGACAACTTCCCCACACCATTTATTGACCAAATCATTGATGAGTGTGCAGGGCATGAGGTTCTATCCTTTATGGATGGTTTCTCCGGATACAACCAAATTGTTATCCGTCCTGCCGACCAACTTAAAACTACGTTCATCAGTCCGTGGGGGAATTTTGCTTACCGGGTCATGCCATTCGGCCTTAAAAACGCCGGCGCCACTTTTCAACGGGCCATGTCTTATTGTTTCCATGACTTAGCTCATATTATCCTTGCTATTTAGACGACCTCACTGCGCGTTCTAAGCATCGGGCGCAACACCTACACGATATGCGTACCATCTTTCTCCGATGTCGCAAGTATAATATCCACCTTAACCCGTTGAAATGTGTCTTTTGCGTTCCTGCCGGCCGTCTCTTAGGCTTCATAGTTTCTAAGGATGGTATCAATCTTGACCCTTTGAAAGTTCAAGCCATTCTTGAACTTCCCATTCCACGTACCCTACGCCAGCACCAAAGTCTCCAAGGCAAAGCTAATTTTCTTCGTCGGTTCGTCCCTGACTATGCCACCACCGCACATGGGTTCCTTAGACTCCTCCGATCCAATATCCCATTTGTTTGGGATACCTATGCTCATGAGTCTTTCGATGCCCTCAAGCGGGCTCTCACATCCGCTCCCTTGATCCACCCTCCCGACTTTGATCGGGACTTCATCCTGTACATCTCCGCTTCCACCTATTCGGTCGCTGGAGTCCTTATCCAGGAAGATGACAATGGTATCGAGCATGTGATCTAATACGTCAGTAAGAACCTAGTGGGGCCTCCTGTTTCCTACTCACATGAAAAAAAAAATAGCGCTGGTTGTTGTGTTCTCAGTCCAAAAACTTCGTCATTACATCCTCATGCGTTCCACCAAGGTTGTGACTAATTCCAACCCCATGGCTTTCCTATTGAGTCGCCGCATCCTCACTGGGAATTACGCCCGTTGGGTCATCATCCTTCAAGAATTCGACCTCGAATTTGTCACACCAAAAAGTAAGAAAGGTTTAGCCCTTGCTGAACTCATTTATGAATTACCTACCGGAACACAAGATCCTCCAGTTAGTGATGATTTCCCTGATGAGCACTTATTCGCCATTACTTCGGACGATCCTTGGTATGGCGATATCCTCACTTACTTGCGAACCCAAAATTTCGCTCTTCACCTTGATCGTGACGCTCGACGACGTATCCAACACCAGGCTCCTCACTACCTTCTTATTGGTGACAACCTCTATCGTCGCGGTATAGATATTGTCCTTCGTCGTTGTCTCACGCACACTGAAGCTGAACAAGTCCTCAATGCTTGCCATAGCGGCGCTTGCGGTGGCCACCTCTCCGGTCTTGCTACTGCCCAAAAATTCATGCGCGCTGGGTATTTCTGGCCTTCCCTCTTCAGTGATTGCATTGAAGCAGTCAAACACTGTTCCAATTGCCAACATTTCACCCCTAAGGCACGAGCTCCCCCAGCTCCCCTCCATCCGGTCGTCTCAACTGGTCCCTTTTGTAAATGGGCCATCGACTTTATGGAGTGTCGCCCGCCATCCACTGGTAACCATAAATATATCATCGTGGTGGTCGACTATTTCACAAAATGGGCCGAGGCTATGCCAACATTTAACAACACCGCAGCTACCGCAACCCTCTTTTTCTTTAACCATGTTATCACTCGATTCGGGGTTCCGAATAAACTGGTCTCTGACCACGGCCGAAATTTTGAAGATGAGATATGGCGTGAGCTATCCTCACTCTTGGGTTTTGAGCACCAATATTCCTCCTCCTATTACCCCCAAGGTAATGGCCAAGTTGAAGCAGTCAACAAAATCCTCAAGACTATGCTTCAACTAATGGTAAATAAGCACAAAACCAATTGGAATCTTATGCTCTTCCCTGCTTTGTGGGCCTATCGAACCTCTGTTAAAACCGTCACCAGGTTTACTCCTTTCCACCTCGTTTTTGGAGAGGAGGCAGTCTTACCGATCGAGTGTGAAATTCCTTCCCTGCATCTGGCCGTTGAACTTCTCCCTGACACCCAAACTTTAGAACAACGACTTATCATGCTTGAGCACGCCTCTGAAGACCATCATGTTGCCTTGCAAACCATGGAAGCGGCCAAGAAACGCACCAAAGCTCAGTATGACAGAAAAGTCCAGCCTCGTACTTTTCACGAAGGTGACCTTGTTCTAGTTTATGACCAGGGCCATGATGTCCTTGGTCATGGGAAGTTCGACTCATTATGGCTAGGCCCTTACATCATCAGTAAGGATCTTGGTAAGGGGGCATACCTCTTAGAGGATTTCGAAGGCAATCCCCTTCCTAATCCTCGCATTGCACTCTATCTTAAGAAATACTACCCTTAGCATTTCCCTTCTGAAATGCATGTTTTATTTTCTTTTAGATAGCCAGCATCTTTTTCATTTTTGGGATTTGATACTTCACCAGGACACATTTTTTCCAACATGGGTCACTTCCCCTCTCATTAAAATCGCATTTCTTCACCTACAACACTTGTACTTGGGGCACCACTTTGCCTCCTTACTTGTCTTTGTTTGTGTTGATTTTCGTCGTGAGTTACCATCTTGTACTCATGTTTTCATGGTCCCCCATTGGACCTTTACTGTGTGGCAGCACCATCGAGTCGCCCTTGTTTAGAGCATCCAAGTGGAGTCATCATCGCATTCATGGAGTCTATCCCGAGTCCCTTTGTACCCCGCTATAGTCCTCCACCCCTCATTGCTTGGTTTCTCTCTTGTGTCGCACATTATGGCCTTCAGTCCCACTATCCCTTATCCCTGTTGATATTGTGTCGGTCGCTGCCATGTCATTCATTCCCTTTATGCTCTAGTAAGGGAAGTCGTCCATTCGCTACTCAGTCCCCTCCATTCCACCATCATCATTGGTATTAGTCTGTCCGTCGCTCTACTATTTTCTCTCGTGCCTTAGTTGAGGATCTCTCATTGCCTCACCTATGGCGGACCTCCTTCTGTCGACATCAGCTTCTTCATTCCAGAAGACAGGTCTAGAGGGCGGTGTACCTTGGTTCCAGCTTCCACTCTTGTTCGGTGCCTCGGATCAGGCAAAGGGATCTCTCATTCCCCTTGACTTGATTGTTTCTCCACTCCAGCTCCTTTCAGCACGATCGAGATCCGTATACTTGATGGTTCAGTGATGCCGCAGCAGCTCTTGGTGATTCCCGGGTGTGTGTGAAATGTCTCAGCCCTCATGAGGGGGTGACCCTGCAGGTAGCCCCCACATGCCCGGATGACCTCTTCATTGCAGCCCTCGATGCAGCTCCAGATATTTGATGATGACGGCCTCAGCCGCTTGCAGCGCCTCTTTGATTTGCATGTATCAGTCAGATTTTGTGAGCCCTTCCCCGCTTATAGGGGGGCATTTGGGGTTGTATTTGTATCTCATGTACTCAGATATTATTGTATAAGTCCTGGCTGTTATCCCAGGCACAACATGTACGTGGGACTCCTCATTGTATTCTTATCTGGCTCATGTTTATGCCGGTTGTACTTTATGGTTCGGTCCCTTGTTTACTGGACACACTATTCTTTTGTACTTTGTCTCGGCGGGCATAGGTATGCCTCCCCCGCCGCCTTTAGCACAAGTACCCTCTCATAAAAAGAGACTTGTTGCACCTGCGAGTCTCGTCTCCTCAGGGTCTAGTTCTTCAGCACACTAGTCTACCTTACATTTCTCTCTCTGACTTCTCTCTTGATGTCTGGTGATTGAGTTCTTACAACGTACTTCGGTCATACGATTTTCTCCTAACACTCGCACGCTGGGGGGCAATCTGTTACACCATTTTTTGGTCATCTAACCTATTATCATTAGATGAACCCAAGTACACCATGTAAGACCAAGTTTACCCTAAGTAAAATTGCTTTCACTATGTAAAATAACTTAATAAACCACATTTATTAGGTTGTTTATGGTCTAAACAGGAAACCCCAAAAGGAAATATTAAACAAACCTATTTTGTTTGATTTTTCTCATGGAATAATTAATTAAACCATAATTTAATTATTATTCCTAGTCATGTTTAACCCAAAACAAAGAAATTAATTAGATAAACCTTTATTTATCTTATTATTTTCTTGGAATAATTATTTAAATCTTATTTAGATAATATTCCTTGTTAAATATGACCAAATCACCCACAAATAATTAAATAAATCATTATTTATTTAATTATCCTTCAACCACTTCTTTAAAAAGATAAATAAATCATTTATTTATTTATTATTAACAAATAAAGGGATTTGAACCAAGTCAAATACTTTTTCCCTCAAACAAATATAATAAAATATTCCATAAAAGGTGGATCTAGATTTGGTTAACATTATTTTAATCATGCACCAAGATCTAGAATGACCCAATATTTTGTTATAAATAGGAGGGTTTTTCCTACCATTTTTCACCTTTTGTTGCCTATTAGATCACTCTCGATCTATACACTTGGTCACATTTTTCCACTATTTGCTGTGTGAGCTCCCTTTGAGTTCTAGTCTTTGTGTGGGTTTTCTACACCAACAAGAGAGAGAGATTCTAGATCTGAAGTACTGAGGACTTCCAAGAACCCATCCCATTGAGGAGAATTGGATACGCCTTCTTGTTTTCCTCCCAGGTGCCCTTAATACAAAAAATTCTTTCAAAAATTGTTCTTGTCTTGTCTATTGGTATATGGAGCAAACCCTTCTTTTTACTGCTTAATGTATTTCTATGCATAGATCTGGTTTTTTGCAGCTCTTTTCTTGATCAACTAATTGCAGATCTGAAGATATTGGCAGCCACTTTTGTTGTTAGGGCTATTAGTTATGCGTAGCTAAAGTGGTCCTTTTTCGTACACTTCGACAAAGGATTCATACTAACATTGTGAAGAAGAATTTCGATTTCTTCAGCACTCTTACTCTCTGTTTCATCAAAAATGACATCCCTGCTCACAATAAATTTTCCATTTGTCAAAAGACGATACCCTTTCTTTTCATCTGAATAACCAATCATGGTGCATTTCAAACTTCTTGAATCAAGCTTAGTTCGCTTTTCTTTGGGAACTAAGGCATAACAGATGGATCCAAAAACTCGAAGATGTTTAACTTTAGGTTTGAAACCAAACCAAGCTTCATAAGGGGTGATTCCGTCTAAAGAAGCAGTTGGAGATCTGTTTCTTAGATAGACACCTGTATGGATTGCTTCTGCCCAATATGTTGGACTTAACCCTTTGAAAGTTAACATGGATCTCGCCATGCCTAACAATGTGCGATTCGTCCTTTCTACGACTCCATTTTGTTGTGGAGTGTAAACATTTGTAAGATGCCTTTTGATGCCATTTTCACTACAATAAGTTTTGAATTCATTTGAATTGAATTCTCCCCCATTATCTGTTCTGAGAGTACCTATATTTTCTTTGGCTTCATTTTCAACAAGTTGTCGAAAAATTTTAAACTTCTCAAATGCTTCTGACTTGTTTTTCAAGAAATAAACTCAATTCATTCGGCTGAAATCATCAATAAATAGCAAGAAATATTTGCAACCACCTAGTGAAGTTTGTAGTGGACCACACACATCACTGTGAACTAGTTGCAGCAGCCCGTTTGCGCACCATGTACTTGTTGGAAAACTTTCTCGACTCTGTTTGCCATAAATGCAGGCTTCACATTTAGCATTTTCCTTGTTGAAAGTTGGAAGTCCTTTAACCATCCCTTGTTTCTGCAATTGAGAAATACTATAAAAATTCAAATGTCCATATCTTACATGCCATAATCTTATAGGTGAAATTTTTGTAGTAACTGCCCCTGCAAAATCAGAATGCCTTGGAATAAATGTCGCTTTCATCCTTAATAGTTTTCCATCTTCATATCCTGTCATCACTGTTTGGAAGTTTTGTTTGACTAAATTAATCTTAACTAAGCCATCTTCCATAATTATTTGATGTCTGACTTGTCGAATCATGACCAAAGACAACAAATTTTTCTTAAAGGTGGGTACATATTGGAAATCAATTTTTCTCCAATGTCAGGGAGAAAAACTTTAACTGCACCTTTTCCATAAGGCGTATGTTTTGTATCATCTGCTAGAAAGATGGAATTAAGATGGCACTCTTGAAAATTCCAAAATAAATCTCATCTACAGGTCATGTGTTGAGTCGCTCCTGAATCCAAAATCCAAGCATCTTCATAATCACTCTTAATATAGGAGGAAAGTTGGATTGCTGGTGAAGAAGTGAAGACATATTATGAGTCATTATCATCTTGATCTTGATCATTTGCAAACTGTGCTGAAGGATGTTGAAACTTGAAATTTTATTGATAGATGTGCGACAATCTACAACATAGTGACCAACTCTGTTACATCGCCTACAAACAATTTGACTCAAATCAGTGCCTCGTCCTTGAGACTGTCCTCGACCTTTGCTTTGTCCTCTGTTTTGAGATTGTCCTCTTCCTGGATTCTGTCCCATGCCTTGCTGATATCCTCTATTTTGATTGTTGCCTCTTCCTTGAGAATTGTTTCTGCTTGAATTGGAGCCTCTGTTGGAGTTGTTTCCTTTGTGTTGACTGCGACCACAACCTTGCGCTGCTTGATTTTTATTAAAATTACCTTTTCCTTTGTTTCTGGAATTGTCAGCTGAGGAGTTTCTAGTACTGGCCTCTGTGAGATAAACATCTTCACCAAATTTCTTTTTCTTCCCAAAATTTTTATCATGTTGAGTCAAAATTTCGCAGAGCTCATCAAACTTTAGCTTTTCTAACTTTCCAGTTAGTTGTAGAGTTTCCAAAAAATGTGTGTAGGAAGAAGGAAGTCCAACAATTAAAATTCTGACCATAAAACTATCATCTACTGCTTGAAAACCAGCGTTAACAATTTCCTGCTTAATATTCTTAAGTCTGGAGATGTATTCAAGAATATCGCCTTCTTCAGTCAATTTTTGATGCAACAATTTTAATTGTAGGTCAACTCTTTTTGATTAAGGCTGAGTATCAAACAACTCTTTAAAAGTTCTCAAAGCAGACCATGCATCTTTAGCATTTTGGATATGGACATACATTTCATCATTGACAAAAGATTTAATGAGAGCTAATGCCTTGGCATTTTTAACTTCCTTGCTAGTGCAGCTGCATCTATAGGCTTATTTGGCTTTATATCTCCATCACAAATATCATTCCATAGTTCATTATAAACGAGAGTGCTTTCGATGAGGCGTTGCCATGTTTTGTAAGATTTTGAGCCTTCAAGTTTGTCGGAATCAGAAAAGAAATTAATCAACTTAGACATTGTAGTGTTTAAACTTCACACCACAAATCAAGCTCCAAAAAAAATATATATCAAGATGCGCAACACAAAAGCAACACACGATGCAAAAAACGATCTATCGGGGCTTGGCCTTGACCCTCGAATAGTCGTTGAAACAGGAGAAAATTGACTGAGCTTTGCACTTGGCTCTAGTCAATTTCTCAAATATTTACAAGGCAAATTTCAAAATTTGACTTATACAATAGTCCTCTTGCACAATCCGGTAAAAAGAAAGTTAACCCCCCCTCAAAGTAAAATTAATTTGAGTTACAATATCACCCCAGAAACAAATTACAAAGCAAAAACCTCCTTATTACTCCAAAAAATTACAATACCCTTATTACTCCAATAAAAAACATTACAAAAAAAAATATGCCTTATCACTCCATTACAAACACATTACTACACCTTATGATTCAATTACAATTTAAAAAAGAAATATAACTCCAATGGGCTGTAAATCCTAGTGTTGTGCAACAGCACATTCAAAAAGATCTAGCTGCAAATGTTCAAATATATATATATATATATATATATATATATATAAAAATGCAACATTCAACGCACATATAAAAACCACCAACGCAGGCAGAAAATTAGACTCGCACGCGTATCCCAGCAGCAAACAATTCTCTCCAGCACAATTATCTCCAGCAGCGGATGAAGGAAAAGGTCGTAGGGGATTAGAAGGCAACTTTAAATTGTGATTGTGAATCAACAGCGCAGAGCTTTTTTGAGCAAGTTTGGCCTTCAGTTCTACAAGGAAAATGATGCTCGACCATTAGTTAATTCGAATCACTGCATTTTATTGCAAGTCGGCCCTTCTTGAAGGAAGATTCTGCAATTTTTACTATCACAAAAACCGTCTCCAAAACTTGATATGCAACCCTCCTGGAAACAATATTCAACTCGATACCAAGCTGAGTAGACAGCTGCAAATGCTATCAAACGTTGGCTTGAACGCTGCTTTGAAAGTTAAAAAAAACAACAATAAAAAAAGTTGCCTTAATTCACTCGAACGCTGCTTTGACTCAATCGAACGCTGCTTTAATTTAGAAAATTCTTCAGCATTGCATTTAAACAGGTCTGGAAAATTGATGTAAAGAAAATATATTATTCAAATATCATTAGAACCACAACTAAGTTTCGCGTGGATAAAACTCTATTGTTAAACCGTGTAAAGGGGCGGATGAACGCAGATGAAACCTGCATTATCATTCCATTTGGTCTGACCATTTGATTTTGCATAAACTTGCATTGTTCCCTTCACATTTCTAGATAAAAAAAAAAACCATGATGTGATTTCTGATTCAAATGAGGCGATGTATGACACAATTTATGGTTAGATGTTGCAGCACTATAAAATCATATATTGATTTTATGATTGATCCTTAGTGATTGATCACCACATATAACGTTCGAATAATTATAACTCCATCCAAAATCCTGTAACGCAGAACACTATATCTTCACAAGATCCAAAATCCTCCCAACCAAACAAGCATACAGTCCAATATTGTGTTAAACATATAGAGAAGGCGAGAACTCCAAGGTCGATGATGTTGACTTATAATGCAAATTAAATATCAGATAGCCAGAGCAAGAATTACAATATCATGGATTCAGATTTCACCCTTTGAAAGGGGCGCAAATTTCAGATTTAGAAAATTTAGAAATGAAGCACAATTAAATTTCTTTTTCAAAAAAAAATTAATTGATTGCATACCAAACATTTTCTGGTCAATTTCAATGGAGTTTTCCAAGAACTGGTAGAGCTGGAATCTCCTCCTCACATCCACTATAGCATTACCATAGCTCTGATACCACAATAATGGCCGAAGTGTCCTCAGACAGGTAATTTTATTAATCACAAAAAAACAATTTCATTGGAATTATGTAAGAGTTTACACCCAAACAACACAATCACTCTTGCAATGAGCTATTTATAAGCTCAATGTCCTAACTTCCACTAATTTTGGATCACTTATTAAATAACAAGTTTCCAATTACATTAAATGAGCTTCTAACTATTCTACTAACTTTACTCCTAACTTAGAGCCTAGGAAACGACTCTTTTCTAGAGTCCTACTTTTAATAACAAATTTCTATTTCTAAGTATCTCAAAGATTTATTAAATATTCTACAATAATAATTAGTAATTTAATATCTTAAACTAATAATTATTTTATTCAAACATTATAACCTATGATAAAATTTATTTTGGATCATCTAACACACTTCAGTTAAGTGCACAGATGTGGCACAGCAGCTGACAGAAGGAATTACGCTATTCCTGAGGGTTTACTGGAGCTAATGCATGGAGGACTTCGGTTAGAACTCATGTGACAGATTTTGGTGGAGTTGTAGAAGTAGTTGGTGGAGTTGTATTTAGTTTAACTCAGTTAGACTCAGTTGAGCTAGTTGTATCTAGTCTAACTGATTGATACACTAGTGAGAGTGGAGTGAATCAATTATTTAATTAATTCACTAAATAATAACTCATTAATCAACTGAAGAATACATCAGTTAACTACAGTGTATGGAAGTTTCAGTGGAGACCAGTGGAGAGATAGGTGAAAGAGCAAGTGTGACTATCATTTGTGACTATAGTGATGCATTGATTGCATCCAACACTCAGTGGAGATGCCAATGAGGATTGCAGTGTGCAAGCTTGGTGAATTCGAGTTCATTCAGAGCCATTCTTCAGCATGGATTTTGCAGTAGAGGCAGGCTAGTAGGTGGCAAAGATCGGTGCATGGATTTGCAAGATCGGGCCTAATTAGTGTGTAGCGATTGTCTTGTATTGAGAGCTTGATATGATCAGATTTGTATGAGGATTGTTACATGATCTCTATGACATATATTATATACAGATAGTTGGGGTTTTCAGCTTCAGGCTTTCCCGTTAAACAACTATGTTAATGTGTGTGAATTTTTATTGTTTCATGTGTGCATTACAATCTTGATTTAATTTCCGCAAATGATCAATAGTGGAATATATTATGTATTTTGCATGAAGCTAAAATAGTGTGAGATTAGGAGAATCTTAGACATATAACACATAAGTTATATAATTTCTACATGGTATCGAAGCAGAGTTGATCTTTGGAGGAGATTGCAATTATTGAAGCAGTTGAGTTTTGTGTTGGTGGAATTCGAATTTGATGCAGTGTTTTCTTGGTGTCGAAGTTGAGCATTCATTGAAATGTCTTTCAACGGATTGCGATTAGAGTATGACCTTGATGGCAACTCGAATTACATAGCATGGAAGGACAGGATGGAGACGGTGTTGGATGATAATGGGTTGAAGGAGTTCATAGATGCTGATATTCCAAAGCCTAGTTCTAGCGATGCAGCGGCACTTGACGCATGGCAAAAGAAGGTAGCAAAGTGTCGAAGGATTCTGTTGGAAGGTGTGAAGGACCACATTGTGTCCAGTCTTCATGATAAAGCCACTCCATTTTTAATGTGGCTTTGACAGACTTGTTCCAAAGCAGAAGTGACCAGAGGAAGTTGGCACTTAAAGACAAGCTCAGAAAAATAAAAATGGAGAAGAATGACACTATTCCGGTATACTTGACAAAGTTTGTCCACTGCAGGGATGAGCTTGGGAGTGTAGGAGTCAGTGTGGATGAAGAAGACTTGGAGAGCTTGGCTCTCCTTGGGCTTCCTAAGAGTTGGCATAGCTACAAAGACTCTGTCAATGGACGAGAGAAACTGCCAAGATGGGAGCGACTTTGGTCGGATCTTGTGTAGGAGGAGACAAGGCGGAGTACCAGGGATGGATCTTCATCAAAGAATGATGATGAAGAGGATTGCACTTTGGTTGCAAAAGCAAGGAAAGGGAAGGGGAAGAAAAATCCTTCTCAATCCGGTGCGGATGGCAAAGAGCGTGACATGTCCAAAGTGAAGTGTTTTCACTGTCACAAACATGGGCATTTTTCCACAAATTGTCCACAGAAGAAGAAGAACAAGTAGGCTATTGGAGCTACAGCTGGTGAGGCTCTTGCCTCGCAATTTGAGCTTGAATTCTCATTGATCGTGTTGTAGCTCCTAGAGACAGCCTAGAGTTGCCATAGACTAGTGCCTAGGACATATTATATAGCAGAGAGGCAAGACCATGTAATAAGGATAATCTTAGCAGAACCGGGCTCTCATACTATTTCTTTGCAGATGGGAAAGTTAGATTTGAATGGTACCAAATACTTCAGAAGCTCAACGCTGAAGGAACAATAATGAATAGGCAAGATGTTAAGCTCCAACATAAATGCATAAGACAATTCCAAGACAGTTCGCTGTAAAAAGGGCTGGATTCTCAATACTTCACAGAGAATGATGATTGAAGGACGTCTACCGAATACGTAGAAGAAAGAGGATATTAACTGTTATTAAGACAATATTCAGAAACATATGCTAACATGTGGTGGGCTTAAGCAATTAAGAATCCACACACGATAACAATATTTGTAAATAACACCTCATAGCAGCCAATATAGTAGAAATGTGGATGAATCGAAAGCGGGACATCATATTACACCTGAGCCATATTTAAAGTGCCAAGAAGCCTATGATGTAAGTATCAACAAGGATAAATTTATATCAGAAGCAACAGGCTACTCGCATTCCAGAATGTAATACCAGATATATGGATGTAAGCGAAATGAACGACTACACTACAGCACACAAGAGATAATTACACACTGTAAAGAACCAAAACCAGAATCCTTATCAAAGACAAAACTCCTTTTCATTGAGGCCCTACGGGCTCTTTGCATTCATATTAGAACTTTCACAAAAATTGCATACAAGAAGCTCTTACACAGTCAATTCTTCAGAAAATTTGGAACCATTCTTTCTCATTGGATTTACCTTATATCGGCTTCCTTCCATCTCAGCGAGAAGATATTTTTTGGAAAAATATCTTTTTCGCATAAACAAAATTTGTTAATTGTCATTTTAAAAACAAAAAAATTCATGATGAGGAATCAAGCCTCCCATCATGTATAATCTGGCCCTCGGCCACTTTTAAAAACAGAAAATTAACAACAGTTTGGTGAAAAAGTAAAATGCAGGAGTGGGGAAAACAACCCACTCAAACTTAAAAGAAACTAACTGAGTAAAAGTAAAATAGGCCGTTAAGGCCGAATCACGAGTTGACAAAGAATCACAGGTGCGGATGAGTGGAGGCAGTTGCTGATTCTGGCGGGGGCACGTTTGCGGATGAACTGGCATGCTAGCTCATAAACTGCGTGCACCTCTGCTGACTGTCCGCGGCTGGCTCGAGAATTTTTGAGAACCCCTCCACTTCGATAAAGGCCTCAGTGAGGGCGCGGAAACCTGCCCCAGTAGGAAGCTTGTGTTTAATCAAGTGGAGAAGGTTGAACTCTTTTCGCAGGGATGAAACAATCGTGTCAGCTTTGAGCTGAGCTGCTTTACCCGTCTGAAGGTCAGTCTGGTCTCTTTCTTCTTGCAAGCATGCTGTGTATTGGGCCAAAGGTAAGAGCACGACAGGAGTGGTCAGGTCCCAGCAGGAAGGGAGTCCAGCTGTCATAATCTCGCCCCATACCTCGTCGAACCGTCCAACGTTGGCGATCACCTGTTGGAGAGCTCTTGACGCTGTGACCCGGGCCATCTCTTTGTTGATAATTTTGTGACACTCAATAGCCTCAGTGAATCGGCTAGGAATGCCGTGCTTCTCCATGACGTCTGATCCCAACTCGTTGAGGAACGAAATGTACTCTTTGGCATTTTGGGCCCTATTAGACAGATCAAGGTCTGCCTCTTGCAGTTTCCTACTGAGGTATGGTACAACAGACTTATGCTCCTCCATCGTCCTTAGGAAGCCCCATTGCTCAGTCACAGCCGAGATTATATCAGACCAGATTATGCTCCTAGCCTCAAGAAGGGTGAGATTTCCTTTTGCACAGCTTTTCATGTCGGCAATAGTTTTCTGTTGATCCGTCGTCATCTTCTTTTCCTGCTTTATCTCTCTCTGCAACCCTTCGACTATTCTGGTGTTCTCAGCCAGAGAGTTTTCCAGGTTCGTGATCCTCTGCCTTGCTGTAGCCGCTTGCTTTTCCAATATCTCAATCTCAGCTCTTGTTGCGGACAATTTCTCAGACAACGAGCTAGTTCCACTTGACACCACAGTCGGTTGGCAGCTGTGAGAGTCCCATCTGGCTTGCAACTCTGTTGCCTTGTCCTGTAGCCCGTTGATTGTTTCAGCCATCTTTTCTTTCTCCTCCCTTTCTCTTGATAGCCTAGCGGACAGTTCTGCCTTCTCCTGCTCCACTTGCACTAGTTCAGCCATCTGGACATGGTGAGTGGCTGGTATACGGGCCTGACTTTTTTCCGATGCAACTTCCTTCTGCAGCTGTTCAATGAGAGCTGCCTGTGTATTTGTTCCCCCCATATCTTTGCTCTTGATCAGGTCCTGGAGGACACGCACCTGATTTGCTCTGGTGCGGCAGCTAACTTGTTCGGCTGTCAGGGTAGCCCTCAACTGGTCATGTTTCTGCTCTAATTTCTTCAGCGCGAGGGTGACCTGCATCAGTTTATCTTTCAACATATCGCATACCGTCTGGAACAGGTCGCACATGTCGTTGGATGGTACCTTCTTCATGTCGATGGCGAACTCGAGCACCCAATAGCTAGGGACATCAGTATTAGGATCCAGGATAGCTTCTGCCATAGATAATACCAGGCTTTCGGTGTCCGCGTCGATGGAGGCGGAGAGCCTGGTATGGTACTTCTCAACATATCCCCCCAGCTCAGCTTTGTACTTGTCGCGGATCGCTTTATTCGCCTGATCCCTTTCAATTTCCCTGGGCGAAGTATGCTCTATGATAGCATGCGTGACCTCTGTGAAATCAGAAGAAGTGGTACTGTCTCTTAGCACCATTATCCCTGCCTTGATTTTATCCAATTTCCCATACACCGTGAAGGGTTCCAACAGTTGCTCCTCCCCTATAACTTCTGCCTCACTGGAGGCTGTTCTTTGTCTTTTGGGAGGGGGCGTTGCCCCTGAGGTACCTGCTTCTTCTCCTGCTTCTCCACCTGTGCCTCTATCGACATTCTCTTCCTCCCCTGTAGCAGATGAATCTGTCTCCATCTGCAAAAACAAGGGCCAAGTTTCGAGATTAGCCCTCCATTCCATAAATGGCCTCGGCTCATGCATGTAGGGTGCAGACCTGTTCCTTTTTCTTTTGTTCGAGATAATTTCTCGAGGGTCATAAGCCCAGCTTTTTCCCAGCCTTAGGTCCAGACCTTGCAGCATTTTCTCAACGATTAGGAGGGCATGTCTCGATTTTACCACGAAGGGGCCGATTTCAATGGGAAGCCTTAGGATGTAGCCCTTCTTGGCAGGAACAAAATGGAGCTGATCAGCCTTGAGGGTTTGCCTGATGTATTCGAGTGCATAAACTCGTCGGACAGGGAACACTGGTAGCCAGTAGGGGGCAACTTCGGCTCCATAGACCCGAATTTCGGTGTAGTCCTCGAATAGAAACCAATCTCCGGTACTCTGGGATTTTCCGGCTTGCAGCCAGCCTTTCATTTCTGGAAAGACCCTAGGGGAAGGCGAGTCATGAATGATGGTATAGGCGATAGACATAAAACTATTTACAAAAATGGAGTAACCCTCCCCCTTAGGTAATTGACGCACAGAGAAATTCCAGTCGAAGACTAGTCTGGGTTGGGAATTCTCAAGATAAACTTTGTCTAACCCCAAGCCCTCAAACTTATCGGCGTGCTGGTACAAGAAGAGATAAAAAACCATTGAACAGAAATGGAACCGATGGGTTTGTGGAAGCTACTGGAATTGGGTTCGAAGGGTTGAGGAGAGGAAACCCGGAATATCTAAACTACCCCTTTTTGGGACATGAGCCATAAAAAATGAACGCACACCGTGGAAATGTCTTCCGGACTCCCTACCCCCAACAGGCCAACAATCAGAGAGAGAATGGGCCGAACCTCTTCAACGAACAGACTTAATGGGAACGGCTCTACGGCGGGAAGAGAAGTAGCCTAGTCGACGGTTATAGAGGAAATGAATGCTCGTCGGGCCTCCCGTGGCTGTTTGATAAACTGGGTTGCCAAGGCCTCATCCTTGAAACTAACATATGTGGCGCTGGTAGGGAAGTGGAGGGCTTGCTTGATAACATCGGGAGAAAGGGAAAGAACCCTGTTCCCTTGAGGGGAAGTGAAGGTGCCCCGATGCTCGTCGAAAACATCTCTGAGCCAGGTGATGAAATCAACCACAGAATGAACTTGAGGGGAAATTTGATGGTATAGGCCCGACACGACTACCCGGTAGCGGTCTGTGTTGTTGAGATGGCGACTGAAAAGCAAGGGTTTAATGCTGTGGATGTCGAATGGGTATTTAGGGTTGCAGATACCCGCCTGCAAGTCAAGGAGAGGGTCGAAACCAGGGGGATTCCTAGATTCACGGACCTGGGGGGTTTCTGGTTCACTCTTCTTTGGCGTTACCCTTCACATGGCCGACATTCAAAAATTTGAAAAAGCGAAAGGAAAACAGAGGGAGAATGAATAATGGAATACCTGAACGGAAGGTAAGTCTGCTCGGGAAAGCGACGCAGGGAACTCTGACAATGATTGGGTAGACCAGGCGCTCTTTCCTGGACAGGAACCTGCGACCTTTTACTGGAGTGAAATACGGAGGGAATGTTATCTCTGGACTGGGTAATTTTAGGTAAAAAGACGGATAGATAAAACGAGTGAAGGCAAGTGTCCTAAGGACACTGATAGTGAGGCATGCGACGCATAAGGATTGGGTGTGTCAGAGTGCAGGTGGGCGCCTCGTGCCGGGTTTAATACTGGTACGGGTCTCAGTACTAGCTGACCTAAAAGACTTTACCTTACCTTTTTACCGTATGCGCTGTATAACTCCTGAAACATATGAGCTCTTGTGCAGATTAAAAACACATCCTTCCCATCGTGAGGGTCCACCCCTCGATTTGCCACGTCACCTCACTACGCGGCATGCTCCCACCACCTCCTTCTAACCTTGAGTCCCCACCATGCTACGCTGTCACAATTCCGCGGGGGTATGGATCTCCTCCTTCCCTCGCTGCTTGACCCCCTCGGAATTTCCCTCGTGCGTCCTCACGTGGTGGCAATTTCTTTTAGTACATAGGGTTTACGTTTAGTGCAGTGTTCCATTTCCTTTTATATATCCCGTTAGCCTTTTGGCTTTACACTTCATCCTTTTTGTGTTAATTCCCATCGGCTAAAACGCGCGTGGCTTTCATTACCTTGTCTCCTTTCGACCCACCTTTGAAATATTTCGCCCCTTGATACAAAGTTTAATACATGGCTTGTCAACCTTTTAATACACCCATGACTAATGTTAGAGATTGAACAATAGATCGCATACATGGTGTCTAGTGCATTGGGATCGGGGTGGTACTTTGATAGTGATGCTTCCTTTCACATGACGAGAGATGTGAATATTTTCAGTGACTTGGTGGAGAAAGATCTCTAGTTGCATATTGAGTTGGGCGACAATGGATGATACAATGCGACCGACATTGGTACCATTACCTTTTAGAGGGATTCAGGTAAACTCATTCTTTTACAAGATGTTGTGCATGTTCCAGGTTTAAAGAAGAATTTAATCCCATTCGCAATGTTAGAGGATAAAGGCTATGATGTTGTCCTTAGTGAAGGAAATTTTTCCTTTGGTACAAAGCAACAAGACAAGTCAAGAAGGTTTGGATTCAAGCTAAGAATATTTACAGACTTGAAGTAGATGGGATTTCTACGGAGCTTCCTATTGTTGGGAAGTGCGAGAAAGCCATGCAATTGATGCTTGAGAGGGAGCAAGTTTTGCATGCAGGTAAGAGTGAACCTCGGGATGTGGAGCAGCCACAAGATGAGGATCATAGAGTGGGAGAAACCACTCATGCAGAGAAATTTCATGCCAGATGGGTAGAGGGAGTGCATGTAGCTATACCACCAGGTGAGAGGTGGGGCGACATGCTTGAGTAATCCCAAGAGGAGATTTCTGGGCAAGATTCATTGAGATGGTTATGGATCTCATGAATTTAACTTGGCTACGAGGTGCCCACAGAGCATTAGTAGCATGATCATTTGGATTGATGCAGGCAGATTAAAGTGACAGTGTCAGATACTGGAGCGCGGTTCAGAGTTGACAACAAGTCCAGAGTGCATGGGTGCAGAGTTCAACAACGCAGTGGTTCCTGAAGACATGTGCAGTTAGTACCATCAGAATTCAAAGACTTTGATGATAGATGCATTATATTGATTGATTTGTTTGGAGCCTTTCAATTTCAGAAGTGTTGCAGCAAGAGTTGCAGAGCAAATGCATGGATTTGTAGGGCGAATGCATGGAGTTGCATGTCGCATGCAAAGACAGTCCTTTATTTTTGAGAGGGAGTGTTGAATATTGCAAGAAGAAATAGTGAAGGAGGCATCTTGAAACATCATCCTTGATCCTAGTTGGAAAATAATCACCTAAAATAGGTGGGGCCCACACAAGCTATTTTTAGGTGTATGTCTATTTTTAGACATGGTGAGCATATTCTATATATAGTAGGAGGCTATTTGTAGATGGTTGGTCAAATGTGAAAAATAGATGAAATTCTATTTTTAGAAGATTGGGCGAAGTCTATTTATAGATCGTCAATCTAAAAATAGATGCATGTCGATTATTATTAGCTCTTAATAATAATCAGACTCTAAACAACAACTTATTCTCTTGGAGCACTTTAGATAAATGCACAGATGTGGCACAACAGTTGACAAAAGGAATTACGCTATTCGTGAGGGTTTACTGGAGCTAATGCATGGAGGACTTTAGTTATAACTCATGTGACAGAGTTTGGTGGAGTTGTAGAAGTAGTTGGTGGAGTTGTATTTAGTTTAACTCAGTTAGACTCAGTTGAGCTAGTTGTATCTAATCTAACTGATTGATACACTAGTGAGAGTGGAGTGAATCAATTAGTTAATTAATTCACTAAATAATAACTCATTAATCAACTGAAGAATACATCAGTTAACTACAGTGCATGGTAGTTTTAGTGGAGACCAGTGGAGCGATAGGTGAAAGAGCAAGTGTGACTATCAGTTGTGACTATAGTGATGCATTGATTGCATCCAAAACTCAGTGGAGATGCCAATGAGGATTGCACAGTGAAAGCTTGGTGAATTCGAGTTCATTCAAAGCCATTCTTCAGCATGGATTGTGCAGTAGAGGCAGGCTAGCAGGTGCAAAGATCGGTGCATGGATTTGCAAGATCGGGCCTGATTAGTGTGTAGCGATTGCCTTGTACTGAGAGCTTGATATGATCAGCTTTGTATGAGGATTGTTACATGATCTCTATGACATATATTATATACATATAGTTGGGGTTTTCAGCTTCAGGCTTTCCTATTAAAAAACTATGTTAATGTGTGTGAATTTTTATTGTTTCATGTGTGCATTGCAATCTTGATTTAATTTCCGCAAATGATCAATGGTGGAATATATTCTGTATTTTGCATGAAGCTAAAATAGTGTGATATCAGGAGAATCTTGGACATATAACACATAAGGTATATAATTTCTACAATCAATCTGTATTTGTGCTTAAAAAGTGCAGTCGTGCATTATATATAAACTAGTGAGTAGATATTCATCTAAACCTTTGTTGCATATTAACCTCCAGTAGCTTTAGAGGCTCATATTAAAGCCAAACTTCACAACTCTCTTGAAGATGGATTATGTCTGACAGATCTCCACCATGTTTTAAGCATTCAATATATATATATATATATATATATATATATATATATATATATATATAGCCGGGGAATCTCATTACAAGTTATAATGTGCAGCATTTGGGGTATGGTAATAAACTTTGCAAAAATGTACCTTGGCTCTCCATCGAATTAGTGATCCATGAAAGAGAGGTCAAGGAATGCCTTTCCCTCCAAACATAAGACTTTATGGACAGAGTGAAATACCCTGGATTTCGCTTCAAAAATAACTACTCAAATCAAGATTGGTTGTGGCTCTATCAAAAGGTGGAAAGGAAGATTTCCTTTAGAGAAAGGGTGAATCTCCTAAAAATAGAGGCTATACCAATATTTTCGAATGACAATAGCTTATATCCTGAAAGTAATTATGCATATGATCAGCAAGACGACTTTACGGTACCTTTGGAATGACAAGAAAGAAAATATGAGCATGTTGTGGTAAAATGGAAATGAATCACAAGTTCAAAGGGGGAAGGGGATTCGGGCATAAACAATATGTCTACATTTTCCAGAGCACTGGCTGCTAAAGGAATATGAAAAATATTCTCCACATAAAATTTATGGTAGGATATGATGACCATTTCCTTTCTCAACAAGGACTGGATAAGGATTCCTAAGAAGAGTATGGGAGAGGCTAATAGAATGGAAAGCAATGATAAATGCCTACCCAATGATGGAAAGCAATGATATATTCTTGGGTCAATGTGAATGGAGAACAGGTAAGGATAGGAAGTGACCATGGATGAGTGGGTGAAAGGAGAACAGGTAAGGATAGGAAGTGACCCATGGATAGGATGAGTGGGGACGATGCCCCTAGACTATCTCTTGACTTTGTAAATCACATTCACTTTGATGCCACGGGCTAAAGAACCTACAATTTAAATTCAACACACTTTCATTTCGCCGAAAACAAATACATTTATACTTTCCTTTCTTGAATTCGTTAACCCCTTTCTCCTATACAGGTTTTTGGTCAATTACACACGGGTTAGTGCTTTACTTTCATAGGGTAACTTGATGAAAAGCCATGGTGGAGATCACAGAAATGGTATTTCACGTGGAAGAATGAAGCCCCTCTTAAGTCAGTCCTAAATGTCAAAATCCTCACATTTGACCATTTACATAGGAGGTTGTAGCAGGGGCGTAATAGATGTTCTCTTTGTCTGGAATGAAATGAAAGTGTCAATTACATCTTCACTTCAAGAAAGATATTTGTACCGGAAGTAAAGGCAGCAACTGGGAAGGATCCTCTGTAGAAAAAGCCCTGCAAAGTTGGCTAAGGTATTGTGCAGTAAACATAGCTAGTTTTTGGGTGGCAGAGATAACAGGAGACTTTACGACGATCACATTTGCAGAGAATTTAATGATGGAGGTGATGAGGTGTCCAAGAAAGCTTTTTCACTGCTAATCAGAGCTATCAGGGATGCAAGATTCATTCATTGACCTGTAAATGCTTTTCTAGCATACGAAAGTCTCTGGTGAAACACATTTTAGGTTTTGTATAAATCATGATTTGGAATACTGGTTTTGAGGGTCCCGGTTACCTAAATTTATGTTGATTGATTGCAGGTTTGAGGAATATTTAAGAATATTATGGATGGTGGGTCAATGAATCTTCTGTTAGTAAAATTTCAAATATTCATAAAATGAAATGTCTAATTCTGACAGCACACCACACCTAAAGTCCAGAGGGAATCTTCCTAATATTCTCTTCTTAATTTTATTACAGGAAATAAATAAATGATTTTCTCAAATCTCGTATTCCTTTGGTGTACCTTTGAACTGTTCACTCTAGTGAATCAGTGAACCTGAATTTCGAGATCCCTTTACCCAATTTGAATTTAACACGTCACACTGACATTGTTTCTCTTGCGTCACTACGGAGGGACCTCGGGGTATGGCTCATTCATCCGCCTTCTGCCCCCGCAGTAAATTTTAGTCGTTGATCTCGGTCAAAGTGCACATGGCAAGATCAATTGCGGGGGCATCATTTGGTTTAAATAGAGGGATTGTTTGTGCCCACAAGTCACCATTGATCTGAGATCAATGGAGACCACGCCCTTTGATCTTCACAGGAGTTAACACAAAGTCCGCTCCTTTGATGTACCTTTGAAACCTTAGGGGCAAATGTTAGTTATAATTATGTTTATGTTTAGAGTTTCATTATTCTTATTTTTAAAAGTGGGGATACAAATAATCCCTCTAATTATCTGACCAATTATGATTAGCTTTATCTTAGCCAAGTTATATGGTATCATATTGGAAAAGAAGATGAGCATATGGCTTGAAAGTAAAGGTAAGCGAGCTCAAGGCCAAGCGGGTTTTAGAAGGCAACACTCAACAACAGACTATCTCGTTACGCTTAGGATCATTGTGGAGGAATGTCGTAATCACAAATCCAATCTCTTTTGTTGCTTTGTGGACTTTAGAAAGGCTTTTGATACGGTGCCTAGAAATAACCTATGGAATATATTAGAAGAACCAAAGGTTCCTTTCGAGTTGAGAGTTGCTGCTATAAGGTTATACGAGAATGTAATTGTCAAGTTTAAGAGCAATGAGGGGTGGTCGAAAGATATTAAGTGTAATATCGGAGTTAAACAAGGTTGCCCCCTCTCCCCTACCCTATTTGGCATTTACATCGACAAGCTAGAAGGTTGTTTAGAGGAAGCAGGTTGTGCTGGCACGATCTTAGCTGGAATAGTCATCATCCTTCTTCTCTATGGTGACGATATTGTTCTTCTGGCAAGGTGTCCATCTGATTTTGATAAGAAACTAAGGCTTCTTAAGGATTTCTACTCTACCATGGGTATGATTGTTAACACTGACAAAGCAAAAGTTATGATTATCAAATCCAAGAAGGACACTTACACTAATTTTGTGTATGACAATTTAACAACTTGGAGGAAGTATCTTCTTACAAGTACTTAGGAATTGATATTCATCACAAGCTCAACTGGAACTATATCATTGAGAAAGGGATTAATGGAGGGTGGAAAGCTTATTTTGGTCTTGAATAATTGTAAAACAACAAACCTTGTGATGTGGGATAAAAAGAAGCTCTCCTTTGAAACTTTAGTCACTCATGTTATCTTGTATTGATGTGAGGTTTGGGGTTGTACAACATCTCTAGAGAATCCTGGAGAAATATCGAGCAAATCCAGAAGCGTTTTATAATGTATAACCTCAAAATTAAAAGCAATACACCCTATCTTATTCTCCTTATAGAAGTGGGTCTTTCCCTATCGAGAGCCTAGCTATGGCTAGGCTCCTGTTGTATAAGCACAAAATCAATAACATGGAAGACCATAGACATCCTAAGCTAGCTTTAAATTCCATCCAAAACCACCCAAGGCTCAAATGAGGTTGGTACTAATATACCAGGGCCTGGTTAAACCATTTGGAGATTGACGGAAATTTTGCATTGCAAAATATTAATAACATTAAAAATATTGTTACTTCTAAGTTTAACGAGAAAATGTGGTGTGAGAAAGATTTAGAGGCTAAAATAAAATTAAGATATTACAAAGAGGTAATAAACCCTACTCTAGAAGATCAAAAGTATATCTCTATTTTAACTAGCTCAAAGAAAAAAATTAATATAGCCAAGATAAGAACGAACTCTCATGAGCTCCATAGTTAAATAGGTTGTTGGGCAGTTAGAGTGACTTGCGTACACCCACATTAGATCTCAGTTTCATAATCTTTGTTGTGATACTGACCTTCCTAGCCTTTTAATATGTAAAAATTATAGTGAGCTCGGGACGCTTCTCTCCAAGATCTTTGAGCATAGAAGTACAATTTTAAAACAAACTAAATAATTTGTTTATTTAGGTTCGATAGACCAAAGTTTGGTCTCAGTGGACGTTAAACATCATTAAAATAATATATATATATATATATATATATATATATATATATATATATATATATATATATATATATATATATATATATATATATAATACTCACCAGCAACGTAGGGAGGTGAAGGTGCAACATGTGTCTGTACTAAGTATGAGTAGGGCGATGCAGGATGCAGATGTTGAGACATATGTGATAGTCATCAGGGAGTTCGAGGATGATGATGGGGTGGGGATGCCTATTCTAGCCAAGATTTCTGATTTATTGGCCAAATATGTAGATCTTATGCCTGATGAGTTGTCGAAAGTACTACCACTGAGATGTGAAATGGACTATAACATTGAGCTAGAGTCAGGGAAGGAACCACCAGAAAAATCTCATTATTGTTTGTCAGGGCCGGAGTTGGAGGAGTTGAAACAATAGTTGAAGGAATTAGTTAATGTAGGTTTCATTCTACCTTCAAGGTCCCCATATGGTGCTCCAACAGTTTTTAAGAAGAAGAAGGACATGAATGAGTTACAGAGGTGTTGTGATTATTGTGCACTGAATAAGTAGATGATCAAGAACCATTAGGGGAATTTTGAGGTATAAAATGGGCCTCCTAAGGAAATTATAAAATAATAGTGGAAATAATAAAATAAGATTTGATTACACCATCAAATTTTAGAGGGAAAAAAAGAAAAATTATTTTTTCAACTCGTATTTTCAACTTATCTACCAAAGTTTTTACTCGAATTTCGAGCAAGAGTACTTGTTGGATGCAAAATTTAATTCCTCATCCAAGGAGTACCCATGTTGCATACTTTCGATGTTGCTACATGGAAAATGAGAAATACATGGAAAACGTGATTGCAATCACGTTTTCCATGTAGCAAGGTCCATCGAAAGTATGCAACATGGGTACTCCTTGGATGAGGAATTAAATTTTGCATCCAAGAAGTACTCTCGCTCAAAATTCGAGTAAAAACTTTGGGAGATAACTTGAAAATACGAGTTGAAAAAGTAGTTTTATTATTTTATTATTTTTTTTTTTATCATTTTACCCTTTTACTTAAAAAATGGGGAATCATCCCCCATGGTTGACATCATCATCTTGAATCCTATTGGTTTTTATAAAGTTTATTTTGGTTGTACATTTTTCTTAGGAAGCCCATTTTAGAGCTCAAAATTCCCCTAATTATGTATCCTTTACCACTTGTTGTGGATTATTTCGATAAGATTGCGAAAGCACGAGTGTTTTTGAAGCTCGATTTGAGACATGTGTATTATCAGGTGGGGATAGAACAGTGTTACCGATGAAATAGGTAACCGCACTGTTACCTACTTTTTTGTGTAGCATAAAAAACACCCGATTTTGAAAAGTGGTGATGCAGAATCACCCTTTTTTTTTTGGAGCACATTTTCGGCACTCTAATATTTTTATTTATGAAGTATGAATATTTTTTTTTTAAATGTTAGTGATTTTCATGCTAATTTTGAAAGGTATTGATGCAACACCAACTTTTTTTTTTTAGAGCGGCGATTTTCATGCTAATTTTGAAACGTATTGATGCAGCATCAATCTTTTTTTTTTGGAGTGGTGATTTTCATGTTGGTAATAAAACACAAAACTTAGATAAAAAAAATATATTTAAAAAAAGAAAAAGAAAAAGAGAGAGAAAAGAAAAAAGAAACTTGTAAAAATAAAAAAATTTAAACAAAAATAAATAAATAAAAAACAAAAAAACAAAAAAATTCGAAAATTATATCAAAAGAAATGACAAAATTTGAAAAAAAAATACATAATTTAAATTTAAAAAAAAAAACAAAAATTAACCCAAAAAAAAAAAAAAACATCAAAAACATTTTTTTCTAAGTTATTAAAAAAAACCATAAAAAAATAAAAAAATAAATTAATTAATTAATTAATTAATTAATTACAAAATTAAAATTTAGATTAAAAAAAATAAAATACAAAAAATAAAAAATAAAAATAAAAATAATAATAATAAGAAGAAAAAAAAAGAAAAAAACCACGTGCAAATAATTAAAAAACAAATATCCATAAATTTACTGTTTTTTTTTTTTAATGAAACAATTTATAAATTTTAAAAATGAAAAACTAAATAAACTAAATAAACTAAAAGATTAAAAAAAATTAAATTAAATTAAATTAAAATTTAATAAATAAATTTTAAATTTTAAAAAATAATTAATCTAAAATATTAAATTAAAAAAAAAAAAAAAAACAAAAAAATTAAAACAATTTAAATTTAAAATAAAAATTTTAAATTAAAAAACAAATAATTTTAAATTTTTTGAATTAAAAAAAAAAAAAAAAAAAATCAAATTAAAAAAAAAAAATCATGGTGGCGTCGCCAATCGGCCTCCCACCCAGGTGGCGGCGGAGGCTGGCCACTGGGTGGGAGGCCGATTCCGAGAATCGCCTTGCCGCGGCATGGGAGGCTGATTCCGGGAATCACCCTGCCGTGGTGCGGGAGGCCGATTATGGGAATCGCCATCCCGCAGCGGGAGACCAATTCCAGGAATCGCTTTGAGGCCGATTCCGAGAATCGCCCTCCTGCTGTGGGAGGCCTCAGGGCGATTCCCGGAATCGGCCTCACACCCCGGGAGGGCGATTCTCGGAATCGGCTTCCCATCCAGTGGCCGGTCTCCGCCGCCACCTGGGCAGGAGGCCGATTGGCGGCGCCACTACAATCAAAAAATTCTTTTTTTTTTTTTAATAATTTTAATAATTTTTAATATATATATATATTTGAAATTTAATTTGTTTTAATTTGTTTTTTCTAAATTTTGTTAAAACATTTTATTAAATTTTGTATTTTTTTTTTTTAATTTAATTGATTTTTTTTTTTTAATGTTTTCATATTTTTTATTATTATTATTAAATTTTATGTTTAGTTTTTTTCATTTAATTTTTAAAACTTTAGTAAAATTTGTTTTTTTTTTTTTTTTTTAATTTATTTGAATTTAATATATTTTTTTAAAACTTTTATTCTTTTATTATTATTTTTTTAATTACATAAAATTTTTATATTTTTATATTTCAATTAAAATTGTGTATTTAAAATTTTATATATATATATATATATATTTAATATTAATATTTTCAAATTAATTTGTTTTTTATTTTATTTATTTTTTCAATTTTTCAATTTTAATTGATTTTTAAAGTTTTTTAACTTTTTATTTTAAGAAATTTTTATTTTTATTTTTTATTTTTTATTTTTTTTTTTAATTTAAAATTTATTTTTTATTTCAAAATTTATTTGTTTATTCATTTATTTATTAAAATTTAATATATTTTTTTTTAATTTAATTTGTTATTTCAATATTAATTTTTTTTTTAAATTTAATAATATCTAATATATATTTTTAATCTAAGTTTATATATATATATATATATATATATATATATATATATATATATATAAATTATATATATATATATATATATATATATATATATATATATATATATATATATATATATATATATAAATTATATATATATATATATATATATATATATTATTTTTTATAGTTTTAATTTAATTTAATTTTTAAAATCTATTTGTTTTTTTAATTTAATATTTTTATTGTATTTTATTTTTCATTTTTCATTTTTAATTAATTTTTCCTTTTTTTACTTTTAATTTCAATGATGTTTGTTTGTTTTTTTTTTTTTGTTTTTTAAGTTTTAAATTTATTAAAATTTAATATATTTCTTTAAATTTAATTTTTTATTTTAAAATTAAAATTAAAATTTTTTTCTAATTTAATAAACATTTTCTTTTTCTTTTTTAAATTTAATTTCTATATTTTATTTTTTTATAATTTCTTTCATTTTTATTTTTTAATTTAATATTTTTATTTTGTTTTTATTTTTATTTTTTTTATTTCTATATATTTTGAAATTTTAATCTTTATTTTTTTTTAATTTTAAGCTTTAAAATGTTTTTATTTAATTTTTTTTTTTTCTTAAATTTTAGGTTTTTTTTAATGTTTGAATTTTAAAAATTAAAAAATTTTATTTCTATTTTTTAAAATGTCAAAAATATGACACAAATTTTATTTTTTTTTGTTATTCCAGCATCAACTAGTTTTGTTTTGAGGGTGTTTTTTCAATCCTTTTTTCAAGAAACAATTTTGTTTTTAACATAATTTTATAAAATGTTGAAATTTGACCTTAAAAAAAACCAAGTGCGTTTTGGAATACACTTTTTTTATTTTTGGGGTGTTTTTTCATGTTTTTTGAGTCTTTTTGGGTTAGAGTTCCCATTTTGAGGTCAGGTTACCTATTTCATCGGTAACAGTGTTATAGCAGAGGGCGATGAGAAGAAGATCGTGATAGTGACGAGATATGAGATTTTTGAGTTTCTTGTCATGCCATTCAGGTTGTGCAAAGCTCCTGCTGGGTTTTGTACATTGATGAACGATGTTCTGCGTCCATTCCTGGATACATTTGTAGTTGTATACTTGGATGACATCATGGTGTTCAGTGACAACATGGAGGATCATAAGAACCACTTAGATTTGGTATTTGAGGCATTGAGGAAGAATCATTTTTTCTTAAAGTAGTCTAAGTGTGTGTTCACTAAGATCAAGGTTCTGTTCCTTGGACACATAGTGGGTCAAGGTAACATTAAGATGGAGCCGAGAAGGGTGCAGGCAATTGAGGATTGGGTTGAATTGAAGAATGTCCATGATGTTAGAGTCTTCTTGGGGATCACCAACTACCAGCGGAAGTTTGTAGAGGGGTATTCCAAGGTGACAACGCCATTGACATACCTTTTCAAGAAGGATAAGCGATGGAATTGGACAGAGAGTGTCGAGCAACATTTGAAGAATTGAAGAGGAGGATGGTGACAGCTCTGACATTGAAGCTACCTGACTTTGAGAGACCATTTGAGGTGCACACATATGCTTCTTTGCGGCTGGGGGAGTTCTCATTCATGATGGGAATCCAGTGGCATATGAGAGTCAAAAGTTGCAAGATAGAGAGCGACGATATCTGGTCCATGAGAAGGAGATGACTGCCATCATTCATTGTTTATAGATATGGAGGCATTACTTGATTGGGAAGCCTTTTGTTGTCAAGACTGACAATGTTGCAACGAGTTATTTTGCATCCCAACCAAAGTTGTCAACGAAGTAGGCTTGTTGGAAAGACTTCTTGGCAGAGTTTGACATGACTATTGAGTACATGACGGGTAGAATCAAAGCAGTTGCGGATGCCCTCAGCAGGAAGGGACAGTTAGATGCACTTGGGGAGGAAGACGACCGTGTTGAACGCAGTAGGAGTCAGGTTAACATGACCGATGCGACGCAGAATAGACTTTATGCTACTATGGGTACATATATTGAGGCGAAGAGCATTCTGAAGCAGGTGAAGGAGGGGAAGACTTAGAATTTTTTCCTACGGGATGGGCTCTTGTTCTATGAGAACCAACTCTACATTATGATGTCATTTGGACTTAGGAGGCACCTCTTGAAGGAGTGCCAGTGGCCGCCCATGGAGAGGATACTTTTGGGAGAAGATGAGGAAGGATGTGGAGGAGTATGTACACATGTGCATCATTTATCAGCAGGACAAATCAGATAACCAAAGATAGGGAGGATTATTGTAGCCTTTACTGATTCCGGAGAGACCTTGGATGAGTGTTTCGATGGACTTCCTCATTCAGTTACTGCAAGTGCAGGGGTATAATGGGATTATGGTTGTTATAGACCGTTTTTCCAAGTATGAAGTCTTCATTCCGATGAATATACCATGTGGGGACGAAAAGACTGCTGATCTATTCTTCAAAAATGTTGTGAATTTTTGGGGAGTGCCTTGATTATTGTGTCTAACCAAGATCCATGTCTTACAGGCAGATTTTAGACCAATTTGTTCAAGTTGGTTGGGACAGAGTTGCTGTAGAGTTCGAGTTACCATCCACAGAAAAATGGGAAGACTGAATGGATTAATACACTGTTAGAGGACTACACTAGAGAATTTGGCGGAAATTCCGACGGCCAAATCGTCGCTATTCCGACACATTGTCGTCGCAGGAGCGACAGTTAGAGGGCGGGCAAACCGTGGTTTACCATACCGTCGCAGTTCCGACACAACTAAAAAGTGTCGCAGTATCGACACTTTTCCGTCGCTTCCAAACAAGCGTCACTCTTCCGACGTCTCCTAAACCGTCGCACTTCCGACCTCAATAAACTGTCACACTTCCGACGAAATGTGGTCCAACGTTCTGAACGTCGCTCTTCCGACGTCTGTAAACTGTCACAATTACGAAGAAATGTGGTTCGACGTTTTTAACGTCGCTCTTCCGACGTCTGTAAACTGTCACAATTACAACGAAATGTGGTCCGACGTTTTTAACGTCGCTCTTTCGACATCTGTAAACTGTCACAATTCCGACGCTTACGAGACGTCGGAATTGCGACGGAAGGTTCAATTTAAAAAAAAAAAATGAAATTTTAAAAGAGGAAAAACGTTGTTTTGAATATATTATATGAAGTAAAACAATACATGAAGTCATTACATTTTCACATCTGAAGATTTGAACCCAAATATCCATCCAGAAAAGTGGAAGTCCCACCCCATACAATGATAGAAAAATACCCCATGTCACATACAGGGACATGATATAAAACCCAGTAACGGTCCACATGGAGATTATCGACAATCTGAGAAAGCATCCAAATATGCCTAAGGCATCTATAAGAAAGTGAAATAGCAGTATGTAGAATAGTAAAGCAACAGATAGAGTACGTACCGACGTCCATTGTTCCAAATACAAATTAAAGTACCTAAAATCCTTGAACAGAGAAAAACGCTAATCATGTGAGGAGTGTGATATGTCCCAAATATAAAAATACCATGAGACCATATCAATAAACCAGCAACATAGACCAGCATCGCTAGTTTTGAAGGCAGAGTGATAAACATTAATCATTTTTTTTCACGAGAAAAAATGTTGTTTTGAATATATTATATGAAGTAAAACAGTCCATGAAGTCATTACATTTTCACATCTGAAGATTGGAACCCAAATATCCATCCAGAAATGTGGAAGTCCCACCCCAGACAGTGATAGAAAAATACCCAATGTCACATACAGGGACTTGATATTAAACCCAGTAACGGTCCGCATGGAGATTATCGACAATCCGAGAAAGCATCCAAATATGCCCGAGGCATCTATAAGAAAGTGAAATAGTAGTATGTAGAATAGTAAAGCAACAGAGAGAATATCGACGTCCATTGTTCCAAATACAAATTAAAGTACCCAAAATCCATGAACAGAGAAAAACGCTAATCATGTGAGGAAGACCATCAGACCATATCAATAAACCAACAACATAGACCAACATCGCTAGTTTTGAAGGCAGAGTGATAAAAATTAATCATTTTTTTTTCACAAGAGAAAAAACGTTGTTTTTAATATATTATATGAAGTAAAATAGTCCATGAAGTCATTACAACAATATAGAGACAGATTGTCTCGTAGATAAGAAAAATGATAATTGATGTTGTGCTGTTTCCTTCTTTTAAGAATGTGCTGGAGGCAGGCCCTATATCTTGCCTTGCTGTTGTCCTCTTTAGTAATTCTATGTTGATTATTTCATTTCACTGATACTCTTTAACTGCTCTGATACTCTTTGACCTTTGTTCATCCTTTTATCCTTTTTATCATGATATATCAGAAGTAGGAAAAAAATTTGGCAAGGATACTTAAAAAGTCCATCATTTTCTTCACTCATTGAACTTCCGGTACTCGTCCTTTGTAATCTTGTTTCATCACCAGAATTCCGAAGAAATCAGCCGATTTGGAGTAGATGATTTACTTGCGTTCAAGATAAAGCAAATTCTCTTATAAAGCAAATTCTCCAATCTGTCATTAAGGTTTTTCCCTGTAGGCAATGTTGCTGTTGATGAACTGGTTGAAGAACTAGCTTGATTATCAACATATTTGTCCAACTTTTCAACATAACTATCAAGGTCCATTAGCTTATCTTCTGCAACTATAGGACTGGGCAATCCTCTATTTAATAAAATATTCAATCTTTCTCTGAAGGCAATGATTTCTTCTTGCATATCTGAGCACCTTCGTTCTAAATTCTGTACCAGAGTTCTTTTAGTAAAAACTCTCTTTATTTCCAGAATTGTTCCGGTCCTGTCCTGAATACCAATTTCTGCAAGTTGATTCTTAGTCCGAGTATTCAAAAAATGTATAAGTCTATTGGCCTCTTCTGGCATATTTCCCAACTCTTGTCTTGATCTCTCAATCTCATCCAGAGCCAATTTAACTAAGTTATTCTGTTCATCCATTATTTTAATTGAGGACCAAACATCCTTTATTGATTGAATGATATTATCCCAAAGAATATCATTTATTTCTTTTAAAGGTTTCTCCAATGTGAGATCCTTTTCCAATGCTTTGACTATTTTTTCTAATTTGTTCACTTCTCTTGTTTTATCAGCAACACTCATTTTTGAAATATCATATTTATGTTCTAGAGTGGCAAATTGTTCCTTTGTTTTGTGAAGCTCTATGGCCTGAAGTTTCATATATTCCATTGACTTTGTTAATTCATCAGTGTTCAAATTTTCAGTGTTGCTCTGTGACAATTCTGCTGGCTAACCTGTTGTTGCTGTACCTGTCACTACTCCTGCTGTAGATACTGGAATATTTTCCTACTTATATTTTAATGCATTCTCAAGATATTTTTCAGTTGCAGTAAGTTTCTCATTCAATTTTAAGATAAAATCCATTAGTTCTTCCTCAGAATTTTGTTTGATGATTTCTACAGTCTGTGGATGTCTTGAGGCCGGTAACTTTAATTGTTTTCTTAGAGCTGCAATATCATCATCTTTTCTCTTGATCAAAGCTTCAATACCTTTCACATATTTAGGATTATGACCCAAACCAATGATTATTTCCTCTAAAGTTTTGATTCTATTATCCTTAGCCCGGGAGGAGGCTTTTTCAAGCTGCAACTGTGTATTAGTATTATCCAAAGAATCCTGCAAATTATGGGTCATCATTGATTTATCCGTCAGAGTAGAATAAATCATCTCACCTGTTTGCTTGTGTAGCTCAATTTGATCTAAAGGATGGATATCCTTTACTAAGACTTCAAAATTAGTCCTAACGTAATCTGCAGTTGTCTGAGGCCGCCGCACCTTGGGCTTCAAATGGCTCATTAACATCTTACCCTGTTGGATGTCATAAACTGACATCAATCTTTCTTGATTTTTCGGAGCCATCTTCAAATATTGGTTGTACACTTGAAGTCTAAGTGGATCATTCCTGGCCTTTATATTGGTGAATGTTCTTTTGATGTCCCAGGCAGTTTTTACTGGAGGTTTGAAAGAAGATATTTCTGCACTTTGTTGCCTATGTATTCCTGTCCCACTACCTGTATCTGTTTGCTGACTGTCTTCTGTTCCCTGGCTGTCAGAGATTTCCTGAAATGATTCATCTTCTGGAAGGGGAGTTAATTTCTGCCTTTTAACATCTTGCTGTTCATAAGAGCCACCAATAGGAGTAGTTGTTTCAGCCTCTCTCTTTTTTCCCTTTTCTATATTCAGAGGAGTTTGTAAAATAGAAATTTCTGGCTCACTGATCTGAGTAGGAGGAATTTTTCCTTGACCTTGTTCTTTAGAAGTCTCTGGTTGCACTGTCATTATGAATTTTTCAATTATTTGTATATCAGGCTCCTTTTCTTTTCCTTTAAATTCTACTGCTACTGTACTAATCTCCTGGAAATTTTGTTGTAAAGTCCTGGCTGAAGAAGATCCCTGCACCTGTCCAAAAGAATCTAGGTCAAGTATCTTTTCAAGATCTTTCATTACATTTTCAACGTTGACCTGCTCACTATCATTTTCAACCAATGTCCCTTCTGTCCATTCATCCATATTAGCATATTGTTCTATTTCTGGGATTCTTTGATGGATGTATGGTGACCGTTTATTTTTCATTCTTCTATCATAGATAAAGTTGTTTGGATCATAAGGCACCCAGTAGAAACTCTTTTGTAGTCTGAGATAGTCTTCTAAAATCCTTTCGTTCGTCACGCTTCCCAGATGTACAAATGACATGATCCTAATTGGTTTCTTGATCCTTTAGTTGAGCTTTTTCTTCGTATTGCAAAAAATGAAATTATCCTAATTATTCATCTGCCTGAAATATTCTAATGCAAAGAGTTTCATTGGGACATACTTGGGCAGTTTGAATGGGCATAATTCACATCCATATATCCTGATCTCTGTGTAGTTTTGATATAGGTACCAGTCACCTATCTTGTAATGCTTTGAGAGCTGAAGGATTTTCTTGATTTCATTGTTAATTCTAGGAGGAGAGACTCCTGTCAACAAGGTAGTTGCATGATGAACAAAAAGGTCGACAAACTCATTATAGGAATAAGGAGAATCAGAGGAATTGTGAGTAATGGCAGACCAAAAGATGACTGACCTAGGATTCCCTTTGGCATCAAGTTTTTTAACATAAAAAGGGAAATTTTCTGACTGAAAGTAAATCATGAGATGATATATGACAGAAGAATACTTAAATACTCTCTCATTCTCAAATCTCATGAACTGATCATGGATTTTGTCAGCAATATAAGATGCAAAATCGTACTTGACAGCAGGAGGCTGTCCAGGGGTAAAAATGGATAACAATACTAAGGTTAAGTGATCAACATACTCACTAGTATTGAAGCCCATTATGGAAGATATCATGTCTAAAATAACTCTACCCTCATCAGTAAAGAAAGCATAACCATAAGGGGGAGGGTTTTTAGGCTGATGCTCTGGTAACATGAAGGTTTGGCATAGGCGGTTTAACTTTTCATGGGATAACTTAGTAGATTTCTCAAGTAATTCAACCATGGACAGGGGAGTGAGAGCTTGACCAGGTTGGAATTGTAGCATTTCATTTATGGATTGAGCAGTTATTGGGAAAAGGACATTTTGTCTTGGGGATAAAACTGCTCGTTGGTTGGGATCATACTTTGCGGAGCAATAATGGATTAACTCAGGAAAAATATGGACTGAGGGGAGAAGGTACATAGGAAGATTTGATTCTCAAAGTCCAAAGATGTCAGAACCATTCAAATAATTGTCTCTGCAGCGGCAAAATATTCGAAGAGGATTCTCACTGAGACGCAAGTCCTTAATTTGAAAATCCATATCAGCTAAAGGAAAATAATCCAAGTCCTTGTGAGGGGCATTGATGGGCACGACATTCAGAGCTACAAGAACTTCCATTTCTGGTTCTTGTGGATTCAGAAATGGAATTTCGGGGTTTTTGTGGAAAAGGGGCACAATTACCAGTTTTGGGAATATAATTGCAGTTCTGGGAACGAAAAATACCAAACTGAACTTCTTTTCAGACCTTAGTGCAGAATTAAAACTAAAACCAGGATTTTTTACAGAGTTTAGCGGGGAATTGGAATAAATACCTGTTTACAGGAAATGAAACGTGTTTAAACAGGCGCTGGTTATGACAGAAGAACCCTGAAATACTCGGCTTCAATTCTCTTCAGCAAAGTAATGGTCAGCAAGCGTTAACAGTTGGTTTTTGAATTTTGTTGCATGGAAGAATGGCTAGCACACGGAACAATGAAAATGACGCAGACACAATTTTTTTTATTTACAAAGTCAAAAGGGTGGCAGGGAACAATGAAAATGACCCGAAAAATATTAGGGCGAATTTGATAAGAAATTCACGTCACAAATCTCCCTCCGTACGCCAGCCAACTTCGGACCCGAAAAAGATTAGGGCGGAGTTCATTTGGTTTTCGCGTCACAAAATTGGCCGACGTCAGCAGGCTATTTTGCAACGCGAATTTGGTTTGAATTATGGTTTATCGTCGTTTGAAGTCCGGCGGGCTCGACTCAAGAGAACCGGGGTCGTGAACACTGTTCAAATATAAAAATCCCGCTTAATAAAGAGACAAGATTATTGTGCTTTCGAAACCTGACCCGAGGATTGGACATGAGTTAACAAACAAAAGGATAGCGGAACCAGACTTGCACCCGTGGTCAAGCCCTGTACCAAAACCACGAGCGGAATCACAAAAGCGGGTTGCCCATATCGCACCGCTTTTGCAGAGTAGGCGGTATTTCCTATTCGCAAGCGATTCCATAGGGAATGCGACACGTGGCGAAGTGACCCCCGGAAAACCACCGTTTAACCCGCGCCATCGCACGTTAAAGCCCGACGTTGGAAGCCGAGCGAAATTGCCAAGAGTCGTTGATTTGGAGAAGGGCCATCGGACGGTGGTCGTACGTTGAACTTGCCCGGAGGTTAACTAAGGTGTGCGGAGGATAGCCAGGTACGATACGAGTGTTTGATTGGTTATTGATATATATAGGTGGGGCCGGAGTATAATGAAATTGTTTAATTAAACAATTTGCGGATAATTAGCATAAGTCCGGAGCGTGATTGTTGTAAGGCTGGGTGGTGAAATATAGAGCCGAAAGTTCATTACAAGTTATTTATTTAAAAAGAAACGTGGAGTATAAATACAAAGTGTTCGAAAGTTAAAAATTGGTTATAAGGCTTGGAGATAATATAAAGTCGGAATATAAATTAAAGTCCAACCATTGTGGATGGTATTTATTTATCAAATTCTACGAATTTGATAAATAAACCCGAAGAAAGAAGAAGTCAATGAAGACCCAGGCTGGAGGAAAAGAACAGGGTAAACCAGGGGAAAATGCTGACAGAGCGATTGTAGACACACCAGCTCTCCTTAGGGGTCCAATTTCAATTTTGTTGCGTCACACGATGATCTCTCTTCTCTGGCATTTACTTGTATTGAAGATCACTATTCTAGGAATAAGGAGTTATTTTCTCCAAAAATAACCCTAGCCAAACATGGACAATGCATCAAGGATATCTTTCTATGCTTCATAAGCACATTTGTTCTACTTCTAAATCATGTCTTGGAAGTGGTTGTTGTGCTGGAAATTATTCACCAGTTGGTTTCATACCAAAGTCTTTTTCACATTTTCAGCATTCAATACATGAAAAAGATAATGGTTTAAAACAACATAAATATTTGAAATTTTGCAAGAATTGTCTGGCACACTTTGAATATGAATTTTGAAGTCAAGTGCATGATGCTATATAGGATCAAGTGTCATTTTCAATACCAAATGTTTCACAAGAAACTTCTCAACATGCTACCCTGCAGTAAGGATTAAATGACAATATTGCATCAACTATTTTCATAATAAAAGTGCACCTCGGCCATAAGACTAAACAACTACAAATGTTGTAGATCTAACAAGACCACACAATCAAATGTATTCCACAAGGCTAATACTGTATGAAAAATGAAAAGGAGTTTGCAACCAAAAATACCTTAGGCAACTAATTCAATTAGATACACCAAACCATCAGCAAAAAGGAAAACTAGCCTACTTGGCCCCAATATTTTCAACTGGGTCCTCTAATTCAACCAATAAAAGGCCAAAACCATAGCATTGAGATAAATTTCATTACACTGTCAATAACAATAAAATTTGACTCAGCCATAACCCTTTCCTTTTAGACCACTAGGTAACAAATATGTTTCCTTTCACCTTTGAGTTTTCAAATTATGCCTACCAAATCTAAGACATTTAAGAAGGGGAACTAATACAACGTTAAAAATAAAACCAGAGCACACATCTAAAATAACAACCCTCCATGAAAAATTAAAATAACACATTAAAATCAAATATAAGTGGACAAGGAAAGATCCACCGCAGTGAAGTTTCACGTGCAGGGGACCTTCCTTTAAACATAATTTTTTCTCTGACCTGCAATTTTTTTGTCACCGAGCCATCCTTGTTGAAGTACAACTCCTTTTCCATAGCTCTTGTATTAACTACCTTCTCTCTGTCACGTAATCTCAGAGTCCCTCTTCTGCTTGAGCGATTAAAGGAAATGGGTGAAAAAACTGAAAGAGAAGACAATTGTCTGCCATAATTATCAAACATTGCACCCAACTTCTTCCCCTTTCCATTGTTACCCAACGAGGTAGATGTGGCAATTGTTGTCATACTGCCCAAAGCAGAGGCCATCTTCTCTTATGCTGAATATAGAATTACAAGATCTTCATATTAGTATGAACCTTAAAAATCATGACTCCCATTGCTAAAAACCACTTTTAAGTTGTAACAGGCAAACTAAACAACTATCGCAACTTTTGGCAACTTCTGGAGCATTAAGAGAGAAACAACCAAAGAGAAATACAACCACAATCCTCATTTTAATGGGACCGGACTATATATTTGCATTAAGATAATAGAAAGAAATCACGACTATATTAAGGCCAGCACAAAACAATCTTTAACCAGTGTCTCTCGCGGCCTTCAGGTTGCCATGCTAGAGGTTGCATATTTTTAATTTAAATTCTTGACCTCTCGTGCCCATCTATGAATGCATCCAATGGGATATCTACATCAAATGCTCCTTTATATCTCCAAAAACAAATTCCCTACTACAAGAGCACCAGTATTGATGGATCACCCCACACCATCCCACCCACTAGAAACGGTGAAAAAGGAAACCCGAGAAAACTTCTGAAATATCTCAAGATGACTACATGGGTGGTTCTTATGAATCAACCAACCATTCAGAACATGCTCATCAATCCAAACCATGAGTATTATGTGACAATATTCAAGCAGGCACTGAATCGGATTTCTGAAGCTATGTTAGAGAAAACCTAAACTCTCACTGAAAATAGGTGAAATGTGGCACCACTCAGAGATTGACATGTGCCAATTGGTACAAGTGGTAGACAATTGGCATGCTCAAACAACGAGGTGATGCAGAAATGACATGAGGGAGAAAATATCAGAAAAGCCCCAAATCTGGAGAACTAAAGCTCATCACCAACCTGAGATTGACAACTTTACATGATGTAACCTATGAAATCGTAAATGGAGAAATCATAGTAACAATAAAGTAACCTATGTAACAATAAATTCAGTTTCATCCTGGGAGTGGTAATGGGAGAAATCATAGTGAACAACAGGAAACATGCGTAGTTGCTTACAATCAAATAGATGAAAAAACACATACAAAAAACCTAGATAATAATCATGAACAAGCTTAATATTGAATTATGAACTGTAAAGGAACTTAAAAAATGTGACATTACGAACCTGGTCAAGCGCACAAGAAAAAATATCCCGGACATGACCCTGGTTGACAAGTTGTATTGCTCATGATGCAAGAGGATTTGTACCTGCACTGCCAAGTCAATTAAAATCCATCATTATCTATACAATAAATACAAGTAATTGATGTAGTATTTTTTACTCTAAGATGCATTCTTATGACAATGTTAGAACATATGTTGAAAATGTCAAAACATACCTGAATAAGCTCCTCTTCGTTTCAAGAACAATTTATTGGAGTCGCATGAACTTGGAACAAGCCTCCCACGATCTGAAAGAGTAGCAACTAAGTCAACAGTGACTTTTTTGTTGCTACACTGGATCGAGGGTGGTTTGCTCCAAGATTAAATCGCTCCAATAAATTATTCTCTACTAAACAGGGCCAACCACGTGAAGGTGGAAGCTCTTATGGCCTCTCCCCCCCCTCCTCACATCACTCGCAATTCCCCAATACCCAATCTATATTTCATTTTTTACTTTCATGAGCATAAAAAAAAATATTCAATAACTAATAAAAAAACAATTCAACAAAAAGTACGTAAGGAAACATTGCAATTAATGCTTGACATAAAAATAGTATGATAAATGAGTTTTTTATATAACGCAAAAAACATTCCAAGTATGGTAACGTTTGTCTTATAATAATACAATATTTTACATTATCAAATTTTCTTTTTCTTCTTCCTATTTATAAAGCTCCTAATTACATCATCAATATCATCGTGCTCTGCTCCTGTTTTGTGCCTTTCGACCCGCACTGCTAACCTAGTTGCGTAGTCACGATGTCTGGTCTCATCCAGTGACGGGGCATCGCCTACAAAAACAGATAATATTAAATTTTAATTGTCAGTTTTTAAATATCATTGAACTAGTTCAATAATATTAATAAATAAAAAATTGCAATGAGATTATTTACCTGGTGCACCAGTTGTCGCCGCTGACCTAGTTGCGTAGTCACGATGTCTGGTCTCATCCAGTGACGGGGCATCGCCTACAAAAACAGATAATATTAAATTTTAATTGTCAGTTTTTAAATATCATTGAACTAGTTCGGTAATATTAATAAAAAAAATTGTAATGAGATTATTTACCTGGTGCACCAGTTGTCGCCGCTGACCTAGTTGCGTTGTCACGATGTCTGGTCTCATCCAGTGACGGGGCATCGCCTACAAAAACAGATAATATTAAATTTTAATTGTCAGTTTTTAAATATCATTGAACTAGTTCGGTAATATTAATAAAAAAAATTGCAATGAGATTATTTACCTCGTGCACCAGTTGTCGCCGCTGACCTAGTTGCGTTGTCACGATGTCTGGTCTCATCCAGTGACGGGGCATCGCCTACAAAAATAGATAATATTAAATTTTAATTGTCAGTTTTTAAATATCATTGAACTAGTTTGGTAATATTAATAAACAAAATTGCAATGATATTATTTACCTGGTGCACCAGTTTTCGCCGCTGACCTAGTCGCGTAGTCACGTTGTCTGGTCTCATCCAGTGACGGGGCATCACCTACAAAAACAGATAATATTAAATTTTAATTGTCAGTTTTTAAATATCATTGAACTAGTTCGGCAATATTAATAAAAAAAATTGCAATGAGATTATTTACCTGGTGCACCAGTTGTCGCCGCTGACCTAGTTGCGTTGTCACGATGTCTGGTCTCATCCAGTGACGAGGCATCGCCTACAAAAACAGATAATATTAAATTTTAATTGTCAGTTTTAAAATATCATTGAACTAGTTCGGTAATATTAATAAAAAAAATTGCAATGAGATTATTTACCTGGTGCACCAGTTGTCGCCGCTGACCTAGTTGCATAGTCACGACAAGGTCCGGTCCTTCATCCGTTGGACCGCGTACCTACCTTACAAAACATAATTATTAAATTTAATTATTGGCTTTTTTAAATATCATTGAACTAGTTTGGTAATATTAATAAAAAAAATTGCAATGAGATTATTTACCTGGTGCACCAGTGGTCGCCGTTGGGACTGTTGCCCTATGTTCCTCTCTGGTGGTAAGATCCTCAGGGGAAACATTCTCTGTCATTTAAACAAAAAATGTTATAAGGACAACCATCAAGGTATAATTAGAAAAAGTTATAAGTGGAAATTAATTATCGTCATGGCCCTCACTGATAGTAGCATTGTCGACTTGGTACCTACTACAATGATCAGGTTGCACGTGAGGATCATCTACATTTGGCTCTAAAACTGGGTTATTTGTGTCGTCGGTAATGTTGCTCCCCTGATTTAAACAAAGTTGTTAAACATTAAATTTATGGATGAAAACAAACATATTGAAAGGTTAATGTTTTACCTTATCAGGCATTCTAGATCTTGGGACCTGCCCCAAGCTTATGCGACGTTCAACTACGGCTTGATAGCCGAAATGGAAAGCGATATTTTTATCTTCCTCTGCTACTTCTTTCGAAGTCATCACCCCACACCTACATTACATATGTCCGTGTATTTTTAATCATATTTGACAGGATTACAAAAACGTTGGAAGGCGACACAATTAATTATAAGATGTTTAGCTACTTAATTACACCTCTTGGCCACCCCCAAGTAGCCGCCCGGCCTAGCCTGTGATGGGCCCTTTTTCAACTTAGCTTCAAGGTTTTGGAGGTCAGCAAACTCATTAGCAAAGATTAAAGTCGCATATGACGAGCACACTTTTATTTTCAGACAGAGAACAAAGTTATTGGAATTAAAGTTGTACTCACCTTATAAACCAGCTATTTTTCCTTCTTTTGTCTTTTCTTTTTTCTCATTATGTGTGAGTGCTCTCCACTCACTCTCCGGAACTGTGAGAGGACGCTCATATCTAGGGTTAAATTGCAATTGCGTCCTATAGGTGTCCCTGGTATATTTCAAATATTTGCCGGCAACCCGAGCCACCGTTGTTCTGTCAAATATGCCGACCCCAAAAAGGGTTTCTAGATAATCTAGAAGTTCTTTTTTCAGGTTGGAACTCTGGGAATTCCACCCTGTGCGTATGGTTGGGCCAAAAATTACCAACGCATGGCTCTCCAGATACTTATAGAACTCATTGTTTCCTACACAGGAAAAAAAAAAAGATATTATCATTAATTTAAAAATAAAAATCGTGATAAATATGTTTTAGACAAAGTACATGAAATAGTTAAAAATATTAAAATTTACCTGGGAGTTGTACATGCTTTATAGAGACACCTTCATCGTTCACCAACAACGTGCCATTAATGGTCCCTGTGGAGCTGACACGTGTAGCTCCAGGAAACGCAATAATGTAGTTGGCCATATCAGCCTCATCATTGCCAACACGTTCAACGGTTGGCTGGGTGTCTGCTTGGGCAGGGTGTGTTTCTTGCCTGGCACCTAAAGGAGTAGAAGGTGTACAAGAGGGTTGTTGGGCAATCTCTTGCCCTTGTGTCCCACTACCACCAACACCAGATTCAGCAAGTGCCAGAAAACGTTACATACAAAAGAACTTTTTGTTAGTTTAGTCAATGTAAAAATTAAAAATCAAACTATCACAATTCATCTCATGCAGAACAAAAAAAATATCCTTTTGACTTTTTATTATTACCTGATATCTTTCTAGCTGGCTCATAAGTTGTTTTATCTTCTCTTCTGTTTCAGGTGTTTGAGGCGCATCTATCAAAGTATTAAATTCCGACCTTGCATTTCGTGCCTTTTTTTGCAACAAGAACACTGGAGATAGGGATGAAGAAAGCTCTTCCTCAAAGAGGGAATCATCAGGCGTACCATGGCTAGGTGTCTGCATATTTGAACAAAATTAATATTATTTCAATTATGTAAATAACTAAAATACCCGAAGATAGAGCAATGCTGGCACTTTACATGTTCTTCCGCTGGCCTCTTTCCGCGATCATCCCGTCTCTGGGTTGTTCCTGCACTGCTCTCATCAGTCTGCCACATTGCAATAAAATTATAAATGTAAAACTTGAAAACAATATCTAACTTAAAAACACAAAATGAAAACTGAAATAATTTCTAATAAGACACCGGACGACAAAGTTAGAGTTTCAAATATGCCTTGCATTGAATTCAGTCCTGGAAACATGTCATTGCACATTAAGGCACCCAAACAAGAGACGAGTGGACAATGAAGACCTTATTGAATATATTGTTGGAGCAACTTCTAGTAAACTTGTTGTGAAGACCTTGAGGACATTTTTGGAGCAACATTGCTGAAGCTGATGGTATAGCATTGTTGGAGACGATCTTGAAGGGCCTTGAAGTGAAGCTTTTGGAGCAACTATTGAAAAATCCTTAGAGCATTTAAGTAAGGCACTTTCTATCTTCCATCACTTTTTTCCTTTCAATATCCTTTAAACGATTTTGTTGATATTTAATGTTTGAAATCACGTTATAATTCCTTGATTATATGTGTTTGGGGACTAGAATAATTTCACACTAAACCATGCAAACTTAAAAGTAACTTAACAGATCTATAAAGTAATAATAATCATAATTCCTAATTTCCTATTGTACGATATGATGCAAATTATTCAAACATGAAGCAATGAAGACATGCAATGTCTGAATTTCAAGATTGATGAACCAATATAAGAAGTTAGAAACTACAACTTTGATTCAATATTCTGTGTCCTAACTCTAGGAAGGAATCTAGTTTGTAGTACAGAACATGCATCGTGTATTATCAATTCTTAATTGACAACAACTAAAGGTCATCTACCTCATCAATTCCTTCCCATTTTGTGTTTTTATGTTATATTCTTTATAAAAGTGTCAAATTTCTCTCAAAGTAAGAAACCACTGAATAAAATAAAAAATAGTTGAGATATGATTGAGAAATGGTCATTTATTTCTTGAAAGGATCTTCACAATTTCTTTGGTTGTTTTTCATCTCAAGAAACAAGAAATGACCTAAGAAACTATCGTGATGTAATATAAGAAACAACACGGTGCAATGGCCATTTTCAAAGCCAAAATGATGTCCATTGAGGACATGGCCTTTATTTGGTTCGGTGCAATGGCCATTTTCAAAGCCAAATGATGTCCATTGAGGACATGGCCTTTATTTGGTTCCTGTTTCATAGGAGTTTCGGGTATAAATGGAAATTTTTTGTACCATTTCCAGTAGTAAAAAGGGAAAACCTTCTTTTCCATGGGAAATAATTTACCTTTCCTTTTTCAAGATAATCTAAATCACAAAAAATATGAACTATACTACACACATTCTTGGATAATGTGAAAGTGGAAAAGGAATACCCTACACAAGTGATGCACACATGTACACTTGAACACTAATATATTTTTGTAGTTGAAATGCAATGCTTGTTTTCATTTAAATGTAGGGTTTTTTAAAGCAGGGAGAAATAATGGCTGCCAATTTAATAAGCGTTTCTTTGGGAAAAATTTAAATCTTGTATTGGGTGATGAAGATAATAGAGGGTATTGAATCTTGATTCTTGACATTGTGTTTAACTTGAATAACTCAAATGATTATAAATATCAGTCGATGAGTTCTTTTTCAAGTATGTCACTCAAAACTCTTATGTCAAAGCATTGTATGATGGCTAGCATTTGCTTGTTTCCCTATCTTCAGTTCAATGTAAAAAGTATATTAATATATTGGAGCACGAATGATAACTACAATTGTTTGCTCTGCAGTATATCCAGCCCCAAGATTATGAAATTTTTTCTCAAGTGGAGCTATTTGGTTAGGTACGTAGAAGATTGACCTACATATGGGAGAGGGCTGCGGTAAGAACACATTTTTTAAGGCGAGGGCCAATCTTTGTTACGCAAGAGTCATAGCGAATGCGACACGGGGCGAGGGGGCGAATCTTTGTTCTATGAGCTCGGGCGAATGCTGAGGGCGAATGGTGTTCTGCAAGAGCGGAGGGCGAATGCGCGCGTGATATCGGACGTTAATGTAGCACACATGTACATTTGAACACTAATAGATTTTTGTAGTTGAAATGCAATGCTTGTTTTCATTTAAATGTAGGGTTTTTAAAGCGGGGAGAAATAATGGCTGCCAAATTAATAAGCGTTTCTTTGGGAAAAATTTAAATCTTGTATTGGGTGATGAAGATAATAGAGGGTATTGAATCTTGATTCTTGTCATCTAGAGAGAACCATACAGCCTAACACAATCCAATGGAATTGACCAAAAAAACCCAAATAGAGTCAACCCTACTATAGGAGGAAGGGCCTGCAGTAAGAACTTACCATTTTTCAAGAGCTGAGGGTGAATGTTGTTCTGCAAGAGCTGAGGGCGAACGCTGAGGGCAAATGCTGAGGGAAAATTCTATTCTGCAAGAGCTGAGGGCGAACGCTGAGGGCGAATGCTGAGGGCAAATTCTGTTCTGCAAGAGCTGAGGGCGAATGTTGTTCTGCAAGAGCCGAGGGCGGATGCGCGCGTGATATCAGACGTTAATATAGCTATTGCGATGGATACGAAACAATAAAATCATTTTTATGTAGCGTGCATATAAGTTTCGTTTTTGTATTTTAGCGCACATATCAGTGTCGTTATACCGACGGCGGAAAAGGCGTCGCTATTGCAACGAAGGCCTCCAAACGTCGCAATTACGACACTTAGACATTGTGTCGCACTTGTAGTCGTCGCAATAGCGACGTGTTGGGCCATAGTGTCGCCAGTGCGACGTATTCCTCCAAACGTCGCAATGGCGACACTTTTCTAAGTGTCGGTATTACGACACCTTTCTATAAACGTCGGTATAGCGACGGTTTCGGGCGGGATGGAAAAAAATTGGGGAAATTTCCGACATTTGGTCAAAAGCGTCGGAACCAAGTGTCGGAATTTGCGCCAAATGTAGTAGTGCTACTTGAGACACTATGTGATGGATGATCAGAAAAATTGGGCTGAACTCTTGGATGTGGCTCAGTTTAGCTACAATTTGAGGAAGATTCCTGCAACCAACTATAGTCCATTTTAGTTGTTCAATGGAAAGATGCCAGTTGCTCCACACACTGTGCTACCGAGGGGATTTTTTAGGAGTCCACATGCAAAGAGATTCTTAATAGCATGGGAGGAGTTTTGGAGTTAGCACGAGTGCACCTGCATGATGCTGACCAACTTTCTTTCCCAACTCAACCATATTAGCCCTCTCAAACTTCTCTTGTTGACCATAACAACGAATATGTCACCCTTGTACTTATATTTTTCCAAATTGTGCAATACCATGGGTCTATACCATTGGTCATCATATTACCATGGGTTTATACCATGGGTATATGTGTGCAAAGCCTCATCACTTATCCCACTTGCCCCAAACTTGATAATACTCCTGATACTACCCAAAGCATCAACAAAATAATGTGACATGTTCTACTTAAATATAATCTCCTTTCTCCACCTCTTGTATTTGCTTTCATTTTCTTGATTTTTTTACTCGAATGGCTTGCTTTCCTTCATTAAAATAATCAAGTACAACTAAAAGGGTTTTCACTTTGTTTTGCAAATTAGATCTAGGGATTTGTTAGTTGTAGAATCAGAAAGCATGTTTTCTTTTCATGTGCACATGATTCATGTAGCTAGCATCCTCTTCTTTATTTTCCATTCCACACTTCAAGATTCATGAAGATTCATTGGTCACAGGTTCTCTCTTCCATTCTTTACTGAAACCCTGGTTACTTCTTGCTTAGGTGACTTATTGAAGTAAAGAATATTTTCTTCATCACTATCATTCCAATCAACCAGTGTGCATCAAGTAGTACTTTCATAGGAAAAATCCCATAATACTATGCTAATTCATTGGGGCTCAAATGACACACAATTTGGTTCTATGTTGTCTTGTGACTTATGATTGTTGTAACCCCTTATGAAAATTTTCTATGCTTTCCTACTTCCACCACTTCTTATTCCTCATGGTATAGGAGTGCAAATGAATTCAAGCTTAGTCTTTGTAAAGACAGCCATATTCAAGTCACTTGACTACCTTGCGATGATATACAATAACATGATGCGTAATAAAAGGGTTCAATAGGGAGCTTCTCCATCAAGCCTGTCCATTCCTTTCACAATGGTTCAACTCCCTTAACCATACCTTGTCCTCTTAACAAGTAGTATAGCGACTACAATTATGAATCTAACCTTACTAGACCAAGGATCAAGGACAATTACCTAATCACATATTTTCTCTGAGGAAAGTATTATAAGGAACATATTTAAAGCACCACAATATCTTGCACTTTGAATCACTTATATTAAATTCCCATAGTTAGATTTCTCTAAAACAACTAATTATTTTAAACACCTTCAAATTTCTCAATAATGTACTATTTTTCATGTTAGTTAAAACTTATATTCGGTCATACTAAATGATTACATATATACATTGGCTCTACCTCCTCCACAAGTTTCCACTTGGAAACTAACCCAATGGAAGAGTCAGAGACCTTTTTCCCATAGTATCAACAAACTTAAACAAGGACGAAACTAATTGGGCTATAGAGATTATATGGGTAGATGATAAATAATAGTAGAAAATAAAAATTGGATCCTATGTCTACCCAGAGCATTAACTAGAACCAAATCTCAACTACCTAACTGACAACAAACATAAATCAAAGTACCTACAAGGAGAAAAAACATGAAAACTAGGTGGAAAGGGAGGCATTGAACTCAATCACAACTTGCTTATCCTAGTGGGAGCTACTAGGGTTGGGAATTGTAGCTTCCCTAGCCCCCAAGCTCACAAGCCATTTGTCAATATCCTATTATTGCACGACCACAACATCCAACACCATCAAAATTTGATTCTTAGCATCATTCCTATCCAACAAGACTCTACTTTACTCTAATTAAGAGTGTCTTCATTCTCTAATAGAGTTACATTGTGTGCAGGTAGTGGCTCGGTTGTTTGCATGTATTACCCACGTTAGGAATCCAAGATGCTAGGTAGGTAGTTACCTCGTAATCTAACATGTATTTCCATTCCACTACAATATCTTCTTCGACATCCTTAAGGTCTTCTTTAATTTCTTCCAGGGTTTGTCATCAAAAGCACATGTTGATTCCACAACCCAAATTCGAGCTCGTGAACCACCAGTGGTAACCCAACCCCCACAACCTTTGTGACAAGAAGTTGTTTGGCACACCATGATAAGAACAAGTCTCGTCATCCTCTTGGTCAGAAATAGAACAAGTCTCGTCATCCTCTTGGTCAGAAATAGGGACAGGGGACAAAGTTTCCAACTTTTAGATTTAAAAATTCTATCAAAAAAATATGGGAATAATATAAATAAAGGGAAAATAGTTCAAATCTATAAAATAGAAATAAGGTGAAAAAAGGCACACATTAACAAGATTTCAGAAACTACATAAAAGATTTTAGATATCTTACACATTAAAACTACATAAAACGATTTAAATAAAAAGGTCGATATGTCCGAGTTGTTAAGGAGACAGACTTGAAATCTGTTGGGCTTCGCCTGCGCAGGTTCGAACCCTGCTGTCGACGATTCTTATATTTTTTCTTGCTTTGAAGATCATGTTTTTAAGCGGGCTTTCCGGTGCAGGCTCAAATATAGCAACCTTGCAATTTATTCCTCATCGCCTGCGTTCAGCAAAACGGAATATGGGGTGAGAGAGGCTCGAACTCTCGACCTCAGGATTTCTCAGATAAGCTATGAGACCTACGCGCTAACCAACTGCGCCACCACCCCTGTTGAAATTTGATACCGTGAAATGAATCAAGCGTAATCAACTTTTAAGAAAAAGAAAACCAGCTAAACCTGATACATGCGCGATGCAAAGGTAAATGTTAAGGTAGGGGTTTTCAGTGTCCTTTTTTATTCACTCTATTTCTTGTATAAACAGCATTTTTGAAGAAAGTGACAACCAGCTCATTTTAATCGCGCAGCTTTCGGCATCAATCGCAATGGTTTTGTTTGGATTGCCGAATTATGCAGAAGAAATTTAAATGATTTGAAGGCCGCCTAATCATCTCTGTCCCTTTTGGCTCTACTCAACCGATAGAGCGTACGCGTGCCTTTATTTTATTTGATTCCAATCTTATGTTTCATCTTCTTTTTTATTGATAATTGTTGAAATTTCCTTGCAGGTCCCAAGAACAAAAAGCCCTCGCCCCACTGAGATCGATGAACTTGGATCCCCTGCCTCTCCTACAACTGCACTTGCTTGCTGTCAATCTGCAGGGATGGAGAGTGTTTCTTCTGTTGAGACAATTTATCCATGTAATAGCAAATTGCGGACAATTTCACCTTCTCTGAAGAATTTGCTTCAAGCAATTGCAGCATAAATTGGTGTGTTTTGGCACCCTCTGTTGATGTTCATATTGAGGTAGGTCAAAGGTTAGGGTTAGGTAATAGCAGCAGCAGTAGAGCAATGGGCCGTGGAAAAGGATTTAGTGGACCGTGGAGCTCTTTCAAAGGCGCAGAAGGTCGCGGACAAAGCTGCTATAGATGCAGCAGAGGAACAATGTTGCTTGGATTCCCTTAAAGCCCTGTGTGCTCAAGTCAGGTCTTATAAATATAATTTTATTCTTATTTTATTTTATATTCAATCCTGTCAAAATGATGATCACGCCCTGCTGGTTGACAATGCACAAAGACCCGAGAATGGAACTAAGAAGAGAACCATGTTAGAACTAAAGACCAAGAAGTTGATATTGATAATCACACAAGGTATAAAGACACACACTCACAAGGCTTATAGGTTAGTTGATATTGCCACCGACAGCCAAAATGTTGATGTTGTTGATGTGAGGAAGTTGGACCTTTCCAAACTTCTTTTGAGTTTAAAATTACCAAGCTTCTCGAAGTAGCACAGGATTCAGGTATCAAACTCTAACTGAAGGGTGGGAAGATTTTGAGCGTGAGTCTCCTAGATTTTGAGCATCTCGAGCCCCTCTACTAATTAAATTTTCCACTCTAGTTGACTGGTTAGCTCTCACTTCCATATCTATATGACTTACCAAGTGCTTCAAATTTGCTTCAGATTCCTTTCTATGCATTCTCTCCATGAGTTGTAACACTTGCTATAGATTCCTTTCTATGCATTCTCTCCATGAGTTGTAACACTTGCTATATTTCCCTTGGTACTTTCACTCTCCCAATGGGTTTGTCTTAGATGTGTACCCTCTATGGTTGCATTATTTGCATGTGTATTGGACGTGTATGCTAACATTTCTCTTCATTCTCTTATTCCTCTGTCAATATGTGGGTATCCTCAATGCAATGATCTCAATGGTTCAATTCCTAGGTCACTATAAAATTTTCCCAAGGTATATTTTTAAGGCAATGTTTGGATTTGTAGGGTTCCTTTAACATTATGCATTTATTGTTTTTCCTATCACCAATGTCTTCTCTCGATGTCTCATTTGTGCCTCAAAGGTCTAAGGAATTGATGTTTCCACTGGTGTGGTTGTGACCATCATTGTTGCACCAAGAGGCGCTCTCCATCCTAGTATGGTTGAGATTTTGTCATGTCATGTTTAATATTTTGACTTGGTCAAATGACATAAAACTAAAATTAATTATAATTAATAATTAAACTAGCCTAGATCCATCTTAACTTTGGATCTACCAAGCGTCAAATGGGACCAAATCCCTTGAAATGCTAACCTATTTTACAGTGAAAAGAGTTGTGATCCCTCTTGGTGCTTGGTACATCCAGAGTTAAGTTGGATCTAGGCTTATGGTACATAGTAGTCAACATTGGCATTAATCATCTAACGACCAGACTTGCAAACATTCAAAAGCTAAGTCACATAAGACGATATGACAAGGAGGTGAGACTTTACGACATTTTTTTATTAGAAGGATCTCTTTACTCTATATAGGGAAGTTCTTTGGTTCAAATCATTCAGTGCACCCAAGTACTCCTTCGTGTTGTTGCTCACCTCGTCCATCCAAAGTATTCACAATTGCAAAATGGAGATGTGAGCTCTCACCTTATGAATAAGCTCATAAAAAGTCCATGAAATGTTGAACTTATTTATTTATTTTGGTGTTGGGAGCAACTTTGAAATTTCTAATTATTTAATATGTTTAAATTTCAAGTATGTTTGTGGATAAACATTGTGTGACATCATATCACATATTCTTCAACAAGCTATATTGACATTTTGTTCTTAATCTGACCATATAAGCTTCGGGGTCTAGACTATATTGCTTTGCTTTTTTATCTGACTTGTTTACTTTAGAAAAGAATGCACATTCTCATCTCCATCGTCAGTGTACCGTTAATTGGCAAGGGGAACTAATGACTGTTATGAATATTTTATTATTTATTAATTAGGTTTAGTTATCTTAGGTTATTAACTGAAAGGGCATGATCAAAGATCATGCCTCTTCGCCAAGGGACACCTTGAGGCTATTTAAAGCCTAGGCGATCCCTCATTGTAATATATGCATAAATAATAATAATATATATTTATCGATTTTACGAGTTTTACCTCCATTGGTATCGAACCCTTAAGCTTTTTGGATCTGTGTGATCACCCAGGAATTGCAATTCCAGAATTGCAGATTTTTTAAATCAGAGTTTTTCAAGATCGTGTACTGAAGAAAACCGAGGAGGACTTGATATCTCTGTTTTTTTTGGGCAAATTCTATTAAATTTTTTGAGGACAGTCATCTTGTAAGAACTCGAATCTGCAGCTCTTCTAGAAGCTCGGACTTTGGACAGTTGTTAAGCAGTTCGAGCAGCAGCCCTCTCTCTATCACGATCTCTCTGATTTCCGCGAGTCATGGTGAAAAACCGAGCTTGAAATACGACTTCTGAATTCCTTCGTCACTAGCCCAGAAGGGCTTCAACGGCTGACCACAAACACAGAGCTCCCTTGGGAAACTTCCACACCCAAGCAAAGGAGGAGTCCGACAATTATATAAGGGGTTAAAGGCGTGACAGTCACCGCGATCGCACTACAGCCCTTATTAAATTACACTCCATTGGTATCGCAGATTCTGCCGACCCTTTGACAGAAAGCAAACTCGATTCGTTTAAAAAAAAATCCCGAGCAGGTTGATATAGAATGGCGTGTTATCCCGAGCAGTGTTGATATAAAACGGCGTGCCTTTAAAACGGAACGGCACGGTTATACGTTAAAAAAAAATTTTGTGAACAGTGACTCGTTTTTCCGTCCCTGCAATAAAAAATCGATTTGAAACAGGTGTGTCGTAGCGTCGAGGTATTAATAAAAAATCTGGTTGATAAAAATATAAGAAACAGGCGCCGGTGGGTGACAACAGAAAATTCTAATTCGTGTCCGCCATAAAAAAATCACGGAACAGGGTTCACGACACGGTGTTGTGCCACGGTGCTGTTTTGTTTTTAACCGGACGGATATATATTTTATGTGACGGGTTCATTTAATTCGGAACGGCACATTCTAAAACGGTTTTTTTAATTATATAAAGATATATTATATAGTTAAATTAATAATTATATATATGTATATATATTATAATTATATAATTCATTTATATATATAATTTTCATTTAATAATTATATATATAACAATTATATAATTAAATTATATATATTATATAATTTTTAATCAAAAATTATATATATATAATAATTATATAATTCAAAAAAAAATTAATTAATTAATTAATTAAAAAAAAAATAATTAATTAATTAATTAATTCAAAAAAAATTAATTAATTCAAAAAAAAAATTAATTAATTAATTTTAAAGAAAAAGAGGAAAACTGGCAAAAGAGTATTTCTCACCTCATATCTGTTCAGTATGTCTTTATCTACGATGACAATTGATCAGATCAAAAGCTTAGCAAAGCTAAAACGAAGGGAGGCCACAGAAAAGCTTAGCAAAGCAATGAACAGGATGTCAGAACTCTGCAATAAGCTAAATGATAAAATAGATAAGATAAGTCGGACACAATCCCCGATATCTCCTGACAAGGAACAAACTCAACAAAACAATGCCACAGATTCAGGGAACTCAGAAGAGCATCAGGAAAAAGCTGATTTCCCACATCACCATGAAGATACAGATGTTTGTAAACAACAAAATGTTCCATTCCCAGTCTTGGACGAAACATATGAAGCGACAAACACATCCGAAGCCACTGATATAACGGCAGAAGCTGTTGAGGCCTTCGGTGATGAAGCAGATATGGTTGTTAAGAATGAAGCATTTGATGATGAGGAGAAGTTACATCAGACAATAGTTGTTGGTAGCTTACCTCTAAATCTAAAAAGGAATCACAAAAACTCACCAGAAGAACAAGGAATAGCTAGGAAACATGAAAAAGTATTCCAAGATTTACCCATAAAAGTGTCTTCCGATAAGAAAATCAAACATCCAATAGAAGTCAAGACAGTATCCAACTCTATCGATATCAGATCTTTTCACTATCCCCATCACCAACAGATGGAGCTCGAGAGGATGCTTCACGATCTTTTTAAAATATGGGACGCAAGAGCTCATCGCTTGAGAAAACCAGACATTCGTCAACATTGTCCATCATTACGTATGCTTTGAGGACAAAGCATCTTAAGAGAGGGGCAATGTTATGAATATTTTATTATTTATTAATTAGGTTTAGTTATCTTAGGTTATTAACTGAAAAGGCATGATCAAAGATCATGCCTCTTCGCCAAGGGACACCTTGAGGCTATTTAAAGCCTAGGCGATCCCTCATTGTAATCATCTCATCTTTTCATCATTAATAATATATATTTATCAGTTTTACCAGAGTTTTTACACTCCAATGACAATGGTCTAAAAAGATCATGCGCACTCTCATTTTTAATGACTTTGTGGAAACACTACAATAAAAAAGGACATTGGTGAGGGTCATGCATGTTTAAGGTCTGTCACCAATGTCACATATGGTGATGGTCCTTAAAAAACTTTGTTGTAAGTGCATATAGTGTCAGTCCTTTAAGGTTTGTCACCAAAGACATTTTCAGTGACACTTTTGGTGAGTGTTATCACTAGGCTAGACAGGCTGGGTTGTGTCCACCTTTAACCAAGCATAACTATTTCAAATCAAATTTTAACTGGAAGTTAGCCCTTCTAGTCAGAGAGGGCTCTCTCAAGGAAAACAATAAAATGTTCAAAATAAAATTTAATTTGCAGATGTCTAACTCTGTTTCTACTTCATATGATTTTGCAGGTGAAAGAGAATGTGATGACTGCCACCATTACGCATGGAATGAATTAAGGAAAATCAATTACAAATAACATTGCTTTCATGGAAGTTGAGGAAATTTTGGCTTTAAAATGGTGTGAAATAAAACATTTACAGTAAAAACATAGAAAATGAAGGAAGTTGGAGCAACTAAAATGAATTCCAAGTAATCAAACTGGTATGAAACTGATAACAACACATAAAACATGAATATATAACATATAAGCCAAAACAGAATCTTACGTGAAAAAGGCAATATGTTGCAAATGTATATTAACTGAAGAAAAAGGTTTACAAAGGTGATTCTCTCACATCATCCATTGATCCGGATTTAAGAAAGAACGCAACAGAATACACATATAACCATAAATACAAAGATGCAACGGAAATAACACTTCATTTCATTAATATCAAAGAACTGAAATTTGCGTACAAACATAATGGAAATAAACTAGCTAGGGCATTGGTAGTGTATCTCTAAGAAGAGATGTGGCGGCTATAGGCCTCTGAACTGTGTTACAATGAGGCTCGAGGGCCTATTTATTATTTAGAAATAATAGAAAACCCTAAACATCCAAAACCCTAACCCTCGGAGATGGAGCGCCAAAACTATGGGCCCTGTTTGGGTAAATTGGTGTTTAAACTTCCCAGGGACGTAACTTTGGCATACGATCTCCGTTTGACACGCATCATAATTCGTTATAAAGATCTATCCGAGGAATACACCTTTTGATGTGAGCAACATCGGCCAAATAAACCTATATTGCTCTCGGTTTTCCGAAAAAACGTCGTTTAAGGCCTCAAAACGGCTCTGGAAGTTCAAGCCCCGAAAAGCTGCTTAAAATAGTAAGTTGTGCCAAAACAGAAAAACTGAAAGAGACAATGGTGGGGCCCCAAGTGGAATAGGCAGGTCATTACCAATATCCACCTGGATCATTCCTCCCCCCTTAGGAAGCAATGGTCCCCATTGCGTTGAGTTCCTCCATGAGATGAGGAAACTTCTGTTGAACTTGGTCTGTGGTGAACCACTTGCCTTGGTGCAGGAGTTGGCCAGCTTTGACAACCCAATATAGTTGGATCTTCTGTTGGCGAGTATTATTGATTTGCATGTCCATGATACAATTTGTGGTGGCCTGTTCCATGCATTTTGGGTTTAACTCTGTTGGTGTGAGTTGTTCTGCAATGTCAGAGGTGTCCAGTAGAGGTGGAAAGTAGGGATGAAGGCGGTCCACATTGAATATTGGGTGCAGACCAAGGAATGGTGGAATACTGAGCTCGAAGGCATTGTTCCCTACAGCCTTGGTGATGGTGTATGGCCCATATCGGAGTGGGCGAATCTTGCGGTGGGGTCCAGTGAGGCGCTCATTCCGCAAAAGTAGCCACACTTTGTCTCCCACCTGGAAGTTGGGTGGCACCCGATGTTGATCATGTCGTTGCTTTTACTTAGCATTGGCTCTGTCCAATATGTCATGAACCTATTTGCGGATGTGCTGAATGCGCTCGATGAAGCTGTTCGGTTTGTCAGCTTCAGACTGGACATGAGTCGAATTGGCCTGAGTAGCCGCAAATGGCATGGCTAGGTCAAGGTGTCATCTCCTCCTAAGGATCTATTTTCTGTAGCGAATGCGTCATCTCCTCCTAATTGCAATGGAAAGATTCAAAGCATTTCACTGACCCATCTATATGTTTATTTTGTTTGTGAGTCCACTTGCTTTCTTTGAGATGGGATTTCGAGTCTTTTTTGGAGGTTAGAACTCACAAAATTTATGGACAACCACCGACATTCTGTTTGGTGACATAGGCCTTGGATTGTTCACAATATATTCCCATGCAATTCGGCAAAACGAAGCATGGGGTGAGAGAGGCTCGAACTCTCGACCTCAGGATTTCTCAGATAAGCTATGAGACCTACGCGCTAACCAACTGCGCCACCACCCCCGTTGAAATTTGGTTCCGTGAATCAAGCATATTCCAATTTGAAGAAAAAGAAAAGCAGCTAAAATTGATACCTGCGCGATGCAAAGGTAAATGTTAATTTCCTTGATAGTTTGCAAAATCGTGTCTACATCTATGGATAAAGGGTTGAAACTTTTAGCCAAGAATGACTCTAAGGCAATTCACGAGTTGGTATACAAGTGACCAATGGGTAGCTTGACATATCTTATAACCACCTCACCTCATATGAGTTTCCCTATTGAGCTTCATTTCCATATTCATGATAATGCCAAAAGTAGAGAATTGGATTGCAACAAAGTAAGTATTGAGATATGTGAAAGGAACAATTGAAATTGACATTCCATAGAGTAGAAACAAAGATCCACGGTTATGTGGGTATATAGATTCAAATTGGGCAGGTTTTGTCGATGATGGAAAATAACTTATAGATATGTCTTTAGCCTTGGCACGTGTGCAATCACATGGACCAACAAGAGGCAACATGCAATAGTTCTTTTTCTCCTTCGAGGTTTTTAAACTAAAGTTGTAAATAAATAAACTTGTACAACTATATATATTAAATGGTTGGTAAACACTGATAGACATCAATCCATGATAAACATAAAAAAGCTTACTTCATAATACATCTCATGATTATAAGTTTATTTTATTATTATTATTATATACGTTTAAAAAAAAGAACATGGATACATAAACAAAAAAACATATATACATTAAAAAAAAACATGTAATAAGATTCTTAACAATGGAGATTCACCCCTAATTTTACCGTGGAGATTCTTAATTTGTAAATAGAATTTCTTACAATACCATGGTTTATCAATACAACACGCCCAAAAAACAATAACTTAATTCATATGATGCTTGCTCATAAGACATTTTTTAATTAATTAATTTCATTAACATTACTATTTTTTAGGTAAATCTCAACCTTTGATTTGTGAATACTACTAAGAATATTCTTGAATATTTCTTGGAGGTTAAATCCATACCATCCACTTAATAATTATTGATAATTAAATTAAATTTTTAGAAACCTTATTCCAAAATAGATACACCTATCAACATAATTAGGAGAATGTGAAGGGACACTTAGACAATGAAATGAAGGGTCACCTATTTGTATAAATTTAGTTGCACACTAATAGAAATGGCAAGTGTGGAGTTATTCATTTTTGTCTTGACATGGTATCAAAGCCAACCAAACTCCTTTCCACTCAGAAGCATATCTCTCTCCTCTACCAATTAATTCTTCCACACTAGTTGAATTGTTATCTCTCACATCCCTATCTCTATGACTTAATAAGTGCTTCAGATTCCTGTCTATGCATTCTCTCCATGAGTTGTAACTGTTGGCTTTATTTCCCTTGGTACTTGCACTCTCCCAATGGGTTTGTCTTAGATGTGTACCCGCTATGGTTGCATTATTTGCATGTGTATTGGACGTGTATGCTCACATTTCTCTTCATTATCTTAGTCCTCTCTCAATATGTGGATATCATCAATGCAATGATCTCAATGGTTCAATTCCTAGGTCACTACAAAAGTTTACCAAGGATTATGTTTAAGGCAATGCTTGGATTTGCATGGTTCCATAACATTATGCATTTATTGTTTTTCTTATCACCAATGCCTTCTCTTATTGTCTCCTTTGTGCCTCAAAGGTATAAGAAATTGACGTTTCCACTGGTGCGGTTGTGGCCATCATTGTTGCACCAAGAGGCGCTCTCCATCCTAGTATGATGGAGATTTTGTCATGTCTTGTTTAATATTTTAACTCGGTGAAATGACATAAAACCAAAATTAATTATAATTAATAATTAAACTAACCTAGATCCATCTTAACTTCAGATCTACCAGGCGTCAAGTGGGATCAAATATCTTGGGATGCAAACCTCTTTTAGAGTGAAAATATATTTGATCCCTATCGATGCTTGGTACATAAAAATTTAAGATGGATTTAGGTTGATGGTACACAGTGGTAAACATTGGCATTAATCGTCTAACGACCATACTTGCAAACATTCAAAAGCTAAGTTACATAAGATGATGTGATTTAGGAGGTGAGACTTTGTGATAAAGTTTTATTGGAAGTATCTCATTACTCTATATAGGGGAGGTCGTGGGATCGATCCTTTAGTGCACCCAAGCACTCCTTTGTGTTGTTTCTCACCTTGTCTATATAGTGTATTAAAAATTGCAAAATGAAGGAGATGCGAGCTCTAGCCTTAGGAATAAGCTCATAAAAAATTCCATGAAATGGTGAAATTATTTATTTATTTTGGTGTTAGGAGCAACTTTGAAATTTCTGATTATTTAATATGTCTAAATTTCAAGTATGTTTGTGGATAAGCAGTGTGTGACATCATATCACATATTCTTCAACAAATTATTTTGACATTTTGTTCTTAATCTAGCCATTAGTAAGCTTTGGGGGTCTAGACTATATTGATTTACTTTTCTACCTACCTTGTTTGCTTTAGAAAAGCATGCACTCTCTCATCTCCATCGTCAAGGGGAACTAAAGAGAATGGTCTAAAAATATCATGCATACTCTCATTTTTAATGATTTTGACATTTGTGGAGGATAGGATTGTAACATGCATACCAAGCCCGCATCAACTTAGAAGTTATCCATTTGGGAAAGAAATGATAACGATACCTATGCCTTTATTGCTACATCTGTAAGTGAGGAGGTGAGTTGTCTTATAGTTTCCATTACAAAATATTAGAGCGTATTAAAGAAATTAAAACATCTATATGACTTGCGCTCAGAATTAGAACTTGTTCAATTATGGTTAAACTCTTCAACCGTGACTTGAAGATTATGATCCCTTTCCCTTAGCCTCTAAAATCATAGGCATCATGCATGATATCAATTCCACTGATGTGAAGATTTGAGTGGAGGATGAATGATTGCTAAAACTGAATGAGAAATTTTCTCATACACATAATACTACATACATCTCTCATCATGATCAAGGTGCATTGTCATCTAGTCTTCTATGGCATGTTATATTTGGACATATTAATTATGGCATCTTTCATCTATTGAATAATGAATGATGTTTCTAGTTTGCATATTATTCCTAGGAAATTGAAGTGATGTGATGCTTGTATACTTTGAAAGCATAACAAACAACCCTTTAATGATTTACCTTCCAAAACATGTATAAAACTTGGATTGTTAAATTATGATTAATGTGACCCTATGCCTATTCCTTCTTCTAATGAAAATGAATATATGATGAATTTTATTAATGATTACACCAGAATGTGTTAGGTGTACTCATTGAAAAGTGAATCTCAAGCTTTTGAAACCTTCAAAAATTTTCATGCATGGATTGAAAATGAAGCACAATAAAAAAAATTCTCTCTTCGTATTGATAATCTAAGAGAATATACCTCAAATGAATTTGAAAAATATCTTCATCAACACGGGCCTCAACGTCAAGCCACAACTCCATAAAATAATCAACAAAATGGTGTAGCTGAAAAAATGAATAAGACTATTTTGAATATGGTTCACTCCATTTTTTTTCAAAAATCTAATTTTTTTTTGGGATGATGTTGTTCTATGTCCGGTGTATATTAAAAACACATGTACATCTCATGCTATAAAAAAATAAGGCTCCTTATGAAATGTGGTATGGCCGCACTTCATTGGTAATGCATCTTTGGGTCTTTGGTTCCACCCGCCATGCATGGTTTCCCAAGAAACCCAGAAGAAAGCTTGATGCAAGGATTTGGAAGTGCATACTTTTGAGGTACTCAAATACCACCAAGGAATATCATCTTAGAGATGATGTAAACAATAAATTTATTATTTCTAGAGGCGTAATTTTTCTTGAACCTTCCAAGACCGATAACATTATTGAGCGACATCCTGATCGTTTGTATAGATTCACTCATATGAAGACAATTAAATTGATAATAAATTCAACATGTCGAAGAGATGATCCCTATTTTGGATAAATATTTGGAATATCCATTTGAAGCATTGTCTCCCCCTCATGAAGTTCCAACCACTTCATTAGATCTAGAAGACCCTTTGAGTGACGTGATTCAGAGGATTGGAATGCTAAATCTTAATGAAGCCCAATCTCAATCAATGGAGAAACCTGAGCCATCTCAAAAAGCTCCCCCAAAATGGTTTACCTAAGCACTTGAAAGTGTTCATTTTGATGAAGTCGAAAAAACAGGAACCAGAGGTTCCACCAAACAAAATGAAGGTGATGTAGATGATATAGATATTTCATATGATTATGAATTGAACTTATCTACTAATCTTGAACCAATTTCCTTTAAAGAACATCCCTCTCATGATAAATGGAAATAAAAAACACAAAAGGAATAACAAAGTTACCAACTAAATGAGAACTGTAATCTCAAAATAAGAACTCTAGCTAGAAAATGCTTATTTTTCTATAAAAAATATGGGAAAACACCCTAAAATCTAAAAGTGGTGTTGTTGCATGGCCCTTTTTTAGGGCTAAAATTTCAACATTTTCTAGTCATGGCCTTAAAAACCAAAACCATAATTACCAAAAGCCTAAAATTCCAATTCGTTTTAAACATGACATTAAAGACCAAATATCTTGAATACAAAAGAAAACCCTAAAATTATGACATTTTTCCATGTAATTAAAACTACATATTATCGGTATGAAAAACTTTAAAATTTCAACTTTTTCAACCGTTATATTAGGCCGTAGTCTAACTAGACTGCTTTTTTGCCTTGAAAATCATGGAAATTTCGGTAAGATTTTAAGAAAATCCGGCAGGGATTTTTGTAAATCCACGTTATAACTATCAAACTTTAATATTTTGGGCGCCCTAGAGGTTTTTGATGGTGCTGAATCCATTTCCACCATCAAAATCATGGTTCAAACACTGTTACTATAAGATTTCTTACATTTTTTTGGCCCGGATTCCAACCAATTTTGGTCGTCCAGGCAATTCGTCTGTTTCATTAGACAACTCCTTATATTAGATACCAAATATATTAAAAACATAAAAATTAATACTTAAATCATTGTGGTTCTATTGAGAACAATTATTGGTATTATTATTATTTATTTATTTAGAGTTTAAATTATAGTGCATTTGAAACTTAGCATTAGACAACTTGACCCCTTTTCATTAAGGCACTAAAATTGATATATATAATTTTTATTTTTTATTTTTTAAATCCATAAAAATTTAAAAAATGATTAAAACCCAAAATTTAAAGTAATTAAAAAAATAAAGAAAGAGAAAAAAACAATAATTAAAACTTTATATAAAAAAAAAAACAATAAAATAGCATCAAGGTTAGTTCAATTAGTCGGTTTCTTAATTCTATTCCACCCTCTTCGGGTTAATATATGCTAATAAGCAGTGAGAAAGTGATTCTTTTGGGTGGATATTCCCAAGTTAATATATGCTAATAAGCAGTGAGAAAATGATCATTTTGGGTGGATATTTCCAAATACTGATCTTAATGTATTTTTATTTTTATTTTTTAATTTTTAAATCCATAAAAATTTAAAAAATGATTAAAACCCAAAATTTAAAGTAATAAAGAAAGAGAAAAAAACGATAATTAAAACTTTATATAAAAAAAAATTAATAAAATAGGGTCAAGGTTAGTTCAATTATTGAGTTTCTTAATTCTATTCGACCCTCTTCGGGTTAATATATGCTAATAAGCAGTGAGAAAGTGATTCTTTTGGGTGGATATTTCCAAGTTAATATATGCTAATAAGCAATGAGAAAATGATCCTTTTGGTTGAATATTACCAAATACCGATTTTAATGTCCATAAACCACATATAAATAAAGTTAAAAACATATATTTAAAAAAAAAACAATAAATTTCCAGAGAAAAAAAATAATTAAAACCACCACAACAAGAAAGACAAGGAAAGGAATGTATAAAAATGTATAGCTACATGCCACAACAAGAAGGAATGTTAAAACCACCACAACAAGGAATGTAATCTTTATCCTAAAATATAGCTACATGGATTTTGTTCACAATATAGCTCCCTTGAATTAAAACCAACTCTCCACCTCAGGATTTCTCAGATAAGCTATGAGACCTACGCGCTAACCAACTGCGCCACCACCCCAATTAGTGTCACTTGTCGCTACAGGAAAAATTTATTCTACATTTGGGAAAAAATTAAAAACCGTCTAGACCTCATATCTCCACAATGTAGAGATAGATGTTAAAGGACGTAGGGGTTTTCTTGGGGTATCACTATTTTTCTGTCCTGATTCACTGTATTTTTTTGTACATACAGCATTCTTGAAGAAATCTCAGGACGTGACATCATCAAGGCCGTCCATTACAGAAGTTGTCGCCATAGCCTCACATTTCTTTTCTGTAGTGGACCGTGGAGTTCTTTTAGAAGGCACAGGACAAAACTGCTATACCTAGATAAAGCAAAGGAACATTGATGCTTGATTCCCTTAAAGCCATCTGTGCTTGTTTTTTCGTAGGATTGTGCCACTGAGGCTAGTTGAGGTTATAAGATCAGATTTCTAGATGCTGAGAATGATCTTATAATAATAATAATAAAAATTGATCAGTGAGAATGATTTCTAGCAAGTATTGTGCCTCATGAACCATTCAAGTATAGCTCCCTTTACTCTTTGTATTTAAGTATGAGGGGTTTCCGTAATTTTAGATATCATTTTTGGGATTCAACTGAATTAAGTAAGTCATTCATTTATGACCATTTCCATGAGAGGTAGTCATAACTGACTAATTTCTCATGATTTTTGAATATTCCACTTAGCACTCATTGCATCGGGTGATGCTCACAGGGGTGAAGAAGTGGGATTGAAACTAGTGAAATGAATCACATAGCGTCAATCATCACTTCTGGGGCTTGCACCCAATAACTAGGACTTCCCGGGAGGTCACCCATCCCAAAACGCCTCTGGCTCAATATTATTTAAGTTGTATAGCAAACTCTTTGGTTATTGTTTAAATATGAATCCATATGAATAAAATTTGGACAACGAAGTGACTAATTTTTTTTTAATTAAATTTGATTAACATGTGCAACTCTCCTCCATCCCATATTATTTCATGCTTCTCACGATGCCAATAAAAATTGATTCATTGAAACTTGCTATCATAATTTTTAGCGAGCATGTATGACATGTTAATCCTTTTGAGCAATAAAGTATTTATTGTAGAAATTACACCAATGGATTCAATCCGATCATGCAATGTACTAAAACAAGATACTGAAGCTTTCTACAATATTTGCAGAATATTAAATCATGATCGCTCAATCACATGAAAGTAAGAGAAAGAAGTAAATCAATCGCACAACACGAGATTTTCCTGGGGAAAGAAACTACTCAAAACCCCTCTATCTCTATTGTATATAAGCCAAGGAATCATGAAAAAATACAATGCATTCTTTCTCACAAGAATCTCATGCACTCTACCAATTGTCTCACACTGATCTAGGAAAAATTGGACAAACACATAGCCAATTCCTTGCCTTCCTCCAGCCTACCTTTCTCACGCAATTCCTAGGAAAATAAATCCCTATTAAATAGGAATTACAACCTTCCTTGATTGCGCAATCCATCATGGGAATCCTATGGCTTTATAACTATACCTGGGCAGTTCGCTAATAATACAAGTGATAGTTATCTTTCCTTTAACCTTTGTCTCAACTAGGTCTTCATAAGAATTTATATGCATTTAGTTAATAATAGTGAATCATCAGTTATCTGATAGATCACTACTTGTGAATTAAATCTAATTTAATTCACTTGACCTCTCACTAGCTCATCACTCAGTTAGAACTAGTTAAACTGATTTTAACTCAATTAATTTGAGTTAATTGCTTACACTCACACTACACTAGTGCATTAACTGCAACTAGACCCCCAAAATAATAGAATCAATCTACATGCCTCACCTTTGACCCTCAACTCAAAATTATTGAGCTAACTCAGTATTTTTGACTTAGTTAACTAATACAAGTTGTTATGAGATATGATTACAATTTATTGTCTAATTTATTTAAGGAAAAAATAAATTAGACACGCATTTTCTTGTTGATTTTTCAAAACTCCCTCTCAACAAGAAATGGATTACCAGCCACCCCGATCCTGCCTCTGTGGTATTCGCATTTTCTCTTTGTCAACACCTTCGTAAATATATTTTCATCTTGATCCTCCGTGGGAATATACTGCAACAACATAATGCGCATCTGAACACAATATCTGAGATGGTGGTACTAGATATCAATATGCTTGGACTTGTCATGGAATACCGGATTAAGTGGGAGCTTTATGCAACTCTGGTTATCACAATGTATCACCATCGGATCCATTTGATGACCAAACAAACCATCAAGTATCTTCCTCATCTAGATGGCCTTGCATGCAGCCTGACTAGCTGCCAAGTACTCTACCTCGGCTAAACTGAGTGCAACTCATCTCTGCTTCTTGTTGTACCAAGAAACTATGGTTGATCCTATGCTGAAGATGCCCCCTGATGTCCTCTTCCTGTCTGATGGAATGTTTTCCCAATCTGCATCGGTGAAGCCTTGAAGCTTAACTCGCTTTGTCTGTCTGTACCATAATCTATACTTTGCAGTGTCCCTAAGATATCTCAAAACATGCTTCCCTGCCTTCCAAAAGATCTTGGTAGTCTTAACCATAGCTTTACTAAGCTGGTTAAATGCGTAGCATATGTCTGTTCGTGTGTTCACCAAATACATAAATGAACCCACAAGCAGTCTATAAACAGTAGCATCCACTACCTCACTTGAAGTAGCATTCTCCTTCCTCTAGTTTCCTGCAAGAGGAATCTCCATGGGTTTGTTTCCCTCCATGTGGAACTTCCTCAGAATCTTTGTGGCATACTTTCCCTAAGATAAAAATAGCTCCCAATCTCTTTGCCATATTTCCAAGCCAAGGAAATAGTGCAAGAGCCCCATGTCCTTCATCTCAAACTCTCTTTCAAGATCCTCTTTGCAAAAATTTATGAGCTCCTCATCACCTGTTTGTATAAGATCATCAACATAAAGTATAATAATCAAATCCTTACCATCAAACACAATATGATATAGGTTCATATCCGCTTCACTCTTTGTGAAGCTCAACCCGGTGAAATAGATTTCGATCATGGTGTACCAAGCATGAGTTGCTTGCTTCAACCCATACAATTCTCTCATGAGTCTGCACACATGTGACTCCCTGTCAAAGGTCTCAAAACCTTTTGGCTTCTCAATGTGCACTTCTTCCTCAATAACTCCATTGAGAAAGGTTGTATTTACATCCATCTGATGTATTTGCCACCCCATCTGCACTGAAAGTGCAAGGATAGATCTAATCGATGAGTATCTTGCAACCAATTCAAATTCTCCTCATAGTCAATCCCCTCCACCTGTGAGAATCCTCTAGCCACAAATCTAGCCTTGTATTTCTCCACACTCCCATATGTTGCTTGCTTCACCTTGTAGATCCACCTGGATCCAACCACTGACTTCCCCACTAGTCTTGGGACCACTTCCCATGCATTGTTTCTGATAATGGAGTCATACTCCTCAACCGTGGTATCAACCCATGTCGGCTATTGCACTGCTTCCTCAAAAGAGGATGGTTCTGTCACAATACATGCGCTCATAATATCCATGTATCCAGTATACTTGTCTGGGGACCTTCACACCACATGACCAATCGAACATTTTTAATTTCCCAACACACCATACCTTGCCATGATATAATGAAATGCAAGCAAATCCTAAGTGTACATTCAAAGTATCTTTATCCATTTACACAAACTTAATATTGTGACCAAATTCCACGTTAGCCAAATGATGACTTGGCACTGAGAGAAAGTCACCACACATCTGTCGACTTCTTAATAGCTATTTTGCATACAAAATCTAGAATACAGGTCAGCGGAAAATAAATAAATGTGCGACTGCAGAGTGAGAGGGGTATTTTTTGTAACATATGGCATATTTCTTGTGCACTAATGTCTTTATCTACAATGGTTACTGTGAGGAGTTTCGGTATGACAGTAATAGTAGGTGTTTCTAGAGTAACGTTGTGTGAGAGACGTGATACCATTTGACGATAGCTCTCTGATCTCATTTATGTTTTCGTTGCATACTTTGAAATATAGCTTAAAATAGCATGGTGTGATAGAACTAGTTGACAATCAACAATTTCTCTCTAGATAGAAAGTAGATCGACATTATGGATATTTAATCTATCATCATTACGACCATGGATGTAGGTTTTATGTCCTTTATCACCAATGAAAAGTGAAGATGTGGAGTTTAACTCCCATGGTACTCCATATCGACAACTAAGAACATTGTATTTTTTGCAAAGGCAAGAAGATTCATGGCACCTTGTGTGGCGTTGAACGCAATTGACAAGCTCCTCATAGTCAACAACCTGGGTCAAAGAGAAGATTGATGTTGTGTCAGTAAGACATGGGTTATGAATTTCTGATTAGTGAAGTGAAAGATTGAGATGTTGAGGGTGTTGTAGATTCCAAGGAGTTACATAGTGATCAAAATATTTCTAAGCATCGACAACCCCTGCTTCATTATTCCAATTGAGGGTGTCCATATTTGGTGCATTCTGCAACCAAAGGAAACCATGTATGTGTGTGGATCCTCCATATTTCCATTCATACTTGAATATAATATGAAAGTCCAAATTGGTTCATAAATATTTGCAATGTTTAAATTAATGTAGAGAGTATTGATTATAAAAAATACCCACACCAATAATCAACTATGTCGAGACCTTTTTATAGAAATTATTCGAGAAAATTGTAAATCTGCAATGCATATATTGGGATGTTAGATGTGGGTTTTAAATTATGTTTTGAATTCTCCATTGGTAGTGATTATTTGAATTGGAGGGAACATCAGTAGGCATCATCATGTGCAAGTCATACCATTTGGTATCAACTACACTAAGTGTGAAGAATAATGTTGGACTTCAAATTTGTGTTATCATGTTAGTTAGTTCACGTCATCACTTGTTCTAGAAAGATCACATTCCTTGTAAGCCTGAGCCGAATCAGATGACTTGCTGGGGAAATTTTGATTTTGGGAAGTCGTGAAGACATTGTCATAGATTTGAAATAGTTGTTGGCGAGTTGTTCTCAATGTATTTTCTCACAAAAATAGTAGCAGTGTTTTGGCTACGGTGGTGCATTAGAATGTTGTAGAGGTAGTAGTGGAGTCTTGGATTCTGGACGAATCAGTTATCATGGTAGTGAAAAAAGTGTAAAGCATATTCATGCATCTCAACTTCTGTAATTCTTGGTTGCATTATCATGGAAATTCCTGTAGGAAAGAGTGTGGGGAATGCCATAGAAAAGAGGCCCTCGGTGGTGTATTCCTTTATAGCCGATAAATATATTGCAGTCTAGTCAACTGAGTTTGTTGTATTTGGATGGGTTGAATGCAAATAAGCACAAATGTGCTCAATCTTGGTACATGAATTTGGTAGAATTGGAACAAAAGAAGAAGGTTTGATGTCTAATGGGGTTAGCATGACATCAGGATCATCAGTAGAACCAACTATGGTTTGATGGGGTTCAAAAGAGGAGGTGGTTACATTATGAAGAAGAGAAGAAATATCTGTAGGTTAATCTGGCAAAGCATAAATTGCAAATGGGCTGAGATGGACATCCTTGTAGTAGGGATCATTAGTTATTTTGTATTCAAGTGTTGCAAGTATACGTGACTTGCAAACAAAGAATTCATAAGCCTTGTCAAAAGGAGTGTGCCTTTTCACAATGAGGACATCTAATTCGGAAACCATTTGAGGTAAGTATTTGGCAATAGTAGTGATGTCTTGTGGGAAGATGATTGTATGGCCACTATACTTGTATTGACCACCACGGGCATGGGTGACTTGTAGAATGGGGTTCACATGTGCAATAAGCATTTCCTCAACTTGTGTTAGATTTTAAAGGATTGAAGGTTGTTTTCTAGGTTCCATGTTGTTTATATGAGAAAAATGATTGGTAGTTTAGCTGATGCACAACGAAAGCAAGAAAGGCTACCATGTAAAAGCCTTGTTTTCATACTTGGCCATTATTCTTTGCATATTGTGCAAACATGCATGGTAGAAAGTTTATCTATCCTTTGTCAAAAGGGACGATGTTCATCATTAAGGTGGGTGGGTGGGTGGGTGGGGGGGGTGTATTGGTTTTGATGAAGGTGAGGGGAGTTGGTTTGAATGATTGGGAGAGTACTTAAGCTAGGAAGGGATGTAGTGGAAGTAGTAGATTTTTTTCCATTTTTATAAAGAAGCCATCGCCATGCATTTATTGTGTCTTTGTTTTGTGCATAAAGAAGACGCCTTTGTTCTTTTTTTTCCACATTTTGAATGTTGCATGGCATATCTAAGAAAGTAGAAATACTTTATCATTAGCTTGGAGACATAAGAAACTTAGAGTGAATAATAAATGAGTTATATATGCATAGAAAATTGTGTTAAAAGTTTTATAACTCCAGCTTTTTATTTGAACATAATTGAATGATAGCAAGGATAGGTAACCAAATAAACATTCAATTTGTAGACACAAACAATGGAGTAAGAATGAATTGACATTGCTATAGATGCCAATATATAAGGTACACTAATTTTGAAGGGGTAAGCATACATATGTTGGAAGTATTGAACACGAGTGTTGCTAAAATATACGTTGTTGTAGAATCAAACATTGATATGAAAGGACCAAGTTAAACAAATTTTCATTTTTTTTATAATAATTTGAACGTCATTGAACAGTAGCATGAATATATAAGCAAGAAAAAATTCAATTTATGAACATATAAATGACAAAGGAAAACTTATGAATTGAAGTTTCTATAGATGTTGATATGTATATTATGTAAATTGTGAAGAAGTAAACATACATATTTTGGAGTTATCGAAAAATACACTTGACGAAGAAAGTGTGTATCGCAACAACATGGAAAAGTGTACAATATTATGGAACAATGAGCTATGTGGAAATGATACTTCATGTACAAAACAGTAGCGTTCCTTGCAACCTTAAAGAAAATTCAAAGGCTGCGAATAACATGACGTTGTGCAATGGACATTGCTTGAATGTCCTTGAGGACCTCCTTGCATGTAGTGTCATATTGAATTTCTTCTGACTTAACCAATATTGGTTGTAAGTGCTCAACAAAATTGTAGAATTCTGTTTTGATGGAAAGTGTCAGTAAGAAATGGTGACCTAAAATCTGATCATAATTTTTTTGGAGATCAGTTGGCTCGATAGAAAGAAGGAAAAAGTATTTTGTCGTGATGCCCATGAGCTCATTTGTTGCATCATTGAAAGTTGTGATGTTTTCCAGGTGCCTAGTGTGGTCATGTAACTCAAATTTAAGTTTGTAACGGTAGTCACATTCTGGGAAGTCGTCGTTACACTTGTTACAATGCCAAAGATTGTTAGAATGATGCATCACTTTTTCCATGCATTGCTTTCCGTTGAAATCTAATGAAACTTCAAGAAAATAGAAGTCCTCCATGTGAAGAGCGGTCACAGTCGCACGAAATGAAACCAATATTTCTTTCTCAGAGACTTGCGTGCAAGTAATTTCATGAATCGTCTTTTGTGATAGGGCTTGTTTGGAAGCTACATTGTAGTTTCTACTCAAATATGGAGAGGAGGAGCTATAGCTTATTTCACGGAACCATGTATGGATTTGATGAGTCTCTTCAATGTTTGGATTTATGACAAGAGTGGTAGTGGATATTGTCCCTATGGTGATTCCATTGAATTCAAATACATGACCTCCTTTGATCTCCTTAAAACGTTGATCTCCTCGGCAGTTTTTTAAGAGCCCTTCCGAACCTCACGCAATTATGAGAATAGATTAGATTGCGTGGAAACCATGCAAGTTTGCGCAATATATGTGATGAATTTAGATGGGTTGTCCTTTCCTCTCCGATCCGATCTCATCGACCAGTTCAATTGAATTTATACCACATTGGTGAGTGGTTTGGTTTTATCTCCAGTGGCAGGTTATTATCGATGGTCACTGTCGTCTTGACACATCTATGGAAATGCTTTTTAAAGACTCCCTTTTCTTCTCTAGTATCCAGCATCACAGGTAGAATTTTCAAAAAAAAAATTGTAGGGGAGGGTGGTTTTTTTGGGCGCGAGACTGGTTTCTTTCCATCAATAAGAGGGATGAGATAAAACTATTTATGCATTCAAATTGTATTATATCTGTATGAAAATCCTTTTATTCTGAATGAAGGTAGTTTTAAATTTTTTTGCATAAAATATTGGCGTGTTGCGAATCCATAATTATCGTCAGGAAAACACAAATAAGAGTAAAAATTTATAGAAATAATTCCAAGGTAGTGTTGCAGAACACTTTTAAAAAGGTTGAAGGTTTAATCCTATCAAGTAATAGCGGTTGGTGAAAATCCTTTGGTAGGTCTCACTTAATTTATTATGGTAAAATGACTTTTTGATGAAAATCCTTTAGTAAGTCTCACTTAATGTATTATGGTAAAACTAGTTTTTAATGAAAATCGTTGAGTAAGTCTCACTTAATAATGTGGTAAAACTAGTTTTTTAAAAGAATTTTTTATTTGGTTATTGTAAGTAGCTTGTATAGTTTCTAGTTGGTTAAAATCCAAGGGTTAAATATACAAATCATTATGTTGTATTGTTATTGTAAATAGGTTTAAAATTTTTCATATTTTCATATTTTATATTGTTGTTTAGATGATATTAGGTTTTGATAAAGTTTTTATTAAACATTATTTAAAAATAGATAAAAATAAAAAATTTTGTTTCTTCTTTATATTAAAAAATTATTTATTTCAATTTTTATATAAAATAGTTTTTAAAAAAATTCATATGGTTGGGGATGAAAATCCTCTAATAGGTTTCTAGTAATGATATGATACAACCAGTTTAATGAGTTTTTTTGAAAGAGGTTTTTTGTTTGGTTTTGGGAGACATCATATATTTTACTTGTGTTGGTATAAATTGAAGGGTTAAACATTGAAACCATTATTTTGCTTTTTTAAAATTTTCTATATTTTTTAATATTATAATTTTGAAGATTTTTTTTTTATAATTTATTTATTTTTTATTACTATATATATGTATGGGTATTTTAATATTGTTATTTTATTGATGTTTTTGTAAATTTGTTATTGAATATTATTTAAAAATAAAATTGTTTTGTTCACTCTGTTTTTTAGATATGTCTATGTAATTAATTTTTTTACTTGATTAAAGAATTATTAATTTAAATTTTTATAATATAGATTTTATTATTATTATGATTTATTTTTTTATGTTTATAAATAATTTTTATTTTTTATAAATTTGGATTTTTTTTAATAACACTGCATATTTATAGTTGGTATTTTGAAAATGAACAAGATTTATCCTGGATTCTACATAAGATAAGTAAAAATCTTTAAAACATTTTGTATACATCATCGAAGCTAATAAATTTTCATTTAGAAAAATTGGATATATATATATATATATATATATATATATATATATATATATATATATATATATATATATATATATATATATATATATATATATATATATATATATATATATCTTGTTCCCCATTGCCTATTATATCAGCAAATCATGGAAAATTTCATCAAGCAAATTGTCTTTTCTTAGATAATTTGAAAATGTCTATATAAATTAAATTATATCTTTTTATATTTAGAGTGTTTTTAAAAATAGTTTTATGTTGTCTTTCAAATCAGGAATGTGAGTGAAATTTGCTTCAAAATGTTTTCATGGTCTTTTGTATTAAAATTAAAATTTTTTCTTTTTCTTTGTAATCTCACTAGTTTTGAGAATCTTGTTAGGTTTTAGACTATAATTATATGAGAGGTGTGTTTGGTCACTGGTGGGTTTGTACTCTTATGTTTAATAAAATGGCGATACAAAATTAAGAGTATGACATAAAAGAAAAATAACTCTTTTTCAAGTAATATATGTTTTATTTCTCTCAGTAAAAAATAAAAGAAAAATAGAATCCATTATAACATCTTATTTTGTAGGTGACAAGAAGACCTCATTTCTCATTGCTAAGAAAAGTATGCATATGGCACCACAACCTCTTTGATATGTATAGACAAACTATGAAACTCCATGGAGATGGGGCATTGTATTGTTTATGAGTTACACATACATGTATATGTAGAATGTGATGCACTATGTAAGAACTTGTGGTAGGTACATTAAATAGAGATCTCTTTAAGCAAACAATGTCATCCAAAATGTATTGGTAAAGAAACCGGTATACAACAATAGTAGGATTTGCGTGTAGCTTAATTGGCTAGACCAGGTAACCATTTTACACCTTAGTAAAATCAATGGAGTTATGTTCTTGGTCACTGTTCACCCTAATCTGCCTGATTTCATTCAACTAGCCTAGGTTCATTCTCGGTGTACCCAGTAATGGTCTTACTTGAAAGAAGACGCAAAGAAATATGTCTCTCGAGGAACACCTAATAGGAGTAAAAATGGGTGGTTTATGGAAAAACAACCCTAGAAAAACCCTACACCTAATCATTTTGTTTCTCTCTTCCTAATTAATTGAATTTTGTTGTGTTGTTGAAAACAATTGACTCTTGTGTGCTTGTGTTGTTGGGTTGTAGAAACAAATTAAAGATAAGGTTCAACTTTTATTTGTTTCCAAGATTAAGCTATCATGAAAAAATTATGTTTTGTCTCCAAAATTAAGCTAACATAAAGAATTTTTGGTTTAAGCTTATAACTAAAATGAAAGTTTGCAGGGATTGCAAATGGTTGTTTGAGAAATATTGATATGTAAAATTATGAAAATACTGATTACTATTTAAAAACTCTATATTTTGAACGTACGATTTGGATTTTTTTTATTACATATTTTGTGCGCTAAAAATTAATATTTTTTTGTAAATCACTTTGATTGTAATTAAATTTATGGAGTTGTAAAATTTATGAGTATTTGTGTTATTAAAAGGATTTTTGAAAGTAACTTATTTCCAATTCTAAAATTTAATTATGAACATGCATTGAGCAACGAGCTCTATTTTTTACAAGATGATCTTCCAAAATCTTCTTCCTTCGGTGTCTCTTTGCACCTTTAGGGGCAATTTCTAGTGATTACGGTTTAGTTTGGAGCTTGTGCTGGCCTACTCAAAAAATCAAACTACACTTGATTTTCTTGAACCGTTAGATATGTTTCAACATCCATCGACCTCTTATCTCCCTCCACAAGACTTTTCCTTTGTGGAGACTAGTACATGTCATTCTAATTTGATCATGGGGCAACAACGACCGAGAAAGGATCGGGTAAAGGTAATAAAGTCGTCCTCTGATACCAAAATTTTGAGGTTTGGTCACGATGTACTGTGGGATCGAGTGATTAACCTTCAGAAAAGGGATTTGGTCAGGTGTTGGGCTTTCACGGACTTTCCAGAACATAATATGAAGTACTAGGTAAAATCGAAGTGGGCTCCTATCATGGGGTATTATCCAAAGGTCAATAGGTTGATGAAATCCTGATATAATTTTCATTTTTTACATTAGAATGATTCCAATCGTATCCCATGGTCCCCCTGGGTGTGAGGGCATAACTTCCTCCAGCTTAACAGGTAGTATGTCGGTTTTAATCCTTGACTGGATACACCTAAGAATACTATGGTTTGGGTAAAACTCCTCGGGTTACAGCTCGAATTTTGGACTCATTAGGGTTGGATGGAGATTGGTTACTCTATAGGTCGTTTCGTCTACATGGATCCCAGTTGTTTGGGTGCTAGGGATAAGAGAGTGGTATGGATCTTGGTCGACATCAAAATATCAGGAGGTCTCCCTGAAAACATCAATTTGGCTTGGGGACCGATTTGGCTCAGAAAATGCTTGGATTATTAGGGAATTCCTTTAAGGTGAATCCTCTATCATCATACATGACACCTTATAGAAAAATTCCCTGAGAGAATTCAGGTCTTCGCTAGAGACTTTAGACATCAGGTTGGTTGTGGTCGACATGGACGGGCGCCTTCTGATAATCTGCCGTTCAAATCTGGAACAGGTATGTTCTTACATTCGATGATGCCCATTTTCATAATTATTTTTCTCTTTCCTCTATTTCTACATCTCCTCCCTCCTCTCCCACCCTTTCGTTTGAGCAGTTGTTTGGGGTGGGTCATTTCTCTGAGAAATCGGGGGAGGGGGGCCGACATATTCCACAAACTACTTTGGTCAGGAAGCATGTTTATGGTAAATAGTGCAATAAAAATATTCAAGTATAAAAAGCCACAGATGGTTGTGCCGTTGCACTTGCAATACTCTCAAACATATCTTCATATGATCTATTATCTCTTATGCAAAAAATAATAATATGGTGGCTTTCCTCTTTCGACCATTGCTGACAAAAGTTGTTGTGCTACCAAACCCTTACTAACACCTTGTAAATTCCAAATAAAATGTGTGTAAATACTAAAACCTACTTCACAAAAAACTAGTTGAGAAATTTCTCATGCTTAAATATTAGTAAAAGGAAATATAAATCCTCCTTTGCACAAATTCGTGTTAACTAGGAATATAAGTACTTTCTGTACCTGGAGTTTGACTTCAACAATATGCTAGTCACTTTTAACCTCCACGAGCTCATTTTCAAGCACACTCTCCATATATATAAAAGATCCTTGTATTAAAATGATAAAAAATATGGATCAACAACCCTAATGATGCCAAACCAAAGCACTTTCTTTAGCTTCTATGGCAGAACCATCAATATTCTCAGTATATAATTTCATAATAGGCTCTACTATTTTCTTCTAGTAAGTCTACAATGGGTAGTGTTGTTTCCCATTCCGAATTTTGGCTCCACCTAAACCATGGAAAAACAATTTAGAAGAGAGAAGTCATGATAAATTAGAAGTTGATAAAAAAACATGAGAAAATAAGTGGCAAAAGATTGCCTCATGAAATAGTCATGCTTTGCTGCAATCCCTAACTTATGGCAAGGTAAAAACCACTCATTGATATATTTTAGACCTCTTCTAATCACAATAAAGACACCATTTTTAGGGTCATTGCATAAGTTTTTTACAATATATATTACTTATGGACTTGGTGTTTTGTTTATAGAAGTCTGAGGCATCATTGTACCATCATATCCAATAAAATTTCGATGTTGTAGGTTTTCTTGTGTGTAGAGACAATATGCTATTTAGAAAGCTCCCTAACACTTGGATTAACTATTACAACCCTGAAACTCAATTCAAATCCAATACCCCAACACATTCTCTTAAAGTGATCTCCACATAATTTCTCCAAATCTCGCTCAACGTTGTGAGGCCAATAGTTTACACCATGTGTGCTCACATTATTGTAATGTTTTTCATGTTGTAGTTGCAACTCAACCTCAGGAATCATAAGGGATACATTCATGGCATAAAAAAAAACTTATATTTTCTAGGGATTGATCCTAATGGCCCCACTAAGAGAAGGAGATCATTGAATCCAATCGTTTTACCCGTTCCTACTGAAGTTGGAGTCATTCCATCGTCTTGTAGCCTTCTTCCAACTACTCATTCAGTCTATCTATTTCAAAATCCTTCCAAAATAAATATAGGGATTCAAACCCGACATCTTAAATAAAAAAAGGATACAAATAAAAATAGAGGAGGTAGGAAGAAAAGGCTAAACCTTTATGTTCATTTCTTGAATGGTGAGTTTAGTAGATTTACTCTAGGTATAATTTCATCTCTTGGATTGTTAGGGAGCCAATATATCATTGGATGTGGTTAATTTGGCCCGCCTCCAGGCCTCTACTGAGGAACAAATTTTGAATTACGAAGGCGTTATCCCTATTCAATACGAGGAGAAGAGATCTGAGGAAGTTTCATTATTCTGGAACCACCTTTTCAAATTCTAGAAAAGGAAGCAGCATAATGCCTGTGAATTTTCTCATGGGATTTTTGAATGTTTGCTTCATTCAGCCTGCTACTGAACCCAACCTTGCACGGAAGGGAAAAATTGACATATAATAAAGACAAAAATTTTAGGTTCATTGCATAATTTTTTTACAATAGATATTACTTGTGGACTTGGTGTTTTGTTGATAGAAGTATGAGGCATCATCGTACTGTCATATCCAACAAAATTTCCCTGTTGTAGGTTCTCTTGTATGCAAAGACAATATGCTCTTTAGAAAGCTCCCTAATGCTTGGATTAAGTGCTACAACCCTGAAACTCAATTCAAATTCAATACCCCAACACCTTCTCTTAAAGTGACCTCGACATAGTGTCTCCAAATCTCGCTCAACGCTTTAAGGCCAATAGTTTACACCATGTGTGCTCACATTCTTGTAATGTTTTTCATGTCGTAGTTTCTACTCAACCTCGGGAATAGTAAGGGATACATTCATGGCATCAACAACAACTTCTATGTTATAGGAATTGACCCTAATGGTCGCCCTGAGAGAAGGAGAGCACTGAATCCAATCGTTTGGCTCGTTCTTGTCGAAGCTAGAGTTGTTCCATCGTCTTGCAACCTTCTTCCAACTTCTCATTCCATCGATCTATTTCAAAATCCTTCCAAAAAAAATATAAGGAATCGAACCCGACACCTTAAATCCAAAAAGGGTAAAAATAAAAACAAAGGAGGCAAGCACAAAAGGCTAAACCTTTATGTTCATTTCTTGAACGATGAGTTTAGTAGATTTCCTCTAGGTATAGTTTCATCTCTTGGAAGGATGGGGGGCCAATAGATCATTAGATGTGGTCGATTCGGCCCACCTCTAGGCCTCTACCGAGGAAAGGCTTTCGAATTATGAAGGTGATATCCCTGGCAAAGCGAGGTGAAGAGATCCGAGGAAGTTTCATTATTCTAGAATCGCCTTTTCAAATTTTAGAAAAGGAAGTTGCAGGATGCCTGTGAATTTTCTCATGGGGTTTTTGAAATTTTGTTTCATCCGGCCCACTACCAAACCCAACCCTGCATGGACATGAACAATTGACATCACAGGGTTTGCCTCTTTGCTCATAGCAAGAGGTAGTAAGGCAAGTGTTACTTTGGCCAAGGATTTTGGAGACTCATCCATAATCAAATAGGAAAATGAATGCTTGGAATTTCACTTGAAAGGAGGATCATAAAAATAAAAATGGAGGACAATAAAAATAAAAATTATATTGGATGATCATAAAAATGAAAATTACAACGGAAAATAAGGTTGGTGTCCAAAATAGGGCAAGAAAATCAAGGTTTTGAAATATTCAAGACAACACGATAACTTAATTTTTAACATGTCATGGAATGCAATATATTGAATACATCCACACATACATGGCACGTGAGGAGGATTTTGAAGAGCACTAGAAGACCACAAGGGAGGAAATTAGAAAAAAATGGCATAATGCTCAAGGAGAAGTGCTCCTACACAGAATAGCATAAGCATAAGCATAAGGGTGATTTCTCAACATAATATTAAAAAAAAAAAAATCAAATATTAGTTATGTCGCTTCCAAAATTTTTATTTAATTATGAATAATTATTAGGTGGATGGTGGGGATTTAACCCTCTATGGAATAGGTTAGAAAAAATATAGTAGCATACACAAATCAAAATTAAGGTTTATCTCCAATTTTTTTTTTTTTTTTTTTTTTTTTGATTAATTACAAAATATATCATATGAACAAGTGCCATATGAAGTGAGTTATGATATTTTGGGCATGTGGTACTGATAAGTGATGATATTGTAACAAATGAAATATATAGTATAGGAATCTCCATGGTAAAGTGGGGGTAAATCTCCATCGTTAAGAATAATGTTCCATGTTTTTTAAATGTATAAAATTTAACTTATATAATAATAATAATAAGGATGGAATAAGGATACCTAGTGTTGGCTAGATTATTTGGGGATTAAGGAGGAGATCATGTTGAAGAATAAGGATAATATTAAAATTATTATTATTTCCAAATTTAAGGATAAGTTGTGGAGTGATAAAGAGTTAGAGGGGAAAATGAAACTAAGATATTATAAGGAGATGATCAACACCAATATTCAATACCAAAAGTATCTATTTGTCTTGACTAGTTTCAAGAATAAAATGAACATTGCTAAGATAAGAACTAATTCTCATGAGCTTCAAAGTGAAACTAAGCGTTGGTCAATTTCCAAAATACCATGGAATGAAAGATTTTGTCACATATGTGATACTAAGAGGGTTGAAGATGAAAGACACTTTCTCTTGGAATGTCCAGTTTTTATTCACATCCATTCTAAATTTCAAAAGACTTGTCACACTATACATTTTTTTGACTTTTTTAATTTAACATAAATTTATGCAGTAATTTCCAACAAGATTTAAAGTCAGATCTAGGCAAAATTAAAGATGCCCAAATGGCCAAAAATTCTGAAAATGAAGATTTGAACATTTCTGATGCATATCCTAAATAAGGTCTAAAAATTTTGAATTTTCAGTTTTTTTGGAAAAACTTACATTTTTAGACATTGCGGGGATCATTTTCAGTGTTTTCAGTTTGTTGATTTGTTATCAATGTAGTGTTGTTACAAACTTATCAGTTCTGAAAATTACTAAATCAAACTCTCTTAAAGCCTTAAAATTGAAATTTTCAAATTTTAATATATTTTTGCTATTTGTGGAAGTACTTGGCAGCTATTTTGGGCAATTTTATCTTGCTGATCTATCACTGTTTCATTGCTGAAATAAAAATATCAGATCTGAAATTTCTCTTAATCAAGCCCTAAAAATTGATTTTTCTTCAAGTTCAACAATTTTTACTATTTTTAGTCATTTTGGGCATTGGTGCCGATATCATTTGTTTGCAGATCTATGATTTAAATTACTGCTGCAATTTATATTTCAGATCTGAAATCTCGCTGAAAAATATATCCTAAGTTTGACTGTAGGAGAAAATTTAATTTTTGGATTCGCATTTTTAAGAACATCATTTAATCCATAAATTGCTTGATGAAGTGGTTTAATTAGCATTATACTTTCATGGTATATCTAGATGAATAATTACTGAGATTCAAGTGCTAGTAAATTTCATATGTTTTAGTTGGGTTTGATGATCATTGGCATCTGAGTTTTGGAATGTGTTCTATCAACTAAAATTGCCTAATGTTTAATTAACTTTTGTTTCATTTACTTGAATTATTGGATGTTTATTGAATATTAATGTTTGGGAAATCTTTTCAAGTAAGTGTGATTGATATCTGATTTTGAGAGCTCTATTGTGGATATGTATATATTTTAATCGAGTAATTTTGGCATCTTCATAATTGACACTCTCGCTTAAGTACTTAGTGGTTAGATTAGATTATTTATAATCTAAGTGCTTTAGGATTTTTAACATTAACTCTCATCTTCGAAGCTTGCTTCATCTCGCTCCTTCAAATCGTTTTCCTTGCATTTTGCATTCTAAATTAACATTGCATAGCAGCAGTTTCTCATCAAGTACTTGGTTGTAATTTATTTAGCAGGATAGTTGACTCCATAAGGCACTGGTATCAATCTTTCCAATTCAATCGAATCAGTTAATCTTGCCAGATCTTTTACAAGTATTTGGTCGTTTAACGGTGTCTCCCGAAATGATTGGTTCCCAACGAGTTCTCCTTCATTCCATTTCTATAGGGTCTACCCCCCTTAGTCTGCTATAAGGAGACAACTTAAATAAAAATATTTGGGATCAGGGTGACAACCCCTGATCTGAGTTGTTGTCGTGGTGCCTAGACATTCTGTGCGACAACACATAGAAATAAAATTTTAACATTAGAGAAATTTTGAGCTCTAAAATGGGCCTCCTAAGAAATATGTACAACCAAAATAAACTTTATAAGAACCAATGGGATTCAAGATGATGATGTCAACCATGGGGGATGATTCACCATTTTTGGAGTAAAAAAGTAAAAAGATTAAAAAATAATAAAATAATAAAACTATTTTTTAAACTCGTATGTTCAATTTATCTCTATAAGTTTTTACTCAAATTTCGAGTGGGAGTACTCGTTGGATGCAAAATTTAATTATTCATCCAAGGCGTACCCATGTTGCATAATTTTGATTGACCCTGCTACACGAAAAATGAGAAATACATAAAAACCATTATTGTACCCTGCTACATGATAAATGAGAAATGCATCAAAAACATGATTTCAATCATGTTTTTCATGTATTTCTCATTTTTAGTGTAGCCGGGTCCATTGAAATTATGCAACATGGGTTCTCCTTGAATGTGGAATCAAATTCTGCATCCAACGACTGATTTCGCTCTAAATTTGAGTTAACCTATAGGGAGATAAGTTGAAAAAATAGTTTTTCCTTTTTTTCCATGAAAATTTGATGAAGTAATCTATTATTATTTTATTATTTTCGTTATTATTTTATAATTTTCTTAAGAGGCTCAATTTAGACCTCATAATTCCCTTAATGAGAATAACAATTAAGCTCTTATTTTCTTAAAGTTCTATAGACCATTGATCTTAATGAACATTAACCACCATCATCATCATATTTCTTAATTTTAACAATTTAAAATGTAAAATAAATCAATTTTCTTTATTCTTATTCAAAAATCCCAAAAAAATCCTATCGTGGTCAAAAGCATAATCACACTATTCTAACTTATTTTGAGGAACCTCCCACCTAAAATTAGTGCTACCTAAACATTTATATACTAGCATTTGCACCACAAAGGGTGCAAAGACATGTCGATAGAAGTGTAGATGAATGCAGTGTGTTTTTTACTTTTTTGATTGGGTTAAGTGTGCATTTCTTTTTTTTTACTGGGTTATAGTTTAGATCATGTATTTGATGTATTATCCACTTATTAACTCCCAATTTTCCCTTTCCGGTTAAGATAAATAAATAAGTAAATGTTAATAGTTAATATGGGTTTGTGGGACAACAGAAAAATCAAACACAATAGGGAGAATTTAAAAAATATTGTAATATTCCCATTTGGCCATGTGGTCATTTGCATTATGTTGCTTCCAAGAGTGTTGTATGCAATGGTTTTGCTTCCAAGAGTGTTATATGCAATGGTTTCATTGGATACATAGACACTCACTAATTATATTTTTTAACTTATGGTAAAATAAGCAGTTGTTGCACCTTAACCGTGGGTTGGAAAGTTGTATACATAAAATATCTAATATGAAAATAAATCTTCAATGTAACCTCCTTTTTCTATAGCCTTCTTTCATCTTGATGAATCTGAATATGACTCTAATACCATGTGAAAATTTAAGTGGAAGAGTGAAAAAACACAATAAAACACATAGCTACCTATATTGAAAATCCAATGGAGTTTTAGAGCTCTTAAGATACCACTTTTATGCACCACACCAAAAACTAGTTACATAGAGAATATATAAAACTACTTCTTTAACTTAATCTAACACTATTTTGATATCTTCTAACTTATTATTGCAAACTACTACTTATGTATTGAATGTAGTACACTACCAAAACTATTAACTAAATAAATTACCTAATAATTAGAAGATTAGAAGATATAACAAAAAAACTACATTTAACAATTTCCGCTGGAGATAAAAATGACGACCATCTCCCATGTCTTTCCAGATTCTAAGCCTTAATATGATCATTCATATAATGACAGGTACAGTATAAACACGGTGTTTGATTTCTCCTCTGAAGCTTCTTAGTAATTTGTGGATAAGAAAACATTTTGTTTGAGTTTCTAAAGTTATTATTATGCCTAGAACGGTGGTCATGGACTACAACGTAGAAACTAAGTTTCCAAATGAATTATTACACCTGTAATAACATCCATGGACCATTAGTTTCGGTATCACAATTTTTTTAACGAAATTTTAGTCAAATAGTTTTTGATTGCTAAGTTAGTGAAATTTATTATAAGTTTTTAAACTTAACAATTTTTACCAGAGATAAAAATTTCTTGAATAATTTCACTTTTGTTTCAGTTCTACGGACTTAAGAAAGATCCCTCGGACATAAGCATCTTCATTTTTTCTGGGAAATGGAAGCAGGTAAACTAACTATAAAAGATTAATTTTAGGCCATCATTTAATTAAATATATGAGGCAAGAAATCCCAAATAGAACGCGACATAAATCATTTATAGCACAATAAAAGTTATAAAATAAACAACCACTATGACTACAGGGTTTTGGGGTTTACTCATTTTCTTTATCAAAATAAATTAGTATCTATGCCATGAAAAAGATGCATATATTTCAATGGCAGAGAAGAGGAAAAAACATCTAGTAATATAGATTATTAATATCACAAAGTCATGCTTTTTATTTTTAGGTTTGTTGTAAAATTTTCCACCAAAAATTCCCCAAAATAATTGATGTCATTGATGTGATTTACTTGCAAATATTTTTCATCAAGTGATCTATGGAGAAAACAAGCCCTTTCTCCTCAACAAATGCCTATTGTAACCCTCTTCACATCTATTGCAACCCTCTTCACATCTCTTTGGATTTCTAGGGTTTAATAATTCTTGGCTTCTGAGCATTCAAAATTGTGAGAGGCTAATCCGATCATTTACCTTGTAGAATCCTTGCATCATATTTTTTTGCACCAACTGTAAAAGGCATGGCAGTTACCTTCCCAAATCTGAGCACAGAGGCTGGCCACATCTTGATGAACATATTTTTTCAAGAAATTTTATAACTAGGCATCAAGCTACAAGAGATGATATTGCTATCTATGGGGCCATTAGCAAAGCTCTTGGACCTAGCTTTCATAATGTGTCTCAGTGGTACAACCATATCTAGTGCCCTCCTGGATTTGGGTTTTCATGGTGAGGCTATCGATGTAGAAAAAGGAGTAGCAACAGCGACTGCACCAGTTACAGAGACTACAAATGAGTCTCTTCCTAAAGATGAGGAAGATGATGATGACTTGGACCTCTTTGGTGAGGAGACCGAGGAAGAAAAAAGGCAGCAACAAAACGAGAAGCATCTAAAAAGCATCAAGAAAAAAGAAAGAAAGTGGAAAGCCTTCTATTATATTTGATGTGAAACCTTGGATGATGAGACAAATATACAAAAGCTTGAAGAGACCATGAGAAGTGTACAAATGTCTAGTGTGTGCCTAGCTTATTCTGGGGAGCTTCAAAGCTTATTGTTGTAGGATATGACATTTAGAAGCTTTAGATAATTATGACTATTGAAGATGACCTCATGTTTTTTGATGATCTTATTGGGGAGCAGCTAACTGTTGAACCAACAAATGAATACATTCAAAGTTGTGACATTGTTTCATTTAACAAAATCTAATGATTCACAATGTTCTATTGGATGTGAAATCTTGGGATGATGAGACAGATATGCAAAATATTGAAGAGACTGTAAGAAGTGTACAAATGCCTAGCTTATTCTAGGGAGCTACAAAACTTATTGTTGTAGGATATGGCATTAAGAAGCTTTAGATAATGATGACCATTGAAGATGACCTCGTGTATGTTGATGATCTTATTGAAGAGCAACTAACTTATGAACCAACAAATGAATATATTCAAAGTTGTGACATTGTTGCATTTAACAAAATCTAATGATGCACAATGACCTTTAGTGGAGATTTTTTATGTATTGTATTTTGTAGGGACTAAAAAGCCATTTTGCTGAGTTGGATGAGTGTACCAGGAATGAATTTTTTGGCATTTGATGAGTTTTTGAAAGGGCATACATAGGTTGATAATGGAACTCGGTTGAACTTTATTTGTATTTGAAGCGTTAAAACTAAACCAACCTTGACCCTCATGCCATTTCTCCCCACCCTAAAAGAAAATGGAGTTACTTCAAATGCACCAAAGCCATGCCGAAAACACCATAACACAAACTATGAATTGAGATGATTAAATAATTTTAGTTGATTCAGAGTTTTGGTTGCTATTTGTGCCTACCGTTGTGAGCATTGGTTACTAAAAAGAGTGCAGAGATGGTTTCCAAGAGATCACTACATGAGGAGGAGACCAAATCGAAGCAGGAGGTGGAAAACAAATTCAAGTGCATTAACATGACAACATTCAAGGATAGAATAAGGGAAGATGACAACTACATGCATCTTCCTACTCGCTTGCATTGTGTTTTCTATATAAGTAATTAATTAATTTATGACCATCAACAGTTCATCATGGAAAAAAAAAAAAAAAAAAAAAACTTTATATTTATATTTGGGGTCCTTCATTTTTTACTTGAGCGTGCCCCGGTTGTACTCTTGTCAGCCACCTAGCGTGAAATGTCTCAACCCAAAGGATTGTCAAGCAAAAAATTCAAATGATGTCGGCGTCGTTATCCTCACCCGGTGCCACGCAGAGAAGATATTACACAACGTGAAGTGTCTTAACCCGAAGGATTGTCAAGGAACAAATTCAGATGATGTCGGCATCATTATCCTCACCTGGTGCCACGCAGAGAAGATATTACACAACGGAGGCACACGTGGAAATTCTAGAAAAGCAATCAAAGTCGTGGCGAAATCAACTTTAGGCAATGAAATAGACATTTTTTCATCAAGGCCAGAGCCACAGTTGTGGCCTGCGGGGCATTACAAACGCATATGTTGCTTTGGAGAAGGCAGACTGAAGAATCCCCACATCGATAGGAAACCTGCACTTGCACCCTGCTCAAATATTGTGGGAAGTAATCCCACAAGGAACCACCCCTGATGGAATTAACTGTTACGAAGGTGCAACGATGAAGGCCTTCTCTAACGAGGCCACCAATTGGAAATCATCTTGTTATAGGCCTCTCATCCAAACACCTATCCTGCACCTGGGAATTTCGTGGAGGTCTGGTTCCAGCTTTAAGGAAACATGGTGAGATACTCTCGAACTTGAAGTATGATGGTTTTCTTAGCGACAGTGGGGGTGGAACTGTGGGAATCAAGAGCGACAATAGTCTGAATATCCACTACAAATTAAGCAGTGATGTCGGTGGACACCATCAGCATTTGCAGAGCTTCAAGGTAGCATTGAAAAGGCATTGCGAGTGCTCGTTGCAGCTGGCATGTCCGAGGTCAGTGGGCACCATCTGCTTTTGCAGAGCTTCAAGGTAAACGAGAATACTTGTTCAGATTTTGAGGATTAAGTGAATCTAGTTGTAGGTCACAGAGGAGCCCCTCTTTATTTGGGGCATCAGGTGGGCAACTATAGATGTATTCGTCCCGTCAGATGGGGAGCTGTAGAATGGGTTGAGTAACCGAGAGAGGGCCATTGTTTTGGTAATTAAGGTGATTTTGGTTTCATGACAAAGGGGGACTATTGAGATTTGTTGAGATTTAGTAACAATGGTTGAGCTTTAAAATTTCGTGATAGTTGTTGAGGACGACGAATCTTAACGGTGTCACCAACAAAAACTTCACAATAGAATACCTATCGACATAATTAGGCAAGATGACATATTTCTACCCTCTATTGTAAAATATAGATGAAGCATGACAAAATTTTATAGTATTTTAAAAGAGAAAACACCATCCATGTGATGGAATAACAAATACTTATTTATAAAATAATTCAAACATAATTTTAAAAATTTCTTAATATCTAAATACCACATATATACATTATATATATAATTAAATAAAAAATATATATTTAATAAATTTTAAATAAATATTAAAAAAAATATTTATTTAATTTAAAATTATATATATAAAATAAAATAAAATATTTTCCACATTTCTTAACTTAATCACTTATACCATTAAACTTCGTCAAATATTATCTTAGACGTTAGAATAACTCCCATAAGTCAATCTATGACATCATAGTACATAAATTTTCTTTCATATTTACAGTCGTGTTTTCTCCAAAATAGTGTTCCAATGTTATAATATGGTATTTATAATTTTTGTTGTCTTTTTAAAATATGGTAATGGTGATCGTGATATTGTAGGAAAAAGAAATAACTATAGTAGTGGTAAAATGATGATGTGACGATGATGATAACAACAAGGATGGTGATGAGGATGACAACCACAATGAAATTAAGAAGGATGACAATAACGATGATTTTAGAAATCACAATTATTACAATAATGATGACAATCATAATTATGAAAATAAAAATGATAATTATAATAATGATGACAATAAGATGATGAAGATGGAATTTTTCATAATTTTATTTTTATGCTCCAACAATATTAAGAAAGAAACGTCTTCCAAAATCATAATAACTTTATTACTTAAAAAGTTAAAAAAGTTTCTATTTACAATATAGTATTTACCTTTAGTCTTACTTTATGTTATTATTATTTATATATTGAATATTATATATGAATTTTATTTATAAATTGTTGCATCAATATAATAATGAATGACGATGAAGAGAAATTTATAATAAATGATAATGAAGAAAAATTAAATTTAGTTTATTTATTAAGGGAAACATTCCAATATGATCATACTTCTTCTGAGAAAAACGTTCAAGAAAGTTAAGGTTTGTTTTTGTTTTTTTTTTAAGTAACGGTTATGGAATATTATTTCAAACTTGGCCTAAATGCCAAAATTCTGATTACATCGAGAAGGACTATAGCCTGTTGCACCTCACCACTAAGGATGAGTGTGGAGCTAATGCTTGGAATTCTTCTCCTTAGTGATGTTACTATGGATTCGATTTCAGAGATTTTTCCCAATTTAAAGATACATACAAATTGACTTAAGAGTAAACAGTAAAACATGACAACAGTTTAGCTTATGGAATGAGTTCCCATGATTCTTCTTCGTCTTTCATCTTGATCCCAGCAGAGAGGAGGGCAGCTTTATTGGCTTCAATGTCCGCCTCTTTATTGTTAGTTCTCAGCACATGGTAGAAATTCAGCTTCTAAAAAGTGTTTTCCAAGCCCTTAATTCTGACTATTAGCCTTGCGAGTTTTAAGTCCAAAGCTGGAGAGTTGGACACAATTGCATTTATGATGATCTGGGAATCGCCAAATACATTTTCTTCACTTATGTTTAAATCTTTGAGAATCTTGAGTCCTTGAAAGAGAGCCAAAGCCTCAGCTTGAATGCTGGTTAAGTGGCCTAGCCCCTAGACAAAGGAATGAATTTTTTTTCCATCTAGATTTAAAATAACACCACCTGCACCAGCTTTGCCCGGATTGCCCTTTGTTGCCCCATCAAAAAAGAGAGAGTGTCTTGATTGTGTTATAATCTAGTCTTGAAAGTCTGTTTCAAATTCTCTTATTTGCCAGGCTTTGGGAGGAGGGACATTCCTTACTTCTTTTTGAAAATGCAGATCAAGGAAAGAGCCCCAAGATATGTCTTGTTGATTGAGATTAGAGTCATCTTTTAAGTCAATCAGACACTCTTTTAGATGGCATTTGATCTTGATTTCTAATGCCTTGTAGTTCTGCTCAATGTTTCTGAAGATTCTTCTATTCCGTTCAAGCCAAATCTGCCAGCATATTACCTTTGGGAGGATAGACCAGGCAGCTTTGATTATCTAATTTTTTGGAGGAGGACCGAGATACCTGTTCGCCCACATAGAAAATAACTCAGCAGTGGAACTTGGGAGTGTAATGTTGGAATTCAACTTGTGAAGGAATGTGAACCATATCTGCAGAGAAAATATGCATTCTAGCATTAGATGGGCAACACTCTCTGAATTTTCTTTACACAATGAACATTTGGAGGGACTGTGGAACCCTTTCCTCTGCAGATTTTCATGTGTGAGAATTTTGCAATGGCAAAGAAGCCAAGTGAAGTAATCCACTTTAGGCCACGATGGGCAGCGCCAAACGCCTTGCCATGGTGCTGGGTCTGGGGGAACATAGGGCCTCTCCCTTAGCTTATTGTATCCCAATGAGACAGTGTACCCTCTAGCCTTCTGTCCCCAGCCTTTTGTATCTCTTTTGCTGATGTGGATAGGCGCCATACCATGGAGGAGGTCCAGTAGCGTACGCCATTCGTGATGCAGGTGTGTTGGCACATCAATACGTTTCCAGCCTGCCCAATCTGAATCGTTCCACAGAGAAATATCCCACAGCGTGTGCATCCTAGCTCCTTCCATCCAGCAACGCAGCACTCTGATGGAGCCTCTGTCTTCTATTGGATCAACATTCAAAATTTTATCAGTCCATATATTTATCTTTCTCCCGTTTCCTGGGATCCCAAAGGAGTGTGATTTGATAAGAGGAGCAGCTTTAACATAAAGCTTGAGAAAAGACGAGTTGGGTAGTTGGATCGATTTGTCTAAACAGCTGGTGCGTGGACCTCTGAAATATTTTTTCTAGAGAGCCAGTTGAACCCAGCCTGGCTTGGGCGCAATAATCTTCCATATTAACTTCACTCCCATAGCGATGTTCTGATGACAGAGATTTTTAAAGTTCAATCCGCCCTCCCACAAAGGCTTGGAGATGGTCTCCCAACTGACTAGAGGCAGTTTGTTTTCATTCTGTTTGCCTCCCTTCCAAAATAATCTCTGAATATACTCCTCCATTTTTTTAGGAATACTTACCGGAGCAAGAAGAACAACAAAATGAAATAGAAGAAGACTAGTGAGCACAGATTTTATTAGAACTGATTTACCAGCAATGTTGAGCCAGGAGTAACCCCAGGCTTGGATCTTGCTCTTAAATTTCTCAAGTTGTGGAAGCCAGTCTTTACTTATAGATCTTTTATGGAATACAAGAAGGCCCAAATATTTAAAAGAGGTCCAAGAAGAGGAGACTGCAAAGCCCAAACATCTAGCAATAACAGAGAGCAATCTGGGCGATGTGTTCCAACTGTAAATGTGACATTTGTTCTTATTTAAGACACTGCCTGAGGCCTCACAAAAATCATCCAACACTGCATTGAATTTTGTGGCTGAGGATAGAGTGGCAGCCCCCAATAACAGAGTATCATTCACGAAGAGGGCATGGTTTATGTTTTTGACCCCTCTTGCTATACAAAGTCCATTAATATCTTGATCTTGCATCTTTTTATCTAACAGAAAGCTGAGAACTGAGGCTTGAGCAGAGGGGAGAGTGGGCACCCCTGCCTAAGACCTCTCAAAGCTTTAAAAAAATCTATGGCTCTGCCATTCACTAGAGGTGCAATCCAGGGCTCCGAGATGCAAGCCCGGATCCAATTTATGAAATTAACACCAAAACCAAACTTGCTCAAGGAATTTAATAGAAAGATATGTCTTACTCGATCAAATGCATTTGCTAAATCTAGTTTGATAACCATACCTTGTTCATTTCGATGTAAACTTGAGTGAATTGCCTCTTGGACTAGGGTGAAGTTGTCCACAATTTGCCTGCCTTGGATGAAGCCTCCTTGATTCTCCAGAATGATTTTGGGAAGAATGAGCTTTAGTCTATTTGAAAACACTTTGGTGATTAGCTTGTACCCTGTATTGCACAAGGAGATCGGGCGAAATCTGTTAAAGTTGTTGGCACCTTTCTCCTTAGGGATGAGGGCTAAAAAAGCTGAATTTGTGCTGCCCCCAATTTTCTGCCAATCTTGGGATTTCTGGACCATTTTGAAGAGATCCTTTTCAACTATTGGCCAACAGACTTGGAGGAACCTGGCAAAGAAGCCATCCGGTCCAGGGGCCTTATCAGGATCCATGGCAAAAAGGGCATTTTTAACTTCATTCTTGGAGACTTTGGCCTCTAGGAGCGCATTCATTCTGGGAGAGATTGAAGGTGGAACAATATCTAACAGATCTGAATATTGATCCGGATCCGTGTCCTCACTATACAAGTTTTGAAAGTGAGAGAAGGGTACTTTCTTGATGTCCTCAAAGTCCTTGTGGATGACATTCTCCTCCTTGATCTCGGATATGGCGTTGAAGAATTTCCTGGCCTGGGCTTATTTGTGGAAGAAAGAAGAGTTCCTGTCCCCTGCTTTGAGCCAAAGTTTTCGAGATTTTAATCTCTAGTATTCTTCTTCAGCTAATCAGGCCTTATGAAAACTCTACTGAAGGTGAGCCTCTTTGTCTAAGATCTCCTCAGTAATGACGACATCCTCCACTTGAAGTTGATGAGAGGCTAGAGATATTTTAATGATTTTTCTTTCTGTAGCTGGGTTGGGCAATGTTTTGGCCCATCTTTTTAGTGCCCCTTTCACGATTCTGAGCTTTTCCTCCCAGAAAAATAAGGGGGATCCTTTGACTGGCTGTTTCCAACAATCCTTGACTAATTGCAAGAAATCTGGCTCCTTGACCCAGAGAGGACTAAATATGAAAGGAATAGGACCCAGATCTAGATGGGACAAGAGTTCTAGCTTGATGGGCTTATGATCCGAGGTGCTGTTAGTGAGAATAGGCATTCTAGGTTCTAGTCCTAGTAACAGGAAAGAAATTTGAATGAAAAATCTATCTAGTCTGGCAGCAATATGGCCTGGACGAGTTCTTTTGTTAGACCAAGAGTACTTACCGGAGGAAGGTTTGATGTCAAGCAGGTCCTAGTCCTGCATAAGATCCTCCACCCATTCCCTTGCCGGATCTCGAACTACGCTACCTCCTCTTTTTTCAGACGAATGACGAATGAGATTGAGATCTCCAACAATGATTATGTTTTCCAAGTTTGCTAGATCTTCTTGGTGCCTTATAGAGTCCCAACAGTCCTTTTTTTCCCCAACATTGACTAGGGAGTATACATTGAAAAGACAGAAAATTTCTTTGGTGACCAGATGCTGCATTTGAAGCAGAAACCAAGGAATATTGCTAGCCTCATAGATAACTGAAAATTTACTGGCATTCCATATGGTGCCTAGTCCTCCCGAGGCTCCTCGGGTAGAGATTTCTCTTGCTTCGCTTTTGTTCCAAAGTTTCTTGCTTGCATGCAGAAAGACTACGTCTTCCAGCTTGGTCTCCTGGACGAGAAGTATGTCTGGAGATTCTATTCTTATTAAACTTCTAATGGATTCTTCCTTGGTTTTACTCCCCATAGCTCTACAGTTCCAGGATATGACCTTCATTATTTATGTTTCTGATGGGCTCCCTTGGAGCCTTGGGGCTGATTTTTCACCGTCTTTGGCTTCGAGGCTAGCAGCTTCTCCAGAGTTGGTTGGCTGCCCTGAAGCTTTTCTTTGTATGTTTCCTGCTCTCTTTTTTCCCTATCAGTCTTTCGGCCTCTTGTAGATCTCCTTACCGAGGCTTGAGACTCTCCTATTTCTCCTTCCTCCTCTGACTCTTCCGATTCCTGTTCTTCTTCCTCAACTTCTAAAGGAATGCCTTTGGAGGCAGCACTTATTCCTTTAAGAGAGGAAGAGGGGGTGCCTTTGCTTGGTGAGACTGGCTTTTGGATCTCGATCTCCTGAGTTGCCTCTGTTTGCTGGCTTAGAGGGTTGAATTTATTTTCTCGTGCCTTTTTGGGAGGGGTATCTGAGCATTGGCCTGAAGAGGGCCTTTACCATTGGGGCCTCCAGGTTTTTGACCTTTGTGAGAGGTCTTTGGACGCTTAACTTGGTTCCAACCCTCTTCGTTTCCTTTCTCTGGCTCAGCATTGTATGGACAACTTCTAGCAAAGTGGTCGTGAACATGACATTTCCTGCATTTAAATGGCAGCTGCTCGTAGTCCTGTTTCTGCACATGAGACCAGCTGCCGACATTGATTTTGATTGCCTCTGTGAGACCCACCTCTAGATCTACTTCTACGCAGATTCTAGCACAGTCGTACTGGTCCTTGTTGTTTGCCCGATCTATGAATTTCCCAAGGGCGTTGCCGATGTGCTTCAAGGAATCCCAGTTCCAGTAATGGACTGGGAGATTTGGGAGCCGAACCCACACTGGAACCGTTGTGGGAACATCTACTGCCGAATCGAAATCTAATGTCCATTTATTTAGATATAGACCCTGAGGGCCCATGAAATAGGGCCCATTTTGGAAAATCAGGTCTTTATCTTCTTTGGATGAGAATTCAAAGAGGAAGAACCCTCGCCCAAGAAAATAAGATGTGACACTTTGCTTGATCAAAGGAGCCCAGTTCTTATTAACCCATTGCTCGGCAGATTTTGGAGCTGGCCAAAGACCCGTGAATTGGCCAACAAGGGCACGATCAGCCAGAGACAAATCTACTTGGATGGGGGTCTCTGGAGGCAAAGAGATCTCCGGAATATCTTCTAGCTTCTTTACAAATTTAGCTGCTTCAATTTTTTTCTTTTGGGGCAATCCAGCCAGAAGCTGATTGAACGAATCTACAGCAGAGGAAGAGGGCGGCAGAGGAGGCTCCTTAGGCGAGCCTTGCGCCTCCATGGGAGCGGAGCCTTAGGCAGGCCGCCGCAGAGAGCAGCCTCGCTGCTCAGAATCGCAGAGGGACGCGCTTGACCTAGCAGCGCAGCGCACAACCAAGCTCGAATTCACTTTTCTAAAAAATGTTTAAGAAAGTTGATCATGTATTAAACTAGAATTAATTATTAAAAGAACACTATTAACATAAATAATTCGTAATCCAAAAAGTCATTTTACATTTCTAATTATACAAATTGCTAACTTAACCACATTTTTGTATATCTTGTTTTATAAATCAAAATTATATAAAATACTGGAGAATTTGAAAAATATACATGTAGTGTTTTTATTAATTACAAAATTTTAAACATTAACTTACCATAAAATCAAAATTAAATATAATATTATTTAAATTAATCTATTAAGAAATTCAAATTTAGTATTTTAAAAGGAAAAAATGAATACATAATAATCTTGCAGCAAAGGAAATCGTTCTATTAATTAGGTAGACATTAATGGTTAACATAAATAATTTGTAATCCAAAGTGTCATTTTACATTTTTAATTATACAAATTGCTAACTTAACCACATTTTTGTATATCTTATTTTATAAATCAAAATTATATAAAACATTAGAGAATTTGAGAAATATACATGTAATGTTTTTATTAATTACAAAATTTTAAACATTAACTCACAATAAAATCAAAATTAAATATAATATTATTTAAATTAATCTACTGAGAAATTCAAATTTAGTATTTTACAAGAAAAAAATAAATATATAATAATCTTGCAGCTAAGGAAATAGGTAGATATTAATGGTATTAGCTTCAAAATCTTGGAACTCTGGTAAATTTGTTGTTTATCATGTGATTTTTGAGCGGAATTGTCTACTAACACAACAAAATAGCGGGAACGACAATTTTTTTGCAGGAATATGGTAACAAAGTATTTCAAAAAATCAGGTAGTTGTAGTGTTTGATTACATTTTTGATGATAGAAATGAATTCAGCACTATCAGAAACCCTAAAGACACCCAAAATACTGAAGTTTAACAACTTTAACCTAGATTTTCAAGAATCTTTGCCAAATTTTTTCATAATCTTACTGTAATTTCTAAATTATTCTGTAGATTTTTTACCATACAGTTTTTTAACACGAACTATTATTTTCGCGCTCATGCTTTAAATTTCCAAAGTTAATATATCACGCTCATTTATCGTTGATTAAGTTTCGTTATTGCCACCCGATCAACCCAGTAGAGTAGACAACTACTCAACATATATTTTATTACTGAACTTGTTTGTCACGTAAATATATTGTTGGTTAATAATACAATACACTAATCCCATTTATACAAACTAATTCAGTCCTCTCTCTGAGGATCATATCGTTATTGGATCTCAACGTTATACATAAATCCTTCATACCATATTATTACAATTCGTTTTATATTTCGAAAAACCATATATATATATATAAACCAAAGCAATATTAATACGAGGAGAAAAATATCAAATCAACGTCATATCCCATTGTAGAAACAACTTAACCCGTCTCTCCCATGATTATATTGTTGTCTGATCCGAAAGTTGCACATATAGCCCCCATAATATGTTAAAAAGAAATTCTAAAACCTCCCTAATATATTAATACAATTTCTTCTCTTTTTATAACCAATGCCATATTAATATTAAGTTTAGAAAAATATTATAAAGTTATGATATATTATGTTTTTCATATTTTCAACAATATATGTAAACTTTTCTTATACTTAAAAAAAGTTGGATTGTACAAGGCCACACGAGTGAATGAGAAGGCATGTGAGAACATTATGAACGCCTGCAAAAAACGCAAAATCAACCAACAGGAGCTCCACAGATCAATCCGAAGCAACCAAGATCGAGTTTTGGCATCGCTTCAACATCTGGTATGTAATGGCTGCGGCCACCCTCCATTGTCAATTTCATTTTATTAGTAATGAAGGTGGCATTAGTAAAAAAGATGAATGTAAGAAGGGTTTTCCCCTTCCCTGCTACGACTCTATTAGTAATTATGGTGTTTATAGTAGTTCTTTCAATTTCAAGGCTAGTGTAGAGGTCCTCCAGATAAAACCCCATTTTAGAAGCCCACCCTTCAACAAGATGCAAGCGAAGACCAGACAAAACTGGCATTTCCAAATAACCCAGGTCCCTAACTCGGTTCAGAGCCATATGCAAGCTCTTCTAAACCTTCCTCAACACGCTCCCCTAAACTGGCCCCTGCAAGATAGCAAGGCCAAAACAAAGGATTTATCCACCAAAGCCAATAATGAAATCTTCCAGGAGAATGAGCATCAGTGCATGTACATAACTGATGAAAATAGAATTTATAGGAGCCTGTATTCGCAAATGAATATGTTTTGGGATGTTAGGTTTTCAATTTTCCAGATTAGGTTTGCAAACAAATGTAGAAGTTTCATTGATCCAAACTGTGGCAACAATATATCTTATGTTCTTGTCTCTTTAAATATTACCAAGGGTAATCCAATATATTCTGCAACGCCCGACACTCCTTCCACCAACCAGGACGATAAAAATTATGTAATAACATGCATGCAAACTTTTAATCTTTGTATGTTTCCTTACACAGACAAACACCAAAGCTTTTCAGGGTCATCAAAGGCACAGTCAACCTCTCTTTGTCAAAGAAACAAAATGGTAAAGAGACAATATGGTAAACGCAAAGGAAATGTCAAAGGAAAATTAAACTAGCCAAAAAAGGAAGAAGGACCGACCAAGCTGAGGCAGAAAAACAACAAAAGAATTCATGCAAAACATCTTTAGTTTGTATGAAATGGGAAACCCAACCTAGATAAAAGAAACCATCCATGGATAGGAAAGAGAAGTTAATCAAGAATATGAAGATATTAAGCAACAAGAGGCCCTAATGGATTTCATCTATGACCCGGGGAGTACCAGAGGAAGACTATCCCTCTTCCATCAATCGGTCAATACATACTGGAAGATCAAGTGTGTCTTAGCCAAGGCTATGAATAACATCTAGGAAAAAGATGGAAACCAGACAGTGATATCAGAGTTGCAGCAAATAAGGAAGGAAATTGGAGCTATGGCCATGTCCCAACACCTTATCTCAGCTAGAATAGGAAGAATTGAAAAAAAACTCCAAACAATGCAACAAGTGGAGATGCCAGGGTCTACTGCAAAAGACCCGACACCTGTTGACTCCTCTGAGGGATGACATTTACTATTATAATGTTCTAGTTTTTATATGTTTTCACTGGCAAGTTTTTATAGACAATGGCGTAATTGTGAATATTTTGGACATATTAAACTAGACATAGCCACAAGTAGAAGGAAAAATAAATATCAATATTGGTTAGCTTTTAATGCCCTCTGATGGCCAACAAACCTGGTTTCCCACGGGCAGGTTGATGCCACGGAAGGATATGACAAATGTATTGCAATCTGCTTTTTTGAAAAATAGAAAATAGTAAGGAACTGTCAAATTAACAAACAAAAAAAAAAGCTTTTAAGGATGTATATAATAGTGCATTTACAGTGATGGTCTATTAATTCATGATAACATGAATTTACATTTACGGTGTAAACTCTTATTGTACTTTAAAAATGCTCTATGTTGATGGTCTATTAATTCATGATAACATGCATTTACATTGACGGTCCATTAATTCATTGAAATATAACTTTCTATTGATAATTTTATTGTGTTTTATATATTTAGCGGAAGGCTTCTCTATATTGACCTAGGTGAGATTTTATAGCACCCAAATATTCTTCATCTGATTAATTATCGGAATGGTTGTGATTTAACTTGCCGTTATTTACAAACTTAAATAAATATTCTAATTAATTCTCTAACTGAAGAACCATCGGTAGGCGGAAGTGGAAGTGGTGTCGCTTCCATTATCTCTTACGTTGGTTACATGAAGGTGCTTCTTTCCCATACTGCCATTTTGTGGGCCCTCATGTCATGCAATTGTTGCCTCGGGTAGTCTCTTCAGGGTTTCCATTCTGCTCCAACCTCTTGGGATATAACACTCATTTTTTTGTTGTAGACCAGACTACTATCACCTGCTCTTTTGAGCTTTGATATGGAAATTTAAAAAGAAAGCACTGGTGGTTCTTGATCGTATCAGGATATGCTTTAGCGATTCTGATCTTTAGTTGGGCTCGGCATGCACGATAGCCCTAATCCCTTCAATCTTCTTGGTAAAATGGTTGGGTATTGATCCCATTCTATAATTTAGTCAGTGCAATTTGAGCTCTTGCTCAGCCCTTGTACGGCCCTTTGATAGCTATGATATTTGAGAAAATTTGAGTTTGTGTTGCATGGAAGTGTATCCAACGTAGAATTCCGATGGTGCTTGGAAATGGTGCAAAGCTCGCAAGAAGCTTTTCAAGATAAGAAAAATATAGTCTATGGAAAATGCATCCACTTCAGTAGCTAAAATCAACTATCTTGCCAATTGGTTCTCTAAAAAAAAAAAGAAATCAGAGGGAGAAAAAAATCTAGTTTATATAGTTTACTAGTACAACTTCAAAACATTTCCTGAAACATACAAACAAGAGCCTCACAGTAGTCCATGATATAGTTCATAAGAGTATGACAAAGACCGAGATCGCAATCTCATCTTCAGAGAATTAGTGCCTCGTCAATACAAAGAGTCTACGAGTATGTGCCATGAAACACCACCAAAGATCACAAGCAAACCATCCTACTAGCAAGATAACAGACTATCATACTATCAAAGTACTGCCATCCTATACATAGAAAATTCATGATGCGGAATCAAAGTTGAACAGGAATCAAGGAGGTCCATGTAAACAAGACCCGATCACTCAAATTCACAACAATATATGTAATCTCCTGGCCTATTCTACCAGTGTATATGTAGTGTTCAGAAATTCAAAAAAATATCACCATTCCTTTAGCCCCGACCCCAGAGGCATCAACCAGTACATAGTGCATTTCTCCAAAAACACCCTCCAGAACCTTCTACGATAAACTATCAACAGTATTATTTTTCTCCCGATAAATGTGAGTATAGGATATGGTGGAGAAATTCTTATTGAGTTCAGTAATCCTATCCATCCAGTATGAGAGGTTCCCTGGAGTTAAGGTGTTGTGTTGGTTCATATGATCAATGAGTACTTTGGAGTCTCCGAAGACCTAAAACTTGTTTATGTAAAGTTGTTTGGTGAACCAAAGAAGTCCCCATAGCGCCAACACCGTAGCCCTGGTATTAGTACCCAAACCTCTGAATAAGTTTATATTGTAGTGGCACGAGGGAGATATCATAATCCATGCTCTGCATGCTGTTGTGCAGCCCCATCAAAAAAACCTGCAGGATAATGTATTTCCAGTGGTCTAAGCATGTGTGATAGATCCTTCAACGGTCCATCCATGATCTTCAGTCCACTCCAAGTCAAAATAATCTGTTCAGCTGCTCACTTTGGTGTGAAATTTTTGTCTTCAAAGATCCCCTTGTTTTTACAGTACCATATCCTCCAGTGGGAAATGATGGGAATGTTTTTGTAGTTGTACCCTCTCTCAGACCACTATTTATAGCAATAAAAAATCATCATATAAACTTGGTCATGAAATTTGAACTAAGCCCTCAGATGTCCCCAAATGTTTCTGGAAAAGTCATAGTGGTAAAAGAGATGCTCATTATATTCCTCTGCTTTCTCACATAGATGACATATTCCTGGTCCGATCCAACCTCTTTTTTAAAAGTTTGTCCAGGTTAAGTTCTCATTCTTCCATACAAGCCATAAAAATATGATTTGTTTTAACTGTGCCTTTGACTTCCATATTTCCTTGAACCAACATGACACTGTGGACTCGCATCTTTGCGTGATTAGTGTTATGTATGTGTCCATCAACTCGATGTTACCATTGTGTAGATGTCCACCCCATGTTATGTAATCACCCTTGTTATTGTATGTGAAGCTTGAGGTCTTTAATCACTCTGTAAACTTCTTCCATTCCTCTGCCAGGTAGCCAGTTAATAATAAGTTCTCTATGTCTATCCATTTTGGTGCCCCGTCTTGCCTAAATTTGATAATTTGTCTGACGTAGAAGATACCTTTGTTATGTAGGAAATTATTCAGCTATCCACTAATGGAATTAATTCCATGTTGTCCCCTTATGAATCCATTACCAATCAAAATATTCCTTCCATTTCCGAAAGACCAATGCAGACTTTTAGTAAGTATAGGCCAAATCCTCCAGAAGCCGAAACAAATATTTGACTGCCAGCTCTCCTTATCCCATCCTTCCAATAGAATAGTTTCAAGAGTCTGATTTCTAATGTAATTGTATTGGATAATGTCTCTCCACACACCCGGTGTATACAAGCATCTCCAAATGGACTTAATAAGAAATGATTTCCCGAAAATGTCAATATCGAGAATGTGTGGGCCCTAATCCTTTGGTTTTGAGATATGCTCCCATTTGGTCAGGTGGTACTTCCCGTTGTCCTGACCCCCCTCCCAAATGAAGTTGGCCATAATGGATTTGATTCTATTAATGATAGCATTGGGAATAAGAAATAGATGTTCCCAGTATATTGAAAGTTGTTGAAGGACTGTATGTACCAAGACAAGCTTACCTCCCTTTGACGGCCACCTTGTGGACCAACCTCTAATTCTCCTCTGGTATTTATCAATGAGACAATGCAATTCTACCACCTAGTATTTAGTTGCTTTAAGTCTGAAGCCCAAATATGTTAAACCCTCCTCAATGTGCCCAATCGTGTATTTGAATATCTCACCCACCCACTCAATGTTCACCCTGTCCCCCCAGAAATAATCGGGCACAACTTCTCCTTGTTAACTAGCATACCTGTCGCTTCACAAAATCTCTGGAAAATGTTCCTGAGGTTATTCCACATTGAAGTAATGAGCATACCAAATCAGGACATCATTTACAAAGAATCTATGTGTGATGTCTCTGTGTTCAGTGATATTTATCCCTCGAAAGTTGCCACCCACCATTGCTTTGTTAATCTTGATGCTTAATTCATCCATCACTAAAATAAACAAAAGAGGAGATAACACACAACCTTGTCTCATCCCTCTTCCTACTCTAAAAAAATTAGAGGCATTCCCGTTAATAATGACAACCATGTGTACATTGGATATACACCCCATAATCCATTCTATCGCACCTCTATCCATGCCAATTTTGTGTAATACCATCCTCAGAAACACTCAGTCTATTCTGTAATAGGCCTTACTTAAATCTACCCTCATAATGGTTGCTTTAATATGTCGACTGTGTACAGTATGTAGGATCTCCTGAGTCGTAGTAACATCGTCATGAATTAAACGATTGTTAAGGAACCCGAACTACTCTCTGGTAATGTGTATAGAAAGGATGCCTTTAAGTCTTTCTGTAATGATTTTTTAAATAGTTTTGTATAATGTGTTATAGAGTGAAATTGGTCGTTAATCCTCAAAGGTCTTCATACCCTTTTTCTTAGGAATAAGCGTTAGAAAATTAGAGTTAATTGCCCCGTGAACATGTCCCGATATTCGAGCTTCTTCAACCATATCTATAATATCATTCAACAACAAGTCTGCAAAGTGTAAGAAGAAATCGGGCGTCCACCCATTCGAGCCAGGAATTTTTTTTTGGGTGAAGGATCTCAGAACTCCTTCAACTTCTGCCTGAATAACCCTTCGATTGAGTCTTTGATTATCATCCTCAGTAATCATATTAGGGTATTCCTCGGTTGCCCACATATGATCTTCCACATGTGCAAAATACCATGCCTTGTATAATGATTCAAAGTGTTTGACCGCTGCCATCTATATGCTTTCTGTGGTATTGATGTTGTGCCCATCTATTTCAATATTACAGATAGAATTCTAATTTTTCCTGCCATCAGTGAATTTGTGAAAATATCTCGTATTATTTTCACCCTCTTTGAGTTAGATGGCACGACTTTTCAACCTCCACGTCTTCTCTTGGATAAGAAGAATCTTCCACTTTTCCTCCTCCAATGTTTTCAATCTTGACCAAGCAGCTCTGGTCATATTTCCTCTCTCTATATATATTATCACAAATTTTTTCTGTCTCCCTCGCAATCTCCCTCGGTTCATGGAGCATCTTCTTTTTTTTCTTGATTTCCCACTCACGGACCTTTCGTTTGAAATTTCTTAATGTTTCAGACAGATAGTTCATTGCAGGTGTCCCTACCTCCCATCTATGAATGTGCAGAAAGTGCCTAACCAGTCATTAAAATCACTGTCCTCGAGCCACGTTCTATTGAATTTGAATGGGAAAGCCTTCCGCATCTGCTCAAACTGCCATTCCAAGATCATAGGTTTATGATCAGAAATATGCAATGCTTCCACCCATGATCTTACCCTCCCCATGTTCTCTAGTAATTTTCATTGACCAATATTCTATCAATGCGTTTAGCAATATAATCATTTGCAGTATGCCCATTGTACCATGTTGGAAAATCATTCTCAGGCTTTTGGTCAATAAGGTTGATGCTTCTTATTAAGTCGCCAAGAAAGTCTGAGAGAGGGTCACGTCTTCTCCCATTGCCCCAAATTTCCCCCACCTCCAGGGTGAAATTCATGTCTCCCACTGTGATAGAGTTTTTAAGGGATAGAACCCCCTAGGAATCCATCCTTCTCCAAAAAAGTTATCTCTCCCGATATGGGGCATATAAATTAACAATATGTATCTGGCTCCTATGTCCCAAGATGTGGCCAGTCATAATGATACCCCCAAAAAACCTATATATTGAGAAAGACACCCACCTGGGGTCCCATATCATTTCCAACCCTCTGAATCTTCCCTCAGTGTCCTTAACCACCATGTGCCATTTTGGAAACATAGAATGGAAGTAGGGTGAAGACTTTTCAGTCGTCGTCATTGTTTCTTGAAAAAAATAAGAAAATGATTCAATCGTCGACAAATTCCCGCAATGAAAGAAATTTGTCCCTCCCCCTGAGTCCACGTATATTCAATGTGAAGCAGATCATTAGGTACCATCATGTTTGGGCTCCAATGCTCTAAGGACCCTATCAATAGCCTGAGAAACAAGAATATTCCAAAAATTACCAGAGTGTATGTCGAGGTCAGGAATCCCAGATGCCAAAGATCTTTTCTTAAGCCGTGGATGGACTTTTCCCTTCCTAATGGTGACATTGGAGACAAATGTCGTACTAGTGATGATGGGGGGTGATATAGGATGGGCATAATGGACCTACAATGGAACAAGGTCTTCCTCCGGGTTATGTAACATGATCCTGAGGTCACTACTAACAGAATTATGCGGCAAATTATAAGGGTTAAGAACAGTAGGAGACCCAGGAGGGAGGGGAGAGAGTTTGTGAACAGAAACATTCAACAGAGAAGCAGGCCGATGAATAGTGTCCAGAGCATCCATAGCTCAAGGACAACGATCGACAAATAACGTAGGATTAGGGATAAGGATTGGAGCACGATGGGCACAACGAGGGGATGCAGATAAACAACCCGACATGACATTAAAATTCCATCCCCTCTAGAGTGACAAATTCCGACATACAAGCCTACTTCCCCCATGTGTACCAGACCCCTTCCCCCGAAAACAACAATATCATGTGAAATAGGAGTGATATTAGATACATGTGTATACAATACCCTGAGATTCCAAAGTAGAGTTTGAGTTGTTATGTTGTTACTTACAATACATTGATGGTTGGATTCTGCAAAGTGGGTAATCTCAAGGAGGCAATAAAGTTATGTAAATAGATGACAAATAATGGTCATGTCCCTGATATGATTATATAGAATTCTCATGGACGGAATATGCAAGGAAGGCATAAACGAAGAGGCCAATAGACTACTCCATGAGATCTTGAAAATTGTTTGACACTACAGTTGTGACATATTTAGTGGTCAATACGGTCCTTTGTAACATATTTCTAAATGCACCTGGTAAGATTAAGTAATAGGGAGTGAAACACAGTTGATGAAGTTAAAGTGTGACTTTGATAACAGTGCACTAGTCAGGTACCTGGAACAGGTAAAGATAGTTGCATGTTTCTATTTTATTAAATGGACTACCCTCTTTTACTCACTAAACTGCAAGTTCTTTGCAATTATGAAGCTTGCTTTGGCATGCCTTCTTTTTGTTATAGTTTTGACTAATTAGGTTGCGTGAAATAATTTTTTGCATAACTTGCATTTCTTGATCTTAGATCTATGGAGTAGTACTTTGCTCTCTGGTCAACTACAACACCAGTGCTACATTAAGAAAAAGGACCAAATTTGGCATCCTAAAGAAAGGATATTTCCCACACCAAATTGCACCCGCAATCCTCTTGGTCCACCTTCATGTCCCATAAGAATTTTTCTTCATAAAATTGGAAGTAGATACTTGTGCCAGATCTTGCTTTGGTGTCAACAATGTTTAATGTTTTAATTGTTTACCTTGTTGCATGACATCCCACATTTCTATGTAATTTTTGTGGATGAGGTGTAATAGTTTTTATTCTGTTTTTTAAATATGCATATGATTGTGATAATAGTCTTAGTGGCACATTTTAGAACTACTTTGTATGTACAGTGGCACATTTTAGAACAAATTTTGTATGCACGGTGCATTCTTTGTCTGCTGCTTGGAAGTTGCTTTAATATGTGATGCCTACTGTCACTTTCTTTTGGATGATTCACCTCCCTGCCACATTAATAGTTAGAGCAAACCATGAAAATGACATTTCATTTTATAGATGCAGTTCTCAATGATGCATATTTCCTCTCCAAGCACAACTTACCATCCGAAGGAACAATTTCTTTCTTGGAGGTACTTTAACTCAGAGTATGTTAACTTTAGGTCTTGAGAAATAATATCTCCTTGAGCAGTACAAGGCTTTCAAGACGAACCTAAATTTTTTTACTTCCTATCTAGCTATTTAAGTTTGATAGCAATGGTTTATCTGGCTTAAGGTTTTAGAGTGAACAACTAATATGCTTGCTTCAGTTTCTGTGGTATACCCACTAGAATTGCATTGCCGTTTGTTTCAGTACAACCAACATTCGCATACTATGTTGAATTTGTTTCCCATCAACATTGTACTCTTCTCTGGTCTCTTACTTATTTCATCTTGAGTATCAATATAGGTCATTTGATTAAATAGGGGACCCAACAGGCACCTTCTTCACTGGTAATGGTATCTACAATTTTGACCCACCTGCAAATTTGATCGTTTCATAGGACACTTTGGTTGCAGTCAGTCAATGTATTGAACAATTGTTATTTGTTTTTTTTTCTTTGGTTGTGATCCATGTTGGTTGCTTATGCTTCAGATTTTTTATCTTCAGACTTAGCAGTTGAATCTGGTCAAGGAAAGTCTATAGAATGCTTTTCTATGTCAGAAGCTTGTTAGTAGCCTTCTGATATTGAAAATTTAGGAACAGATGCATAGTTTTCCACTACAAGAAGAAATGCCGGATTTTACTTTTTTGCAAGGTTGCAAGAGTCCACTGGTTTAAATGTGACTCTGATGTCTGTTCAAGTTATCGACTAACTAAGCAGAAAATAATGTCTTCTTGATCAATGAAGATTTTGTGGGAAATTTTTTTCCATTTGGTGAAATCTGAGGTGTTAAAATTTTCAGTTGGTGAACTTTTTATATTGTAATACATTCTTCTAAAATTCAGCCAATAAAATATGCTTCAGCAATAAATATTTCATATATTAGCCAAATAATTTTAGAACCCTAATCAATATATTACTTGTCTAACTCCATAAATGTTCAAATGGAGATTCATCCTAAAATTGTCGAGAGGTGTAGTGCACACTGTAATTCACCCTAAAATATTGATGAGTCTTCCATTTCTATATTTTGCTACACTGTAGTTTACCCCTGGATCAATGAGTCTTCAATCTGGAAATGTATTTGACGTGAAATGTGAAATATAGCGGTGCAATAGAGTGTGATGTTGATAATTGATGTTCATTTTTTGAATCGGAATTGAAGAGATGAAAGGGGTTCAGGAATGACTTCTGAAAGAGGCTGAGCAACTATAGATTATAAGTATAGACAAACATTATGGTAGCATTGGGTAGTGTCTGAAATAGTTTTGCCACAGGTTTCATGATGGTGAAATACCTTGTGTTGCCTTTTTCGAGAACTTGCAAGCCAAATATTGGGAGGATAGTAATAAACTCTGTAAATTGTTTTTTATTGCATCTGCATTTGCTTTGCCATTGCTGATAAGATTTTTTCAAGTCTGGGAACCAAATCAGTGTCCATATCAGGCTCTATTGAATATAACTTTGTGGTAGAGCCTTCTGCAAGTAGATGAACCTTGTTTCTATAACATATATGCAAAAGCATAACATAATGCAATGATTCATTACACTTCGTTGTTCCTAGAGGTTGTCCTGCTAGCAGTGAATAGATTTTACCTTGGGAGGCCAAGCACCCTCTACCTATGTTATAGTTTCTGGAAACATGGGAGACATTACTACCAACTTCTGTACTTTATAGATTTCTTGAACAGATGGGCGAACAAAGTTCCTTCTCACGTTAAATACTCCAGAAGACTTGGAATATACAAATATCCATGAGGATATAAATATTATATTAAATAGTATGAATGAATTGATTGATTGTTACAAATGAAGCCTGCTTATATACCTAGACAGGTGCCTCTTCATGAAAGGTCATGTCTTATCAGACATGCCCTTTCAACCTAATTACTAATTAACTAATTAATCATTATTTATATTATTTTATTCATTACAATGTCGTCCTCCTCAAAAATCTTTGCTCAAAGCTTGTTGATGAAAGACCTTGATTTCTTTCTTCGTTTCGGTGCAGTCATCCTTGTCGATACAAGTTGATATGATCCTCTAAGTGACAAACAAAATTGTCACACTGAGAATGGATCAAACCATCCTAAATCAATCTATTGTGGAATCTTACAATAGCCGGAAACTTGTGATGAATTGTTAGCACATGAGTGGATTGCATTGACATTCGTATTCTTTGAAACATCAACTTGTTGTTTCTGTTTTGAATACATAGCTTGGTCGAGTTGTCTGCTCCCATGATTTGGATGTCTATAGGGAACTTTTTTTGTTTGACTTATTTGATTGTCTTCTGATGAAGATGTTATTGAGTTGGTTACAAAACCTTCACTTAGAATGTTCCACGTCTGAACTGCAACATCTAAGTTTGTTTCTTCTGCAACTTCCTTGACTTCTTCTTGAGTTGTGAATTTACTAGATTAGTAGTTGTTTCTTCAACTTGGACTTCTACATTCAATGTTTTATTTTTGACAAGTTGTTGCACCTTCTTTTTTAATGACTTCTTGTCCTTCTTCAGCTTCTTAATTTGCATTAGTAAATTTTCGTTGTGGTCCTTGAGGTGAACAACTTCTTCATTCTTGTTAGTGGTGATTTTGTCATTTTCCTTTTGCATATTTTGGATCACCTTTTTACCCTCTTGGAAAATTACTTTTGAAATTTCTTATATGTCTTCAGGTGTCATGGAATTTGGCTTCATGTTAACGTCCTGTAGCGTTATTTTCTTCTTTTTGTAGAAGAATGTCACAAATTTATTTTTCGTATTTAAGATAAATGTACCTAGGGTTTCCATCCATGGTGAACACAACACAATGTCACTATCGTTAAAAGGTAAGGATTGAACAGAGAATTTCGATATGAATGTATAATCCCGAATGTTTAACTGTAAATTGGTTATGTCATATATTTTGTTGCCAAAACAATCTAATTTTTTTATTATATTTGACTTTTGGATCACTAATTGGTTTGCGATTTTAGGTGCTATATAATTTGTGCCTTCAGCGGGAGAGATAGAAATAGTAATATCTTTTCCTGCGAGAATTATTTTAAATTTGAATAGCAATTTAGCGTTGGTGGAGAAAGTTTCTAAAAATCTTCTTGCCTTCATTTTCATATTAGACTCCATTTTTTCTATTCAATGGTTGAGTCAATACTTGCCTTTTATCAAAATTATAATATTTTCTCAATCACTTTAATGAGTTGATCACTTTTCTTTTCTTTTTTCCTTTTTTAATCTTTTTAAACCTCCATATATATTTCACTTAGTAATTCTTGGTCTTCAAATGGTAATTTTTATAACTTATTCTTATCGTTTTATTGTAATAATATATTTTTTTTATATGTATATATAATGATTTAATTAAATAGATATAATTAAATTACTTATATAATTAATTAAATAAATATTTGTTTGTTTAGTTATTGAAACCGATTTTTTTGATTAGCGAAACGCAAGATGTGAACGAAGGAAGCAATATGTCAGTTCAAGGGGCACGATCACGACTCAGATATTCTGACAGGGGTTTTGGTGGAACAATGTGACAATTGACTAGCGGGGCACATGACAGAGTGGGTTGGATTGCGACGGATTTGTGGAGTAGATTGGGTGAGGGGGCGTTGCTGGTGATGGGGGCAACGTTTGGTAGCATACAAAATTGAATGGGAAATCAGTAACAGCGTTGCATGGGACCAGGCTGGGGGTGTACATAGATGGGTGAAGTGTGAATGTTGAGTGACATTCATTGTTCATTGTGGTGGCTATGTATCAAACGACGGCGGCAGGGAAAAGAGTCAATGAAATTTGAGAGTCGAATTAGCGGACGATGGATAGGTAATGCACAGAAGGGGAGAGATGGTAGCTCGAATGGTGGCTGGAACGATCAACGGGCTTGGTGGTAGGGAAGACGGTTGGTGACGATGCATGGGCTGGCGGTAGTGGATGCTGCATGCAGGAAGGGCTGATGGTCTCTGCGTCGATTGGGTGTCATGTCAATGACGGTGGAGTGGCCGGACGATGGATCTGCGACAGCGTATGGTAGAGCTATGTTTTTGTCGACCAAAAAATTTTATTTATTTATTTATTTTAATTTTTTAATTTTTTAACTTTTACATTTTTTTTTTTCACTTCTAAATTTATTTCTTTCTGTTTTTATTTATTTTTTCTTCTTTTAAATATATATTTTTTTAAATTCTTTATTTCGATTTTTTTATTTTTTATTTTTTAAATATATTCTTGTCTTTAATTTTCTTTTTCTTTTTCTTTTTTCTTTTTAAATGGTCAAAGGCCTCTGATGACTCAGCGATGGAGGAACTCAAAAATTTGTAGCGAATGCTTCAGTTAGGACAACAACAAGGTTGATGATTTTTACGGTCAAACACCTGGATCCAAGCGTGGCTCTATGTAGTGGTTAAGTTGTCAAAGGCTCGAACTGCTCTGATACCAAATGAAGCGAACAAAGTTCCTTCTCACGTTAAATACTCTAGAAAACTTGGAATATAAAAATATCCACGAGGATACAAATATTATATTAGATAGTATGAATGAAGTGATTGATTGTTACAAATGAGGTCTCCTTATATACCTAAACAGGTGCCTCTTCACGAAAGGGCATGTCTGATCATCAGAGATGCCCTTTCAGCCTAATTACTAATTAACTAATTAATCATTATTTATATTATTTTATTCATTACATCTGGGAACCACATCAGTGTCCATATCAGACTCTATAGATTATAGCTTTGTGATAGAGGCTTCCGCAAGTAGATGAACCTTGTTTCTATAACATATATGCAAAAGCATAACATAATACAATGACTCATTACACTGCGTTGTTCCCAGAGGTTGTCCTACTAGCAGTGAGAATAGATTTTACCTTGGGAGCCCAAGCACCCCTACCTATGTTACAGTTTCTGGAAACATGGGAGACATTACTACTAGCTTCTGTGCTTTACAACTTTCTTGAACAGATGGCAATCTTGATGCCTAAATAAAAAGCAACAATAAATTCTTAGGATTCTTGCTAAGGGTCTGTGCTAGTTCATGTATGGTTAGCTGCACTCGTGGCTTCCATTATTGGGACAATGGATGGAGCCTTTGTATCATTGAATTTGTTAAAGTTGGAAAGGGTACTTCTTGGTGGGCATGTAAGTGATGAATCTATAGAGGCATTTCTCTCCTTATAATTTATTTTTGATCCTACGAGTTGGAAGCAACTGATATTTTTTTATGTTATGCTTAAACCATGGCTGTGTTTTAGGAATTTCAAATTAACCCAGCTAATTAACAATTGATAAATTGTACTGGGTTATGAGTTGGGCATCAATGGGAAGTTTAACTTGCTCTTTCTTTTTCAACACTTGTGGGCTAGGAATTGCATAAAATCTTGGTCGTCATAGAAAGAGAGGAGCGCATTCCCATTAATGCTAGCACTGCTATGACTTTTTGTATTTTCCCTTTGGTACAACTACTACAGGGAGGTTCCAGAGGAGATATTCAACTGGCCTACCTATTGGTCCTCAATAACCAATTAATAGAAGATGGATGTTGACGTTGAAAGGTTTTTTTCTTGGCTAGGAAAACTCATATGTGACTTATAGTGGAGCCGCGAGGGAGCTCGTGGTTTGAAATCTGGTGAAATGGCCGAATTTTTTTTATTTTTTATTTTTTTTTTAACTTAAAAAAACCCAAAATTGTAGGATTCACAAATGATTTTCGGGATGAATTTTACAAAGGGATCCATTTTTCTTAGCACTGGAAACTTTAATGAAAGATACTATTCGGGGATTCGTGGATCCAACACCTTAGGGTCGATGGATCCTGGAACATAGTATGAAACCAATAGGTTAATCCTTTTCTATGGGTGTGATCATTAAACTAGTTTTTGTGTAATTTCGATTATGGATGTGGAATGTGGATCAACATTTATGTAAATGTTTCTGGTATTTTGCAAGAGTTTCGAATTTAGTTTGAGGCAAGTATTTGGGTTGGTTTAGATCAAGGCTAATGTTAAACCTGTAATGCCCAATTTTTGCTGGGTATTTCACTCTTCAATATTTAGTAATGAGGATGATTTTAGTAGTGTTTTCCAAATTTAGTGTGAAAATTTCTTAATATTACTTATGCAGAAACCCTACTGTTAAATTTGGTTATACTTCTCCTGCTTAACAAAGTTATTAATATGAAATTTTAGCATTAACATCGAAGTAAAAATATTAATAGTTCTTCACAGATACAGATCTAAATCTGAATACATGCACACAGATAAAGTGACACACAAGATTTTCTGGACTGTCCCCAGAAAAACCCAATGCGGGAAAACTGATCTTTTGGCTGCTGGAGGGTTTATATTATTATGTAGAATCTAAGTACAACAAATCTGGGCACCTTATTGGTTAACCCGATAGAGAAATATAAGATTTGCAGCAATACCTACTATTCCAAAGATGGAAAACTGGACTGATTCACACCCTCAAACAGGATTTACAGAACCCAACCCCTTTCTGCCTCTAGAAACCCCAACGCTACTTTGAAGCCCTCTACGTCAACCTTGATAGCCTGTTGATGCCCCTGCGTTGCTTAGTAGACGACTGCGTAACCCCAGACTGAGTGACGCAGTTCTTATGCTACCCTAGCTGGACCAACATAACCCCTGATGTCCCCCTACTACCTCTGCGCTACCCTTTTTGGGCCTGCATAGCGGCTGAAACCCTATGTGTTGCGCAGTTGCTGCATAGACTCTGCTTCTCTGCGCTGCGCCTAGTTGCTGCTTCTCTACCTCTTGCTGACTCTTGGCTCTGGGATCAGATCATCCCCTTAGGCAATAGTACACCTCACTTTAGCTGAAACACTTTTGGAAATTCTTAGCAAACTCGCCTTAGAATTCCAGCTTAGTCTTAGTGCTCTGTCTTCGTGTGAGTGTTCTCCAATTGACCCCAAGTCTTTCCTTTATACTTTTCTCGTTGGGAAACCAACGACCGTGATCTAATCTTGTTTTGACAGCTAAGATTAAAAGAAACTTGATCCGTGTGACTTAAGTTATTGCCATCACATGTTTAAATTAATTACCTTTAATATTTTAATTTTCCTAAGTTAGATTTAGGGTTCTTAATTAAAAATATTAATTAATTATTTTTCTCTCAAACCGGATGGAATTTCTCAAATCCCTTTCTTGGTCTTGGAGATCTCATGTACTCTAGGCCCTCCACAAATTTTGGGAGCTAGAGCACATCCGAAGCTACCCCAACACTTCCCAAATATCAACACTCCCTCTTAGCAAGGAAAGTGCTCTAGCACAACACTACTTCACTCCGAAGCTCTGTACTGATCTTTGGTGTGGGTCTCTGCATTGATGCTTGGCCTGTTTCCCTTCATCACTGCACTGTTGCTGCTCTCCCGTACCATTGCCAATGACGCTGCCACCGCCACTGCTACCTATGTACTGCAAATCCCTCTCAATCTGTTGCATCATGCTGCCCACTATTGCACTTCAACTTAGTTGCTGAGAGCAACAACTGAAAACTCCTGCCCAATCTTTGACAGACAAGTTAGTTAGGTTGCATCCTCATCACTGAAGCTCCATAGGTTGCTGCTCTGTGCTGTCGTCTGGAGATTGATGCACAACCAGAGCTCTACACTGCATAAGCAAACCTCCTCTGCGTTGCTGAAGTCACATCAACCTCTGCGCTGAAATTCCCTACACTACTGTTGTCCTCCTAAAGCCTCTATGCTGTTGCATCTCTGCTCTACATAAGCCAGCTTGCACTGCGCTGCCGAAGTCACATCAACCTCTCTGTGCTGCGCTGCTATGCTACTGCTGCATTTGCATTGCGTTGCTCCCTCTCAGCATCTAGCTCTGCCTCTTCTCCATCCGTGATTCTCTGCACCAACTGCTCCACTTGTCCTGCTACTGTCTGAAGGCTCCTGTAGCACGGATGTGATCCAAGAGCTGAGCTACTCAAGGACTCCGCCACCACTCTGTCGCTGCTCTATAGATCCATGTCGCCTCACTTTCGTGGTTCATGAGCGCTCATGGCTACGCCATCTTCTTAGCCATCGCCCGCCACAACAAACTTGAAGGTAGAAGCTTCCTTGTCCTTCTTCTTTGATAGATCACACTTCTTCCTCCCTTGCTGACTCTTTGATGTAAAGGCTACATCTTCTTCCTCTTCCTTCTTCACCTTATTAGATTCGGTGATGTGCTCTCTTTTGGTGAACCGAGAGAGTTCTTATTGACAAAGGATAGCCCACATAATGTCCTAATTGGGAAGGTTCGCTCTACCCAAGATACTTTGGACACAAGTTTCTCAGTCCTCTGTGCCGACATTTAGTGCAGTCCTCACCATCATATGTTGAGATTCAACAAGAAAATTTCAGCACCCACGCCTAGTGCATTAAGCACCTACACTAGGGTGGGGCCCACAGTGCTATTTTTTGGTGCATGTCTATTTTTAGTTATCTCTTAATTAGAAATGGACAATAAACTGTAATCTAAATCTCAAAATAACTTGTAACAGTTAACTGATTGTGACAAATTCAGTTAGCTAGTGGATTTCGAGTTAGAGGTAGTTGGTGAGACATACAGAGTAATTCTAGTTGTAACAGAGTTCGAAGTGCAGTGGTGCATTATTTAATGCATGTTGTAAATAGTTAAACTCAATTGTGCTAGTTGTAACTTAAGATACAAGTAGTGAGAGATCAAGTGAATTAAATATTAATTGATTCACAATTAGTGATCTCACATGCAACTGATGATTTACTATTATTAGCTACATGCATATCAGATCCAGTGGAGACCCAATTGAGATCTAGGTGAATGGGAAGTTGACTATCGGTTGTGACATTATTGGATTGCACACATGTAACCAACCACCCATTGGAGCGCCCATGATACTTGCACAGTCAAGGAAGGCCATAATTCCTATGTTTTAGGGATCTATTTTATCAGGAATTGCGCAAGCAAGGCAGACTGTCAGGAGGCTGAAAATTGACCAAGTATTGGTCTGATTTCTATGAGGACAGTGTGAGACAGATAGCTGAGTGTTGGAGACTCTTGTGAGAAGATTAGACATTGTATTTGTTTCATGATCCATGCTGAATATATAATAGAAGATAGTGGGGTTTTGAGCAACAAGCTTTCCCTGGGAAATTATCTGTGTTGTGTGATTTGATTCTTCTTTACTTCATGTGAATAGCGATTGTGTTTTTAATTCCGCAAAAGATTTGTAGAAGTGATTCAGTATTTAACTTTAGTAAATTTTTAGATTGGGTGAATCCAAGATATACATTCTTTTTGTATAATTTCTACATGGTATTGGAGCATAGGAAATTGCAGAAGTGAAGCAGGAGCTGAGTTTGTGTCTGAATAGAATTCGAATTTGCAGAAAGAATTTCTTGGTGCTACAATTGATTCAAGATCGAAATGGATTTCAATGGCTTGAGGTTGGATTATGCACTCGAGGGCAGATCAAACTATATTTCTTGGAAGGACATGATGAAGGCAGTACTCGAAGACAATGGCTTGAAGGAATTCATTGACAATGATGTTCCTAAACTTGCTGTGACAGATGCTGCAAATCTTGATGCATGGAAAAAGAAAGTGGCAAAGGAAAGGAGGATATTGTTGGAGGGAGTACAAGACCACATTGTCTCAAGCCTCCATGGGAAAGCCTCACCATATGCAATGTGGAAGGCTTTGACGGATCTATTCCAGAGCAGCAGCGACCATAGGAAATTGGCGCTCAAATATAAACTCAGGAAGATCAAGATGGAAAAGGGTGATACCATTCCAAAATATCTAACAAAGTTTGTCCAATGTCGGGATGAACTGGGGAGTGTTGGAATAAAAACCACTGATGATGATTTGGTGAGTTTGGTGAGTTTGGCTCTTCTAGGACTTCCTAAGAGTTGGCACAGTTATGAAGACTCTATCAATGGACCGGAAAAATTTCCAGATTGGGAACAATTGTGGTCGGATTTGGTGCATGTGGAGTTCAGACGGAACACCATAGATGGATCTTCATCTAAGCATGAGGATGAAGAATATTGTGCTTTGGCTGCCAAGACGAAGAAGATGAAGGGGAAGAAATTCCATTCTAAATCCGAGTATAAAGGAAAGAAGCATGACATGTCCAAGGTGAAGTGTTTTCACTGTCACGAAAATGGGCATTTTGCTACTAACTATCCACAAATGAAGAATAATAAGAAGGCTGATGGATTTGAAGCTGGTGAGGCCCTTGCCTCACAATTTGAGCTTGACTTCTCATTGATCGCATGTATGGTGTCAAGTGCATCAGGATCGGTGTGGCATTTGGATAGTGGCGCTTCCTTTCACATGATGGGAGGCAAGGAAATTTTTAGTGACCTGGAGGAGAAGGACCTCCAAATGCATATCGAAATGGGGGATGATGGACAATACAGTGCTACCGGGATTGGTACTATTACCTTTCAGAGACATTCAGATAAACTATTTTAATTAAAATATGTAATGCGTGTCTTAGGGTTAGTGAAGGAAAAACTTTCATGTGACATAAAACAACAGGAAAATCCAAGAGGGTTGGGATTCGAGTTAAGAATCTCTACAAGCTTGAGGTAGATGACTGCGCAACAATGATGGGCAAGGCGGACAAAGTGGTGACTCGGGATGAGGGCAAATTATGGCACAGGAGATTGAGCCATTTTCACCATGGAGCCTTGAAAGTCATGCAAAATATTTCTACTGGACTTCCAATGGGAACACTTGCTTAGTTAGATCCTTGCAAGGGTTGCACCATGGGGAAGTATGTAAAGTCCACCTTTCATGAGAAGGAGAACCGAGCCTCGGGGATCCTTGAGAGAGTTCATGTAGACATGTGTGGACCGTTCTCTATTACTTCAACAACAAAACATAAGTACTATGTAATATTTGTTGATGAATTTTCTCGTAATTGCTGGATCTTCTTCATGTAGAAGAAAGATTAGACATTCTATAAGTTATGTGAGTTTAAAGCACTGGTGGAGAAAGATTCAAGGAAGCAATGTTGGGTATGTATTATGTTATTTCCACAACTAAGCACGCGCAGGGGGGGTGATAGCCCCCACACGGGACACTGAACGCAGCGGGGGGGGTCACCAGAAGCGGTAGCCCCCACCATTGAGTCGGCGGCGCCCGGCCAACGTCCCCAGTCCCTTAATTTCTGGTGGGTAGTCCACATCCATGGTTTTGTGCATGGTTTTGCACATGGTATTGGGGTACGATGGTTTTCGGCCCCTGGTATTTTTGTAGATCCGGTCAAGGGAACTACGGTTATGTTCTAATCCAGGGTTTATGGATTGGGGTTTATGTATGCTTCGGCATGTATATATGTGTGTTGTAACACTAAAAGGAATATAATGAAAAATCAAGCTGGTCGTCCCGATTTGGGATCCAGGGGAAAATCTCTGTGTTTATCTGTTTTATATTTTATGCTCTCGCTATTTTTTATTTTCTGTTATAAGATTCGTGTGTAGATAGTTTATGTTCAGGGTTAAAACCTACAAGCAAGTGAAGGCTCTTAGGAGCGATAATGGTGGAGAATACATCTCTAACGAATTCAAGAACTTCTGCAGCAAAGAAGGAATTCGAAGAGAACTCATAGCGCCGCATAACCCACAACAGAATGGGGTCATAGAGACAAAGAATAGAACGATCATGGGTGCAGCGCGAGCGATGTTGCATGATCAGGCCCTACCAATGCATTCATGGGCAAAAGCATGCAACACTGTGGTTTATGTGCAGAACTATTGTCCTCATAGGATACTTGGCATGAGTACACCTGAATAGGCTTTCATTGGTAAGAAACCTGATGTTTCACACTTTAAGATTTTTGGTTCATCTGTTTATGTGCATGTGACCAAGGACACTAGGAAGAAGCTAGAACCAACAGCTGAGATCAAGAATTTTGTGGGGTACACTAAAACACCCCATAATTAAAGTGCGTATTTTCCAAACAACAGAATGACTGTTATGCAACAGGATATAAAATTTGATGAGGAGAAAGCCATACGGTTGTCCCTTGAGAGGGCATTGGACTTGCCTGCAGAGGAGGAACTGTTGGTTCCCAAGGATGAGCCTCAAGATGTGGATCATCCACATGCAGAGGATCATGGAGTGGAGGAAAACACTCAAGAAGACCCATCCATCAGAAATGGAAAAAGGCGCACCACGGAAGCTTATAGATTAAGACTTGATGCCGTGGAGAATGTAGGAGCCCCTACTTCACAGCGCATACAAAGACAATCTCATCACCGATTTACTGAACCATCTTCCTTTCAAGAAGCAGTGCAACAACCAACTCGGGTTGATGCAATGGTGGAGGAGTATGACTCCATTGTCAAGAACAATGCATGGGAGGTAGTCCTAAGACCAATCAACAAATCAGTGGTTGGATCGAGATGGATATACAAGGTAAAGCAAGCTGCTGATGGGAGTGTCCAGAAATACAAGTTCAGATTTGTGGCCTGAGGATTCTCACAGATCGAGGGGATATATTATGATGAGTCCTTTGCACATGTCACAAGGTAATCTTCCATAAGATCCATTCTTTCACTCTCAGCATAGATGGGATGGCGCTTTCATCAGATGGATGTGAAAACTGCATTTCTCAATGGGATCATTTAGGAAGAGGTGTACATAGAGTAGCCTGAAGGTTTCAAAATCTTCAATAGTGAATCACATGTGCGCCCACTGAAAAGAGCACTGTATGGGCTGAAGCAAGCACCTTGTGCTTGGTACACTCGGATAGACAACGATTTCACTGGACTGGGCTTCACCAAAAGTGAAGTAGATGCAAACATGTACCAGATTATGGTTGAGGGTAAGCTATTGATCATTGTTCTTTATGTTGATGACTTAATTTTGCCTGATGATGAGACGCTGATACACTCATGCAAGGAGGATCTTGCAAGGGAGTTTGAAATGAAGGACATGTGACTCCTTCATTATTTTCTTAGATTGGAAATATGGCAGTGGGATGGTGAAATATTTGTGTCTCAAGGAAAGTATGCAAAGGAGATACTGAGTAAGATTAACATGGAGAGCTGCAAACCCATGGATACTCCTCTTCTATGAAATTGGAGGAAAGAGGATGCTACTTCTGGAGAGGTAGTAGATGCTACTATCTACCGACAGTTAGTGGGTTCGCTAATGTATCTAGTGAACATGAGACCAGAAATTTGCTATGCAGTTAACCCACTAAGTCAAGCTATGGTTAAGCCTACCAAAATCTTTTAGAAGGCGGGGAAGCATGTCTTGAGATACCTGCGGGCTCATTAGAGTATGGCCTATGGTACAGACGGACAGAGGGAGTGAAGCTGCATGGCTTCACGGATGCAAATTCGGTTGGAAGTCCAATGGACAGAAAGAGCACATCAGGAGGGATCTTTAGCATTGGGTTGACAACAATTTCTTGGTACAACAGGAAGAAAAAATCCGTGGCACTCAGTTCAGCAGAAGCGGAATACATGGCAGCAAGTCAAGCCGCATGTGAGGCTATGTGGATGAGAAAGATGTTGGTTGGTTTGTTTAGTTCTCAGATGGATCTGACAGTGATTCATTGTGATAATCAGAGTTGCATTAAACTCTAGATTAATCGTGTGTTTCATGATAGGTCCAATAATATAGATATCCATTACCATCATCTCAGAGATTGTGCACAGAGAAGGATAATGTTGCTTCAGTACATTCCCACGGAAGATCAGGACGCAGATATTCTGACAAAGGCATTCGCCGGGAGCAAATTCGGTTACCATAGAGACAAGATCGAGGTGAAGAATAATCCCTTTATTCTTGAGAGGGAGCATTGAGATTCAACAAGAAAATTTCAGCACCCACGCCTAGTGCATTAAGCACCTACACTATGGTGGGGCCCACAATGCTATTTTTGGTGCATGTCTAGTTTTAGTTATCCTTTAATTAGAAATGGGCAATAAACTGTAATCTAAATCTAAAAATAACTTGTAACAATTAACTGAGTGTGACAAACTCAGTTAGCTAGTAAATTTCGAGTTAGAGGTAGTTGGTGAGACATGCAGAGTAATTCTAGTTGTAACAGAGTTCGAAGTGTAGTTGTGCATTAGTTAATGCATGTTGTAAACAATTTAACTCAGTTAGGTGAGTTAAACTCAATTAAGTGATTTAAACTCAATTGTGCTAGTTGTAACTGAAGATACAAGTAGTGAGAGATCAAGTGAATTAAATATTAATTAATTCACAATCAGTGATCTCACATGCAACTGAGGATTTACTATTATTAGCTGCATGCATATCAGATCCAGTGGAGACCCAGTTGAGATCAAGTGAAAGGGAAGTTGACTATCATTTGTGACATTATTGGCTTGCACACATGCAACCAACCACCCATTGGAGTGCCCATGATACTTGCGCAGTTAAGGAAGGCCATAATTCCTATCTTTTAGGGATCTATTCCATCAGGGGTTGCGCAAGAAAGACAGGCTGTCAGGAAGTTGAAAATTGACTAAGTATTGGTAAGATTTCTATGAGGACAGTGTGAGACAGATAGCCAGAGTGTTGGAGACTCTTGTGAGAAGAGTAGACATTGTATTTGTTTCATGATCCATGCTGAAAATACAATAGAAGATTGTGGGGTTTTGAGCAGCAAGCTTTCCCCAAGAAATTATCTGTGCGGTGTGTGATTTGATTCTTTTTTACTTCATGTGATTGGTGATTGTGTTTTTAATTCCACAAAAGATTTGTAGAAGTGATTCAACATTTAACTTCAGTAAATTTTTATATCGGGTGAATCCAAGATATACATTCTTGTTTTATAATTTCTACATCATGTCATCCTCCACTTTCACTCCCTTGGCAGTCAACTTGTAGCTCCTAGATACAACCTTGAGTTGCAAAATACTAGTTCTTAGGACATCGTAAAATCAGAGGTTAAATGTGGGAAATTGTATAAATGCCTTTGATAGAATATGGGTCAAGAGAATAATGGTTTTGGTGGTTCAAGAATGGAGAAGACCATTTGAGCCTGATTCATGTGAATTCCCCAAACAGTGAGAGGGCTTAGGAGGTTGTGAGGCTGGTGGATTTTAGATGGGCCAAGTATAAAACAATGAGTAGAAGCTTTAAAATGCGGGTAGGTGGTGAGGAATAATGGAGAAGGAACCCACAAGAGAAATGCTTAAGAGATTTAAGAATATGTCCCCCCAGTGACCTCAGAGGAAACATATATGAATGAGATATGGGCAAAAATAGAGGTTCGTAGAGCGCAAATTAAGGGAGTGCGGAAAGCTTAATACATGAGCGTTAACACCTGAGAATTAGGCAAACACGAATTCATGAATAATATTGCAGACTACCAGTAGCTACATTACATGGAATTTCAAAGCAACATAGTATGACAGATGATTATACATAAAAAGAGATTACTGATAACAAAGGAAAATAGATACATACTACTCATTGCTCCATATGGAATCCAAATAATAGCACCGTATTATATTAAGTTCAAACAACTCTCCCAAATATGTATCTCAGAGCACAGGGAGCACAATCATACAAAACTATAGAAAAATTATTCCAAAATTCCAGATCCCTACTTTCATCTTAGAACTTACTATATATCGAGTTTCCTTGGAGGGTCTACAACACTTAATCATTTATGATCGAACCATATCTATGAAATCAAAACATGCTACCTAACTTGCAGAGCAGACATTGAGCAATTACTTATGTATTGAGAGAATTAAAACATGAATGGGTGAAATTGAGATTTTAGCAGCAAAATCATCAAAATTAAACCAAAAAAAAAAAGGACACGGTCGCCCATTGAGGGTAATAATGGGAGCTTCAAGACGGTATGGCGGGGAACAGTCGTAGGTGGACAGGATGACTGTCATTTCATGATTCCATATATTGCCTGCAACCCTCCACTCCCTCAGTCTGGTGATTTCCACTTAATCCCTTATGAAGAGGCTTGTCATACTGAGCGCACTTGGTTCTTTAACGAAGATCTCCTAAGCAGATTGCATAAGCCACAACTACATGTTCTGCCTCAAAAGCCCATGCTGTGTTTCGAATTACAAAAACGAGAACTAGAGTTTTAGAGGGGGTATCAAGTGGTAAGAGGTATCGGAGAGGGTGGGTGCGAAATGACGTGAGGACGACACATGGAGGTGTGGGCGGTAATGGATACTGCCCATTTCAGACCCCCCTCCCCCCATGGTTAAATTTCGAAAGCTACGGGGCGAGGGGGGGGGGTGCGAAATGAAACAAGGACTGTCAGATGAGGAGGGAGTGATTGGAGATGGAGGAAAGGTGGATAGCAGTGATGAGAGTATTATGGTGGGGCCAAACCGCTACCCGCAAATCACAACTCTTTACCATGAAGCAGTAAAGGTAAACTCTAAAATGTGCGATGTGCGAAGCACGGGGAGAAGGCAAGTGACGTGGAGGGAAGGTGGGAGCTGACCGCATCGCAAGTTAAAAAAAATAGGTTATGGGCACTTCAAAGGTAAATTAAAACAAATGCGATGCGATATATCACAAATCGACAATCACGGGTTTTAAGTTTTAGTTGCGATGTGAAAGGTTATAATATGCGATCTGCGATGGAGGGCGGATTGAAAAGAGTAACGTGGAAGAGGGTGGGACCCGACCACTTTCCGCAGATCACAAATCTTAACACTAAACATCGGAGGTAAAATTTAAAGGATGCGAAGTGCGAAGTGCAAGGAGAAACAATGATATAGTGGTGAAAAAAGGTAACGTAGAGAAATGAAGCGGAAATGCGGAAAAGGTAAGGTTTTAGTGATTTTCAAGGGAAATGGGATGAAAGGAAGTGTGGCGGGTGACTAGGTCCCACCGCCATCACACATTGCACTTCGACCTCTTTAACTTTTACCCTTTGTGCCTATTCTGCAACACTTGCGATCTGCGATTGCAATTTTAATCTCCACCGTTGACAGCTGCTTGGATCAACAGTCCTCACTGCTCCCTTGCTATGGTTTGCCACTTTTGGTTGCGTCCATTCGTTTCTTAGTTGTTCATATAATACTTGCCCCGCTTTCACGACTCGAACTGAAGTACACGACTTGACCCAATCACGTTCATGACTATGCCCTTGCTATTTTTCTGTCTTAACTGTTTCTCGACTACCTTTTTTTTTCGCTAATAATAACTGCTTCACTGCCTCTGCCCTCTGATTTTTTTATAGGGACCACTTCTCCATGTTATGTGCAATCACAGGCAAAAATTGGCTCTATCTGGGGACAACTTGATGCTCTAAGTGCGTTGAGGATCTGGAGACCCTAAATGCATGTGCTTTATTGGGCTCATGGAGTCACAAATACAAACTGATTAGACAAATTTTTATACCAGCAGCCAAGTGGACACAAAAATCAAAGATGAAACAAAATATGAAATGGGAGGAATGTAAACAAAGTGGAGTATAGACAGTGGAATGATATATACAATGAGCTGGACTAGCCCTCGTCAGTGATGAAAATAGAATTTGAGGAATTACCCATTCACGAACGCCTCAAGTATATCTCATTCTAAGTTCTCTAGGGAAAAAGTATTGTTGCCTTTGACCTCTGCCACCCTGAAAGGACCAAACCAGAGGGGGTCAAACTTCCCATGTTTCCATTTGTCCGCTCTCCTAACATCCCATCATTGCACCAAATCCCCTACCTGGATTTCTCTATCTTTAACTCTTTGTTCAAATAGGCCTTTCATTTTTTCTTAATATTCTGTCAGTCTGAGGCTTACCTACTCCTGTGTTTCATTCAAATCCACCAACTGATTCATTCTTCAGATAAGGTCGTTTGGGTCCTCCTCATTTTCTTGTAAGAATCGAGCCATAGGCAATGCATGTTGAATAGGGAAAACTACGGCCCTGCACTACACCAGTTCATAAGGGGACTTTCTTTTGGATCTTTTCGTGATGATGTGATTTTCCCAGAGTGAAAACTTGAGCTGGGAATCCTAGTTATTTTGATTTTCATTGATGGTCTTCTTCAAGATCCTCACCAGTGCCTTGTTAGATGATTTTGCCAGCCCGTTCCCCCGTGGGTAGTACATAGTGGAGTGGCCCAACAGGATGTTATAATGCTGACAAAAATTAACAAATTTAGCCAACTCGAAAGCTTGGGCATTATCTATAATGATTTTAGCTGAACATCCAAACCTGGCTATTATGTTCTCGTCCAGAAACTTGATCACCACTAATTTTTTAGAATTTCTTGCGGGCACGATCTCTACCCACTTGGTGAAGTAATCTATAGTAGTGAGGATCCATCGATGCTGATTGCTAGAGGTAGGGTGAATCTCTCCTATGAAGTCAATCCCCCATTTTTTAAAAGGTTCCTCAATATGTACTGGAATTAATGGGAGAGGTGCATAATTTTGTTTTTCGATTGACACTTGACACTTCTCACAGGCCCGAACATGGACATGTACATCGCTAAACAACTTAGGCCAAAAGAACTCTGCCTTCAGGATATTGTGTGCAGTGGATCACCAACTGTAATTCCCACCGCATATCCCTTCGTGGAATTCGGTCATCGCGTAGTCAACTTCTTGCTCTGTCAAACACAATAGTAAGATTCCTGTCGGGTCTCTCCAATATAGTTGCCCATTTACCACAATGTGCTTTTGAGTCCTCAGTCTCAAAGTGCGATACTTGGTTTTATCATAGTGAGGGGTACACCTCATCGTTAAAAGATATTCCACTATATCTTTATACCATGAAGATAGGAGGTACTTGACATGTGTTTTATGAGCGGAAGATTCTATTCCTTGGTCTGCACCTGTGTCCTCTTGTGCCTCTCCTCCTATCATAGACAAATTTATTCCCAGAACTTGACAGTTAGATTCAGACAGGATTTTTTCCAGCCCCTGGCCTTTGATGAGTTTAGTAGGCTTTATCTCTATTTCATACTCCTGGATCTTAGCTATCCATTTTCCCCTCTTCCCCTCACAATCACCCTGTACCATAATATCCTTCACTGCTGCAGTGGGTACATAAGCTGTTATGGTTGATTGTAACACATACACCCAGAATGCCTTCATCAATTTGACCAGAGCGTAAGCTTGCTTCTCCAAAATATCATATTTCAGTTCAGCGTCCCGTAGGACTTGACTGAAGAACACAATGGGTTGTTCATGTCAATCGATATTTTTCTGTAAAAGTATTGCAATTATTGTGTGAGGAGAGGTAAAAGAGAAAATCATGAACGACTTCCCATAATTGGGACCTGCCAACATTGGAGCTTCTGCAAAGGCCTATTTGACCCTGTTGAAAGAGTCCTTGGACTCAGGGGTCCATCTAAATTCACTATTCTTTTTCAGTATCCCAGTGATGTTGCGGACAATCTCGGCAAAGTTGGGAATGAACCTTCTAAGGAAATATATTCTTCCCAAGAACACTTGTACTTCATTTTTGTTTCTTGGCAGGGGAATGTCGTTTATCACCTCTACCCGCTTCGAGTCGATCTTCACTCCTACCTTAGTTACTATATGCCCTAGCAACTTTCCTTCCTCCAGGGAAAACATGTATTTTTGAGGATTCAGAGACAGGCCATACCTGTGACATTTATCAAAGGTTCTTCGAAGGTGCTCTATATGTTCAGTGTCACCCTTTGAAAAGATGGTGATATCTTCCAGGTAGATCACCACAAACTTGTCTTGCTCTCCTACGAAAGCTGGTAGAGTTAACACAGTGGAAAATTAAATCAAATAAGACACACACAACATTCAACCATGAAAAACACAGATTTTAACGTGGTTCACCCAACCAATCTAGGCTACGTCCACCTAACAGGGCATCGACAATCTCATTGATCAACTGGAGAAATAAAATAGCAGATTTTCTCATCTGCTCATCTCTTCCACTCACCTCACATTCCTCATCATGCTCACTTGCCTCTATGGGCTTACATTTTATAGCTGTGAATGGCAACAAACTCATAAATTCTCTTACAACAAATATAAGACACATTAACTCCTCATTAGAAATTGATGGAGCCAATGTAGCAACAAATCCTATTGTTGTCACCTACATGAGATTTTCTCCAAAAATAAGAAAAGGAAAATCTCAACAATCTCCACCTTGACAACAATTAGCCTGAAACCCTATTTCATTATTATTTTTATCTTTTTTGCAAGCCAAGAGAAGCCAGACACCATCGTAGCTTCTCGAACAAAACTGGTTTTGTGAACATGTCTGCACAGTTTTCCTTTGTATGCACCTTTTCAAGAGAGACTCCCCTTTCAGTGATAACCTGTCTTACAAAATGGTACTTGACAGGTATATGCTTTGATTTACTATGATAGGCAGGATTTTTAGCCAAGTGAATTTCACTTTGACTATCACAAAATAACTTGATGTTGTCCTGCAACCTACCAAACTCACCAAATAAACCTTTCAACCAAACTGATTCTTTGCAAGCATGTGAAGCAGCTATGTATTCTACTTCTGTAGTGGATAAAGCAACAATGTTCTGTAGCTTTGACATCCAGCTAATAGCTCCACCTGCAATAGTAAAGACATACCCTGAAGTTGACCTTCTCTTATCCAAATCACCTGCAAAATCGGAATCAACATATCCGCAAACAAATTCACTACTCCTATTATAAGTGATACAATAATCACTTGTGCCTCTCAGATATCGAAGCACCCATTTCACTGCTGACCAGTGTTCTTTTCCTGGATTTTCCATATACCTGCTGACAACCCCAACTGCATGTGAAATATCTGGTCGAGTACAAACCATCGCATACATCAAACAACCTACTACATTGGCATATGGAATTCGAGACATATATTCCTTTTCTTCATTAGTGTTAGGACATAAACTTGAAGAAAGCTTAAAATGGGAAGCAAAAGGGATTGAAACAAGCTTCACATTGTTCATACCAAACCTCAAGAGTATCTTCTCAATATACTTCTGTTGTGATAGCCACAACTTACCATTACTCCTGTCTCTGAAAATCTCCATGCCCAAAATCTGTCTTGCTGCTCCTAGATCTTTCATATCAAACATCCTAGCCATCTGAGCCTTTAACCTGTTGATCTTTGTTATGCTTTTGCTTGCTAAAAGCATATCGTCAACATACAACACTAAGATAATGAACATGCCATTACTTAATTTCTTAAATTAAACACAATGATCATATTCACTTCTTATATAATATTGACTCATCATGAAAGAATCAAATTTCTTGTACCATTGTCGAGGCGACTGCTTCAGACCATACAATGATTTCTTGAGCCTGCAGAAAAATTTCCTGTTGCGATTTTGAACAAACCCTTCCGGTTGTTCCATGTAAATTTCCTCATCTAAATCTCCATGTAAAAAAGCAGTTTTAACATCTAGTTGTTGTAATTCTAAATCAAGTAAAGCAACTAATGCTAACACAATCCGAATTGAAACAATTTTTACAACTAGTGAAAATATCTCATGAAAGTCAATGCCGGCTTTCTGAGAAAAACCTTTCGCGACCAGCCTCGCTTTGTACCTGTCTTCTGTATCATCAACACCCTTCTTCAACTTGTAAACCCACTTACATCCCATAGTTTTCCTGTCTTTAGGAAGTTCTACCAGATCCCATGTGGCATTCTTGTCTAATGCCTTCATCTCGTCCTTCATAGCCTCTTTCCACTTACCACTGTTAGAACCTTCTATAGCTTCCTGATAGCACAAAGGTTCATCATCGTTAGCAGTTAAAGAAACTGAAGTAACATAATCATCATACCTTTTAGGAAAACGTCTGATTCTCGTAGACCTCCTTAAAGATGTTTCTGGTACTTCCCCAATTTGCTGATTATTATCTGTAGGAACTTCTTCATGATCAACATCTGAAACACGTTCATGATCTGCATTTGAAACTTGTTCATGATCTGAATCTGAAACTTGTTCATCTGGACTATCATCAGTATTTGAACTGGTTTCAAACTGAATGTGTTGAAGCTTAGGTTCATTATCCTGTTTCAATTCATCATCTACATTTGGATTTTCAAGTGAGGATTCATTAAATTTAACATCTCTGTTAATGATGATCTTGTGAGTAGTAGGAACCCACAACCTGTATCCCTTAGTTCCATCACCATATCCAACAAAGATATATCTTTTTGATTTAGGATCTAACTTAGAACGCTGATGTTTCGGAACTAGAGCATATGCATCACAACCAAAAACTTTCAGTTTAGAATAATCACATGGATAACCTTTCCATACCTCTTGAGGAATTTTGCATTCTATCGTAGTTGATGGTGATCGATTTACCAAGTAACAAGCTGTAGAAACTGCTTCTGTCCACAATTCCTTCTGCAAGTTGGCGTTACTAAGCATACTTCTTGCTCTCTCTAAGAGAGTCATGTTCATGCGTTCAACAACTCCATTTTGCTGAGGAGTATATACAGTGGTTTTATGTCTTTCAATCCCAGCATCCTTGCAATAATTATCAAATTCATTTGAGGTAAACTCACCACCATTGTCAGTTCTTAAACATTTGATGGTTCTTCCAGTGATGTTTTCAACTAATGCTCTAAACTGTTTGAAAACTGTGAATACATCAGACTTCTTCTTTAACATGTAGACCCACACTTTTCTAGAGAAATCATCAATAAAAGATACAAAATATGACGATCCTCCATGTGAGGTTATAGGAGATGGACCCCAAACATCAGAATGGATATAATCAAGGATTCCCTTACTAGTATGTTTTCCAGTTTTAAACTTCTGCTTGCTTTGTTTCCCAAACAGACAATGTTTGCAGAAATCTAACTTAGAAGATTTTAAACTAGGAAGTAAATTACGATCAGATAAATTTTTTAATCCTCTTTCGCTCATATGGCCCAACTTTTGATGCCATAAACGAATAGAATTACTGTCATTTTCAGATACTGTAGAAGCATGATCTGACTATGTTCTTCCTTCTAACTGATAAAGATTTCCAACCTTCTTTGCTTTTATGACTAGTAAAATTCCTTTATAAAATTTCATTACTCCACCTTGAATAAAGGCTTTATATCCATTAGTGTCTAGTACTCCTAGTGAAATGAGGTTTTTTCTTAGTTCAGGCACATGTCTTACATCAGTTAGAATTTTATTTGTCTCATCAAACATTTTAATCTGGATGCTTCCAATTCCCACAATATTACACGAGACATCATTTCCCATGTAAACAACTCCATCATTGATTGATTTATAAGTTTTAAACCATTCTCTATGAATGCACATGTGATTTGACGCACCAGAATCTAACAACCAATGTTGATCATGATTAGACAAACTAAATGATAACACTTCATCACTCATACCTGAAATGGATGCCGAACCTGTATCTGTCGTGTTTGCTTCTTTCTTTTCTGTCGAAGAGTCTCCTTTGGATGTTTCCTGTATCTTCCAACAGTCCTTCTTCAAATGTCTTGATTTGCCACAAAACCAACACTTTACCTTACTCTTCTTCCCTTTCGATTTTGAACGCGAGTTGTTGTGCTTACTGAAGCGTCTTTCTTTAGAACGACCTCTAGCCATCATTGATTCTGATGTAGAGGTTTCTAAATTTGACCTCTTCCTTGTTTCTTCGGACAACAAAGCTCCAAAAACATCATCAAATTCAAGGGTTTATGATGAACTAAGACTTATAGAAGTAACAAAATGATCCCATGACTCGGGAAACGAGCATAATAAAATGACAGCTTTATCTTCGGATTCAAATTTTACTTCTATACTTTCTAACTGCACCAGGAGAGTATTAAAGGTATTCAGATGATCAGTTATTGTCGTACCTTCCTTCATGCGCAAGTTGTACAACTGTCGCTTAAGAAGAATCCTATTGGTTAAGGATTTTTTCATGTAAAGCTTTTCAAGTTTTGTCCACAAACCAGCAGCAGTTTTCTCTGACACGATGTTAAACAAAACATCATCCGCCAAACATAGTCGAATACCGCTCAGTGCTCTGTCATCCAAGTCACTCCATTCATCATCTGTCATGGTGTAAGGCTGTTTTTCTTTTCCCAATAGCGCCTTCACCATGCCTTGTTGCACGAGTAGATCATACATCTTCACTTTCCAGATCTCAAAGTTGTTTTTGCCATTGAACTTCTCGATCTCAAACTGGGCACTTTGAGTTTTTGCCATGTTGTGTCACAAAAAATCTCCAATTGCAACTCTTAATAAATGAAAATTTTAATTTTAATCGAAAAATTCATCCCTTGCCTTATAAAAAATGCCCATTTTAATAAAATCGATTTAATTTTTAGAACCACCACTCAAATCGATACAAATCGATTTATTCTTAAAAAACCACCACTTCAAAATCGATTTATTCTTACCACTTCAAAAATTGATTTATTTAAACCACTTCAAAATCGATTTATTCTTTTTAAATACACATTGAATCAATGTAAAACGTTTTGAGAGTCAAGTCAATGTAATAGGATTTGAAATAATATAAATCGATTTTGAAACAGGTTCAACTCGAAAATTATGGGCCACTTTGACTTTTTGTTTTGTGTGTTAAAAACGACTTCATACAAATCGATTTGAAATATATGACTTTTTAATAAAACTTCAAATCGATTTCATAAAAAACCTTCAAATGGAATCGATTTACTTTTTAAGAACCTGGAGGCCCATTTCAAATCATTAAAAAAAAAATTGATTTACCATATCTCGATCCACGCAGTTGATTAACGCAGCCTTAGATCGACCCAAGATCACGGCTCTGCCACTATTCAACAGTCATCAACGTTTTTTCAAACTGTGCTTCCGCAAATGATACCAAGTGTTATATCGTTGAAAAAACCCACGCGCTGCCACCAAGATTCAACGTTGCTGCTCGTTTTGTTCAACGATTCACCGCCGACAGCCTTCACACGCAGTGAATGACACAGCAGTAGCCTTTGGACCAGTTATCAACGCACAATTCAAATTTCAACGCACAGTTCACCACCAGTTCAACGCACAACAGACTCGGCCTTACGACCTTGCTGTGGTTCCTCCACACGAACGACAGGTCAAAACAGCTTGAATCACATGAAAATTCTGCCAGGCTCTGATACCAAGTGTTAGAGTTAACACAACGGAAATTAAATCAAATAAGACACACACAACATTCAACCATGAAAAACACATATTTTAACGTGGTTCACCCAACCAATCTGGGCTACGTCCACCTAATAGGGCATCGACAATCTCATTAATCAACTGGAGAAATACAATAGCAGAGTTTCTCATCTGCTCATCTCTTCCACTCACCTCATATTCCTCATCATGCTCACTTGCCTCTACGGGCTTAAATTTTATAGCTGTGAATGGCAATAGACTTATAAATTCTCTCACAACAAATATAGGATACATTAACTCCTCATCAGAAATTGATGGAGCCAATGTAGCAACAAATCCTATTGTTGTCACCTACATGATATTTTCTCCAAAAATAAGGAAAGGAAAATCTCAACAAAAGAAATTTCCATCGCCCGCTGGAATGTGGCACCGACGTTTATTAGGTCAAAGGGAATTCAGGTGTACATAAAGGTTCCCCAAGGCATAGTGAACGTCATCTTCTTTTGGTCTTCTAGGAGCACTGCCACCTAATTATATTCTGAGAAGCCATCCATCATGGACATGCGGGAGGATCCCGCCACCTTTTGAAAGATGTGGTCCATCTTCGAGAGGGGATAGTTATCTTTGAGTAAGGCTCTATTTAGATTTCGAAAATCCACGCAAAGCCTAATTTCACCATTTTTCTTTCTGACAGGCACCAGGATCGCCACCCATTTAGAGTACCTTAGAGGGACAATGAATTTGGCTTGCAACAGCTTCTTTATTTCCTTCTCAATGGCTAGGAGAAGAAGGGGATTGATCTGTCTCAGCTTTTGCTTATGAGGCTTGGTGTCCTCTTTGAGCGGTATCTTGTGCTGTATAATATCAATATCAAAAGTCTTCAGATCCTGGTATGACCAGACAAAGACATCACTATATGACTGAAACAACCTGAGGTACTGATCTTGGTATTCTTCAGGGACCCATTTCGACAAATTTACGACCTTTGGATCTTCTTTTGTCCCAATTTTCACGTCCCTAATAGGCTTGTCAAGGGTAAGTTTGTTGGGATTCACCGAGATATCATTCTTATCAAAAAATATCTCCAATGGCACAAGGACCCTGGGGATGACATTTCCCTTTAATTGCAGAACACAGTGCCCAACCAGTGTCTCTTCCCTTTTGGTTTTTGTCTCCTCACTGTCATCCTCTGGGACTGAATCAATCACCATATTTGAGAACTCGCCCACCGTTTCCATAAAACGTTGGACCTGCTCTTCATCTTCAAATACTTTCCAATGCTTTATGCTATCTAGAATGGAGGGGCAGTATTGCATTTCAACCTCATATATGAGAAAATGATTTTGCGGGGGGCGGAAATTACTAGCAGCCACAACCAGTGAGTCCGCTATTCCGTTCTTTTCCCTCGACATGAACTAAATGTTAAAAGAAAAAAAGAAGTTCTCAACTAAATCCCATATCTCATTCTTGTCAGCTCTGAGCCATGAGTGTTTAGTTTGGAATTGGCTTCTGACTTACCTCACTACAAGCTCTGAATCTCCAAACACCTTGAGGTTATGTATGTTCATGTTCTGCGTTGTCTGCAACCCCAACAATAGGGCTTCATATTCAACCACATTATTAGTGGCTTCAAATTCTAGCTTAAAGGAGAGGGGAACCAAGCATCCTTCTCGTGATATCAAGAGTACCCTGGCCTCGTTTCCTTCCCATGAGTAAGCTCCATCAAACTGCAAGGTCCATATTTCGTTTTCCCATATGCTCATAAGATTCTCCTGGATTAGAGGACATTTTCGTTCATTTATTGTAGGAATTTTTCATCCTCCTCGAGCATAAGACAAGATGATTCGCCCTCCTTAGTATATACCAGAGAATTCGTGGAACCATTAGCTTTGGTGGCCATCTTCACAAATTTGGACTCACGGTATAATCGTCTTTCATCCTCATAGAATACTGGAATAGTGGCATAAGTGATGACAATTTTTATGGATCCTCCAATCTTGGTACCCCAGGATCTAGACAACAACATTCCAAATCGAGCTGGGATATTGACCACAACAATGTCCATTACCATGCTTTTGGCCAGAATCTGGGATAAATTTACTACCAGATCTTTTATCATGCCCAAGAATTTCACCTTCTTGGAATCAAAAGAATACAGATCTTTATATGTCCCAGTGATCTACAGCCCCAACTGCTCCATGACAGACAATGGAAAAAAATTATGTGAAGCCTCAGAATCTAGCATGCAATTGTGCAATAACAGGTCATGTATAACTAGAGTCACATAGAATGGAGGAGTGGTTGAATCCAGCTCTTCTACATGAGGTCCAAATACTACCATGGGTCTTTCTTCTTGGAGATTGAGGCTATTAGGGAGAGGGCCTACGCCCCGGGGCAACATGAATTGAGAGATTTGGGCCTTGTATGAAGGTTGTTTTAAGAGCTCAATTAGGGGGACCGAGATCTTGACCTGTTCTAATTCCTTCCAGAGGCTAAAGTTCGTGGGAGCCTTTTCTATGAAAACCTCTTTGAACTTCTCTTTAGGAGGGTCGGGAAGTTTCAAGGGTATAACTGTGGATCTATCATTTTGGGGAGGATCAAAGCCATGTTTCGAGGAGGTGGGCGCAAAGGCTTTAGGATGGGCGGACTCTTCTAAAGGATTTTTCCCATTACTGGCAGAAGAAGAAGAAGGGGCCTGTTCTCTTGATGTTGACTCTTCGTCTTGTTCCTGCACTTGGGTTCTCTTCCTGGAGAACCTGAGATCATACTTCCTATGGAGTTGAGCTTGCATGAAATCCATAAACTGCCTGCAATAATTATCAATATCTCGATCCTATATGGGGACTTCCTTCTCTTCTGGGTCTTCTTTCAGGGTGATTTCACCTTCATCATCCTCTGAGTAAGTGAGGAATTGATCTTCTTGACTGTATGTGACTTCCTCGGCCTGTCCCTCCATTTCCCCTTCTAGGTATAGAGGAGGTTGGATGTGATCTTGCTGCTCTTTCCTTTCTCGTTGCAACAACTGTAGAGGGGGCTTCCGGTATTGGGGATTAAACCCACAGTTTGGAATCATTTGGTTAGTATGAGGAGGGAATTCTTGGCCTCCAATTCAGGCTTCACTAGCTTATTTGAGAAGTTCTTGATCGACTTATTCATCTATTAGATTCTATACTCCTGTGATTCCATTTCTTGATTAGAGGTAGAAGCCTCCTCCCTACCCCTTCTTCTGGCTTCATGCTCTATCTTGCCTTTGAATTTACCAGTAGAAGCAAAGTTTTCTTCATCTTCTAGTGCACCAGTCTGAATATGATCCAGAGATGAAAATTTTCTTTCTCTTAGGGTGAACCCAAACTCTAGTTCAAAAGCTCCTGCAAAAACCACCTTGGCAGCTGCTTGGGGAGGCTTTATTTCAGTAGGAATATTATTATAAAGCTTATTTAACCTCTATGAATTCTTTTACATCCTCATTTTGTCTCTTCTTGAGAGCATTGAACTCTGTGAGGACATATCCATGATCCGTCTTTTCTCCCCATTTTAGTGTGAAGGGATTCTCCATTTCTTCCCAAGTGGTGATCATGTGATCATCAAGAGATTTGAACCATTTCCGAGCCTCTCCATCCAAGGATTGGATGAGAAGCCTCAACACCACATCTAGGTGCTCTAAATTTATGTTCTCAGAAAAGGCACAAAAATTTTCAATATGTCTCTGTGCATAAGTACTATATTCCTCGGTGAATTAAGGCAGTAGCTTTAGGCAATCTTGAGGCATGCCATTCAATACTTGAGGTAAAGACAGTAGAGCATATTTATTGAGGAGGAAGCCAGGTAAAACCATGAGGGGCAGTGGTGGTAGATTTTTAGGATGAATTGGCTGTGGTATAACTGATGTGTGATGAATAGGGGTTGCTATATTGGTTTGCACAAAGCTTTGGAGTACTGAAACTTCTTTAACTTCTTCGGCCTCGGGGGTAGGATGCAAGGGAGGTAAGGAAATATCAGTGGATTCAACTTTGTTTTTATGGTTGAACTGGATAAAGAAAATTTTCCTAGAGAATACTCAAGTACGTGGGTTGTGGTGCCAAGACCATAGATGTCAGCTCTCTGAGATGAGGAAGGCGAAGCTTCTAGAGTAAATGAGGGTAAGTCAGCCGAGCTAGGCTTCTTCTCCTTCCAAATTCTCCTAAATATAATCTTTTCCGGATCAGACATACAAGAGGTTCTCTGCTGGGAAGTATCTGATCTAGAATGAGGCCTTTTGTAAGCTATGATTATAACTGATTTGGAGTTTAATAATAGTGGAGTACCCAAGGTGAGGGTTATGCAACTCTCAACCCTTCATTCTCACCTGATTGAAGGGTGAAGATAATTTCGTATCCCAGGGAAAAGGTTTTCTAATTCGTCTCCCCAGCAACATTGCCAAAAATATGTTGTAATGTTCCTAGAGACATTGAGTTACAAAATACCTATGCCTAGGACATCTTAAAATCAAAGGTTAAATGTGGGCAATTGTATAAATACCTTTGACAGAATATGGGTCAAGAGAATAATGGTTTTGGTGGTTCAATAATGGAGAAGACCATTTGAGCTTGATTCATGTGAATTCCCCAAATAGTGAGAGGGCTCAGGAGGCTATGAGGCTGATGGATTTTAGATGGGCCAAGTATAAAACAACAATCAGAAGCTTTAAAATGCACGGAGGCAGTGAGGAAGAACAAAGAAGGAACCCACAAGAGACAGGCTTAAGAGATTTAAGAATCTATCCCCCCGGTGACCTGAGAGGAAAAAAATATGAATGAGATATGGGCAACAACAAAGGTTCGTAGAACACAAATTAAGGGAGTAGGCAAGCTTAATACATGATCGTTAACACCTGAGCGTTATGCAAACATGAATTCATGAATAAAATTGCAGACTATTAGTAGCTACATTACACAGACCTTCAAAGCAACATAGTATGACAGATGATTATACATATAAAGAGATTACTGATAACATAGGAAAACAGATACATACTACTCATTGCTCTGTTTGGAATCCAAATAAAAACAATGTATTATATTAAGTTCAAACAACTCTCCCAAATATGGATCTCAGAGCACAGGGAGCACATCATATAAAATGCAACAAAATTCTTCCAAAATTCCAAAACCCTACTTTCATCTTATAACTTACTACATATAGAGTTTCCCTGGAGGGTCTACAATACTTAATTATTTATGATCGACCCATATCTATGAAATAAAAACATGTTACCTAACTCTCAGAGCGTACATTGAGAAATTACTTATGCACTAAGAGAATTAAAACAGGAATAGGTGAAATTGAGATTTCAGCAGAAAAATCATCAAAATTAAACCAAAAACAGAAAGGACATGGTTTCCCGTTGAGGCTAATAATTGGAGCCTTCAAGATGGTATGGTGAGGAGCGGTCGTAGGTGGACAGGCTGACTGTCATTTCACGATTCCATCTATTTCCTGCAACCCTTCACTCCCTCAGTATGGCGATTTCCACTTAATCCCTTATGAAGAGGCCTTTCATACTGAGCGCACCTAGTTCTTTAACGAAGATCTCCTGAGCAGACCACATAAGCCACAACTGCATATTCTACCTTAAAAGCCCATGTGGTGTTTCGAATTGCAAAAACGAGAACTAGATTTTAGAGGAGGTCTCAAGTGGTAAGTGGTATCGGAGATGGGGGCTCCGAAATGATGAGAGGATGACACGTGGAGGAGTGGGTGGTAATGGATATCGCCCATTTCAGACCCCTTCTCCCCCCCCCCCCCATGGTTAAAGTTCGAAAGCTGTGGGGGGTGCGAAATGAAATAAGGACCGTCAGATGAGGATGGAGTGATTGGAGATGGAGGAAAGGTGGAGGGCGGTGAGGAGAGTATTATGGTGGGGCCAAATCACTGCTCGCAGATCATAACTCTTTACCACAAAACAGTAAAGGTAAACTTTAAAATGTGCGATGGGTAAAGCGCAGGGAGATGGTAAGTGACGTGGAGGGAAGGTGGGACTTGACCGCATCGCAAGTTAAACAAAATAGGTTGCGGGCACTACAAAGGTAAATTAAAACAAATGTGATGTGATATATCGTAAATCGGCAATCACAAGTTTTAAGTTTTAGTTGCAATGTGAAAGGTTATAATATGCGATCTGCAATGGAGAGTGGGGAGACAAGAGTGACGTGGAAGAAGGTGGGACCCGACCGTTGCCCGCAGATCGCAAATCTTAACACTAAACACTGGAGGTAAACTTTAAAGAATGCGAAGTGCGGGGAGAAACAATGATATATTGGTGAAAAAAGGTAAAGTAGAGAAATGAAGCAGAAAGGCGGAAAAGGTAAGGTTTTAGTGATTTTCAAGGGAAATGGGATGAAATGAAGTGTGGTGGGTGACTGTGTCCCATTGCCATCGCACATCGCACTTCGACCTCTTTAACTTTTACCCTTTGGGCCTATTTTGCAACACTTGCGATCTACGATTGCGATTTTAATCTTTGCCATTGACAACTGCTCGGATCAATGGTCCTCACTACTCCCTTGCTGTGGTTTGCTGCTTTTGGTTGTGCCCGTTCATTTCTTAGTTGTTCATAGAATACTTTTCCTACGTTCATGACTCAACCCAAAGTACATGACTTGTCTAAATCACGTTCAAGACTCTGCAATTGCTATTTTTCTGTCATAACTGTTTCTCTGCTGCCTTTGTCTTCACTAATGATAACTGCTTCACTGCCTTTTCCCTGTGATTTCCTTATAGGGACCACTTGTCCATGTTATGTGCAATCACATGCCAACACAATTGATCCCCGATTGCCTGTAATCTGAAAAGGAAGGGCTCGATCTCTTCTCCCTTGGCCATTGTGAATAACCACATCTGATTCTCCAGAAGCATTCTCCTCTGGACAGATATTCTCACATACAGGGTAGTTAAGGCTTTCCACATCTCATTAGCCGTCTTCTTATCGACTATATGTGGTACAACATGGTCCTTAACCCCGTTCATGATGAAGCGCTTGGTATGTGTCGTTGCTTCAATATGCTTCGCTAGGAGAAGAGTATCGGTCGGCATGGCCAATACTTTTTCTACATGCTCTCTCAGACCGTATGCCTCCATGACTAGCAGGATTTTGGCTTTCCATACTACAAAGTTGGATAGACTGTCCAACCTATCTTGATCACGCAGTCCGTGAGGTGCCATTTTCTCAGATCTACTTTTTCGGAACATATCTTCCTCTCTCCCCTTCTCAACTAAAGCTCGGATCTAGGGTCCTTGGCGAAAAGGCACCCTCTGCTCCCTCTTACAACTAATTTCCTCCTTGGAAATCTACCAAACACAATGAATCAACTCTTTTCGATCCTCTGATCGATCTGCATATTTATTTGGCTGGAAATCCTCTAAGAAGTTGTTCCCCTCCCACTCTTTGTCAACTAGTGCTCAGGTGAATTTTTTCACCTTCATAAATTTAACCCCGCCAACAACTACCTAAGCTCTGAAGCACTACTTCCAGCACTCTGAATTAGCCACAGCCTCAAGACTGCATCACCTTGGCTGGCCTCTACGTGAGCAGGCAGTCCCAGCGTTGTCTCTATGATGCCTTTGCGCTGTAAGTACGTGGGCCTGCGTGGAGACTGCGTGGGGACTGTGTCACTCTAGCCTCTCTGTGGCTCTACTTCCCTCTTCTGCTGTGCTGTCCCTTCTGGTCCGGTTTTTCTGCAGTTGTTGTTTCTTTCTACAGTAAGGAATATTTAGTCTTCTGTTGGTGATCCTGCTAGATCTGCAATCGCTCTGATACCATATGAAAATTTCTAAATATTACTTATGCAGAAACCCTACTGTTAAATCTGGTTATACTTCTCTTAACAAATTTATTAATTTGAAATTTTAGCGTTAACATCGAAGTAAACATGTTAACAGTTCTTCACAGATACAGACCTAAAACTGAATACATGCACACATAAAAAGTGACACACAAGATTTTCTGGACAACTGTCCCCGGAAAAACCCAATGCGGGAAAATCAGTGTTTTGGATGCTTGAGGGTTTATATTATTATGTATAATATAAGTACAATAAATCTGGGCACCTTACTGGTTAACCCGACAGAGAAATATAAGATCTGCAGCAATACCTTTTGTTCTAGAGACGGAAAACTGGACCGATTCACACCCTCAAATGGGATTTACAAAACTCAACCCCTCGTTGCCTCTAGAAACCCCAGCACTTCTCTGAAGCCCTCTGCGTCAGCCCTGCTATCCTGCTGATGCCCCTACGCTGCTCAGGAGGAGACTGTGTAACCCCATACTAGGTGACACAGTCCTTACGCTTCCCTAGTTGGACCAACGTAACCCCTACTGGCCCCCTGCTGCCTCTGCGCGGCCCTTTCTGGGCCTACGTAGCGGTTGAAATCCTTTGTGTTGTGCAATCACTACGTAGCCTCTGATTCTCTACGCTGCTCCTGGTAGCTGCTTCTCTGCCTCTTGCTGACTCTTGGCTCTGGGAACATATCATCCCCTTAGCCAATACTGCCCCTCACTGCAACTGAAACACTTCTAGAAACTCTTAGCAAACACGCCCTAGAATTTCAGCTTAGTCTTAGTGCTTTTCCTTCGTGTGTGTGTTCTCCAACTGACCCCAAGCCTTTCCTTTATAATTTTCTCGTTGGGAAACCAATGGCCATGATCTAATCTTGATTCGATGACTAAGATTAAAAGAAAGCTTGATCTGTGTAACTTAAGTCATTTCCATCACATGTTTAAATTAATTACCTTTAATATCTTATTTTTCCTAATTTAGAGTTAGGGTCCTTAATTAAATATATTAATTAATTAATTTTCTCTCAAACCAGAAGGAATTTCTCAAATCCCTTTCTGGGTCTTAGAGATCTCATGTACTCTAGTCCCTCCACGAAGCTTGGGAGCTAGAGCACATCTGAAGCTACCCCAACACTTCACAAATCTCAACATTTAGTGGGTGCAATCCTTTTTTGGATTAACCTGTATTGGGGTGGCATCTTCAATTGCCCATTTTTTACACAAATGTTGTTTAAACTATTGTACATGCTTCACAATTTCCTTGTCACATCACAATCACTCTTCTGTGGTTAAAATAAATTGTTGCATATATACGCAGGGTTGTACATCGCTTTAACATGAAGGAGTGAATGAATGAGAGATGTTACTGCTTTTGTTGATGGTTTTTTTGGATGTTACCGCTAATGTTAACCCTGTAATGCTCATTCTTGCTGGGTATTTCACTCTTCAGTTTTAGTAATGAGTTTAGAGGTGTTTGCCAAATTTAGTGGGTGGAGTTCATTTGGCTTAGCCTGTGTTGGGGTGGCATCTTCAATAGCCCATTTTTGATACAAATTTTGTTTAAACTATTATATACGGTTCACATTTTTTCATGTCATGTCACAATTACTCACTATGAAACATATACCCGACCATTTTTTATATAAATTATGTTTAAACTATTGTACATGCGTTGCAATTTTCATGTCACATCATGATTAGGAATGAATGTTCAACGGTTAGGAATTATGCAGCTAACAATGTGTCAATTCCATTTTCAATGCAATTAACTTCATTCTCACCACAACCCTAGGGGTAATGGTGCAAAATTTGGAGGCAATAGGGACACATTTTTCCCTCTTAATTCCATTTTAAATGTAATTAACTTCATTCTCACCACAACCCTAGAAATAATGGTGCAAAATTTGAAGGCAACATGGACACATTTTCCCCTGTTGCCCAACTTTGTAGAAGTATCAAAACACACATCATACCCCATTATGTGAATTGATGAACAAACAATGGATGCGTTAGGGTTCAACAGGAGACAAAATGGGGCTAATGTGGCAGTTTCTAGGGAAGCCCAAGAGGATGATTGTGAGGTAGAGGTCAACAAGGATATGGTGGAAGGTGTAGAAATTATAAAATATGCATGTATATCTTGGATTCACCCGATCTAACAATGTACTAAAGTTAAATATTGAATTGCTTCTACAAATATGTTGCGGAATTAAAAACAACACAATTACCAATCAGATGATGCAAATAAGAATAGATCAAAACCACAACACTCGATATTCCCGGGGAAAGCTTACAGCTCAAAACCCCTCTATCATATATTCTATATTCTGCAAGGAATCATGAAACAATTACATACAAAACTCTTCTCATAAGAGCCCTCAATACATCAACTAATTAGCTCACACTGTCATACAAAAATTGGCAAATCCCTTAGCCAATTTTGATCCAGGTGGATAAAACAGGTACAAGTACAAGTGGCCTGAGTAAAAAGTTCAAAAATCAAAGTGTTCGAAAGATTCTTGAACTAGGTTCATGTTGTAGATCTCGTCTTTCTGATTCCAACGATGCAGACGACACTCAATTTCGAGTCCGTATGAAGAAGTTATACGTGGTCAAAGTTTTGGGTTGACTTGGTGACTGGGCAGCCTTAAAGAGGACGCAATTTGGACCAAACTAGGCCACCGGATTCCAACCAACTCGGGCCAGATTCCAGGCGAAATTGTTGCCTAGATAATTTTCCTCCTTCGGTCAAATTTCTGATTTTTCAAAGAATCTGGTTTGTTTATGTAACAAAAAAATATATTAAATTGGGTTGGCGGGTCAAGACCCCCGCCGGACCCCAGGCACCCCGGCAACCATATTAATATATGTTATATATATACCAGAGCCGGTGGGAGTCGAACCCACCACCGGCGGGTCCGCCAGTTTGACCACGCGGCGGCTCCATATTCCGCAGGTCCCCAACGGATTACCATATAAGAAAACTTTAACGTACATGGTTATTTAAAATTAGAATGAATATATTTTAAACCATATTAAAATCATATGGTTGAATCTAAACGAACACATGTATTAAATGGGGCGGGAGTTGTGAACTTTTGCCCACCCCCCCCCCCCCCCCACTCCCCCCAAAACCATATTGTGCCACATGGAAACTGCATAGCAGGATCATGGGGCGGGCTGGCCCAATGTGGGCTCGACCCCCAACTTGGAAATTTAAAAAAAACAACGCGACCATTTTAGGAGGGTCGGGATTTGACCCTCCATCTCTCCTCAACCAATTCCATTATTTACCAACGCGTCAACGGGTTACTTTGTAATATCCACCCGCAATTTTTATATGAACTCGATTTCTATAAGTGCGCAAAGGCCATGGAGGAGCGGAGAGCTTACACTGGTTTTCCGTAGTTATTATTTTTGTATTTGCAGTAGTGGAACCATGAGCCCGTAAAAGAACTATGAATACTCGATTGAGGCCAACTTTCAGAGGGCGATTTTTGACTTTGTCCAAATGTAGACAAATTTTATGTCGCCAAGACTACTTAATGCCATGAGTCTGATGGCGTGCTCAGTTTCTGCATCTGAGTTTTCAAATTTTCAGTCATTTTTGGAAGTGGGTTATGGAGGTGTCAGATTTCCGCATGTGAGCAGTCGTTTTCACCTTTTTCGACGCCACAAGATTGATGGTGTTTTCAGATTCAGCCGCAAAGCAGTTCAGCCTTCAGCAAATGGCAGCATGAGGTATATGATGTAGATTCCATGCACTTCTTCATTTATTTCTCTTTGAGATGCATTATGTCTTGCAGATCCCTATTGATACATGAGTTGTGGGATATTGCTTTGTGTTGTTATTGATGTACTTTTAGCTATGGATTTGTGTCATGTATGAGTCCCTTTTATGCCACATTGGCGGCATGCTCTTATTTGCTATGTGTATTGTTGAGATCCCTTGTTTGCCAGGATTGGCGAGATACTCTTATTTGCTACATGTCAGCTATGGTCATACTGATAGGAGTCTTTCTTTATGTATGAGAGTTCTGCAGTGGAATAAGTCAAGCCACTCCTGCGTGAGGGCGATTTTTCCTTGTATGTCATAGGAAAGCACATCCATGTACATCTTCTTCATACAACACATAATGCAGCGGCCTACACCATCTTGACACCGAGGCCCGGAGATGTAGTCCCTCCTAGACGAACTCCGTCATCAAACGACGTGTTCTTATGGTTGCTGATCTTGTTCATTTATGTTCCTCTTATTTACAACTACAATTTTTCATTTCAGTTCTTAAACGTCTTAATTAAATGCAATTCTATTTATCAGCCTAAGTAAAAGGTCGTGGCCAAGGGTATCAAGATTTTACCCTGGATCAAGTGGTATTAGAGCAGGTATTCTTGCTGATTGGATTGCAGGCGTGAACATTGAACGTTTGCTAATTTGAGCCATGGAAAATGTGAAGGACATGTATGAAACCATGCTCAGGGTGTTCGAGAAAGCGGACATGTTGTATGAGGCTTACGAAAAACAAGCAACAGAGAACGAAGAATTGAAGACCCTCCTACACAAAGAGAAGGAGGACAAACAACAGTTGCAGCTTCAGTTGTAAGCCACAACAGAAGCGTGGGAATATTGGAAGCGCAACAATGAAATTCTGCAAGCAGATCATGATGCCTTGAAGGTGTTCCTACATGAAGAGAAGGAGGAGATGCAACAGATGTAGCTTCAGCTACAAGCCATGTCAGAGGTAGTGAAGGAAGTGAAGCGCAACGAAGGCTTACAACAGATTTCTTCATCTATTTCGCAATCAACACCTAAGGTAAACAGTGTTGATTTTTCCTCAGTTTCTTCACATGATATAATTTCAGTTGGAAGTGTGGAGATACCCATCACAAGTATCGGCATGAGACTCCTCACCAAAATGGGGTACAGAGGAGGAGGACTTGGCATTCGTGGCCAAGGCATAACCGAACCATTGGAGGTTGTGCAACGACCTCGCTATGCAGGTTTGGGGTACATTGATGAAGGATGTTCGAAGGACATCAAGGGAAAACAGATAATGATGAGCTCTCCAAGGAAGAGGAATGATAGGGACACTTCGCCATCATTCCATGGAAGTGCACGTTGCAGTGAAGGAACCAAGGCGAGCTCCCATCATCATGATGGCACTAGAGACCACCACAGAAGGTATACTAAGTCTCATTATTCCAGAGTGCATTTTAATAGCAAGAATGTTGATTACCACAGTCGTAAAATATGGCATCGTAAAACTTGTTTATTTTGTGGTTTAAATAACCATGTGATTTCTGAGTGCTGGAAGAGGATGGCAGCACAAAGGAGGAAGAGGCATGAAAATCCTTCTCCCCAATAGGAAAAGAAATCGATTAAGCAGGTTTGGAAGAAAAAGAAATTTTGCACCCATTGTGACCGAAGTGGCCACCAAAGAGCCACATGCTGGAAAATTCATCCAGAGCAGCGCCGTAAAGCCAAAGAGCCCATGCATACACCAGTTGAAAGAGCTGATCGAAAAGCAAGTTCGCCACAGGGAAATGATCCACTTGTTTTAATAAATTAGAAGTGGTTCTTCTAGATTGTTTTTTTCTAGAGATGTTAAGCTTGTCATGGCCACGCTTGTAAGTCATTTGTCACATTTTTATTATGAAAGTGATGATGTGTTTCCATCACTCGTTTAAGAGACCATGACATTTCTTTTTGGCCTTGTTTTATAAGTCATGTGTTAGATATCTTTCATGTAAACGTGATGATTTGTTGCCATCACTTTGAGATGTGATGATTATGTTTTGGTCATGTTCTATGAGTCGTCTGATGCATTTCTTTCATGTAAAAGTGATAAGGAGTTTTTCCATCACTTCGAAATGCGACGATGAGGTCTGGTCTTGTAATTTTGTTGAGGTATGATTTCAATTTTGCTATAAGCTTGACCACAGAGTACATGTTATAAACTCGTGGCAAGTATGGAAATAGTTGGGTCATTATTGGTCACATTGAGAATGTAATGTTCGTTGCAGCTTTAGGTAGGCGCGGGCATTCTGATTCCGAAGGACAAAAGTGAAGGAGTCTTTAAGGGATGTGCCTTTTCAGACATTTGCATTTCTATAGTTGCAGTTGTTGGTTTTGCATCTTGATTCCGAAGTACGTGAGGTGAAGGAATCTTCAAGGGATGTGCCTTTTCAGACATTTGCATTTCCGCAGTTGCAGGTGTTGGCTTTGCATCTTAATTTTGAAGTATGAAAGGTGAAGGAGTCTTCAAGGGATGTGCCTTTTCAGACATCGCATTGCAGCAGTTGTAGATGATGGCTTTGCATCTTGATTCCGAAGTACGCCAGGTGAATGAGTCATGTGGGGATGCGCCTTTCAACGACATCTGCAGACAATTTATGATAGGTAAAGCTTGATGCTTTTGGAGGACCAAAAGCTCCTCAGTGGGGAGGATTGATCCAGGTGGATAAAACAGGTACAAGTACAAGTGGCCTGAGTAAAAGGTTCAAAAATCAAAGTGTTCGAAAGATTCTTGAACCAGGTTCATGTTGTATATCTCGTCTTTATGATTCCAACGACGCAGACGACACTCAATTCCGAGTCCGTATGAAGAAGTTATACATGGTCAAAGTTGTGGGTTGACTTGGTGACTGGGCAGCCTTAAAGAGGACGCAATTTGGACCAAACTAGGCCACCGGATTCCAACCAACTCGAGCCAGATTCCAGGCGAAATTGTCGCCTAGATAATTTTCCTCCTTCGGTCAAATTTCTGATTTTTCAAAGAATCTGGTTTGTTTATGTAACAAAAAAATATATTAAATTGGGTTGGCGGGTCATGACCCCCGCCGGACCCCAGGCACCCTGAAAACCATATTAATATATGTTATATATATACCGGAGCCAGTGGGAGTCGAACCCACCACTGGCGGGTCCACCAGTCCGACCACGCGGCGGCTCCATATTCCGCAGGTCCCCAACGGATTACCATATAAGAAAACTTTAACGTATATGGTTATTTAAAATTCGAATGAATATATTTTAAACCATATTAAAATCATATGGTTGAATATAAACGAACACATGTATTAAATGGGGCGGGAGTTGCGAACTTTTGCGCCACACCACCCCCCCCCCAAACCATATTGCGCCATATGGAAACGGTGCCAACAGGAGTTATGGGGGCGGGCTGCCCAATGTGGGCTCGACCCCCCCCACTTGGAAATTTAAAAAAACAACGCGACCATTTTAGGAGGGTCGGGATTTGACCCCCTGACCTCTCCTCAACCAATTCCATTATTTACCAACACGCCAACGGTTACTTTGTAATATCCGCTCGCAATTTTTATATAAACTCGGATTTTCATAAGTGCGCAAAGGCCATGGAGGAGCGGAGAGCACGCACAGATTTCCAGAGTTATTATTTTTTTATTTGCAGGTATAGTGGAACCATGAGCCCAGAAAGAGGTAGGCGGAACCTTGATTGAGGCCAGCTTTCAGGAGGGTGAAATTTTGACTTTGTCCAAATGGGACAAATTTTATGTCGTTTTAGCACTACTCGACGCCATGAGTCTGATGGCATGCTCAGTTTTTGCATCTGAGTTTCAGATTTTTCATCCACTTTTGGAAGTGGGTTATGCCGGTGTCAGATTTCCGCATGTGAGCAGTCGTTTTCACCTTTCTCTATGCCACAAGATTGATGGTGTTTTCAGATTCAGCCGCAAAGAAGCTCAGCCTTTAGCAAATGACAGCATGAGGTATATGATGTGGATTCCATGTACTTATATATTTATTTTTCTTTGAGATGCATTATGTCTTGCAGATCTCGGTTGATACATGAGTCGTGGGATCTTGCTTTGTGTTGTTATTGATGTACTTTCAGCTATGGATTTGTGTCATATGAGTCCCTTTTATGCCAGATTGGCGGGATGCTCATTTTCATATGTGTATTGTTGAGATCCCTTGTTTTCCAGGATTGGCAGGATACTCTTATTTACTACATGTCAGCTATGGTCATACTGATAGGATTCTTTCTTTATGTATGAGAGTTCTGCAATGGAACATCTCTTAAAGAAGTCAAGCCACTCCTGCGTGAGGGCAAATTTTCCTTGTATGTCATAGGAAAGCACATCCATGTACATCTTCTTCATACAACACATAATGCAACGGCCTACACCATCTTAACACCGAGGCCCGGAGATGTAGTCCCTCCTGGACGAACACTGTCATCAAATGACGTGTTCTTATGATTGCTAATATTGTTCATTTATGTTCCTCTTATTTACATCTACAATTGTTCATTTAAGTTCTTTAACGTCTTAATTAAATGAAATTCTATTTATCAGCTGAAGTAAAAGGTCTTGGCTAAGGGTATCAAGATTTTACCCTGGATCAAGTGGTATCAGAGCAGGTATTCTTTCTGACTGGATTGCAGGCGTGAACATTGAACGTTTGCTAATTTGAGCCATGGAGAATGTGAAGGAAATGTATGAAACCATGCTCAGGGTGTTCAAGAAAGCGGACATGTTGTACGAGGCTTACGAAAAACAAGCAACAGAGAACGAAGAATTGAAGACCCTCCTACACAAAGAGAAGGAGGACAGACAACAGTTGCAGCGTCAGTTGTAAGCCACAACATAAGCATGGGAATATTGGAAACGCAACAATGAAATTCTACAAGTAGATCATGATTCCTTGAAGGCGTTCCTACATGAAGAGAAGGAGGAGATGCAACATATGCAACTTCAGCTACAAGCCATGTCAGAGGTAGTGACGAAAGTGAAGCGCAACGAAGGCTTACAACAACTTTCTTCATCTATTTCGCAATCAACACCTAAGGTAAACATTGTTGATTTTTCCTCAGTTTCTTCACATGATATAATTTCAGTTGGAAGTGTGGAGATACCCATCATAGGTACCGGCATGAGACTCCTCACCAAAATGGGGTACAGAGGAGGAGGACTTGGCATTCGTGGCCAAGGCATAACCGAACCATTGGAGGTTGTGCAACGACCTCGTTATGCAGGTTTGGGGTACATTGATGAAGGATGTTCGAAGGACATCAAGGGAAAACAGATAATGATGAGCTCTCCAAGGAAGAGGAATGATAGGGACAATTCACCATCATTCCATGGAAGTGCACGTTGCAGTGAAGGAACCAAGGCGAGCTCCCATCATCATGATGGCACTAGAGACCACCATAGAAGGTATACTAAGTCTCATTATTCCAGAGTGCATTTTGATTACAAGAATGTTGATAACCACGGTCGTAAAATATGGCATCGTAAAACTTGTTTATTTTGTGGTTTAAATAACCATGTGATTTCTGAGTGCTGGAAGAGGATGGCAGCACAAAGGAGGAAGAGGCATGAAAATCCTTCTCCCCAATAGGAAAAGAAATCGATTAAGAAGGTTTGGAGGAAAAAGAACTTTTGCACCCATTGCGACCGAAGTGGCCACCAAAGAGCCACATGCTGGAAACTTCATCCAGAGCAGCGCCGTAAAGCCAAAGAGCCCATGCATACACCAGTTGAAAGAGCTGATCGACAAGCAAGTTCACCACAGGGAAATGATCCACTTGTTTTAATAAATGAGAAGTGGTTCTTCTAGATTGTTTTTTTCTAGAGATGTTAAGCTTGTCATGGCCACGCTTGTAAGTCATTTGTCGCATTTTTATTATGAAAGTGATGATGTGTTTCCATCACTCGTTTAAGCGACCATGACATTTCTTTTTGGCCTTGTTTTATAAGTCGTGTGTTAGATCTCTTTCGTGTAAAAGTGATGATTTGTTGCCATCACTTTGAGATGTGACAATTATGTTTTGGTCATGTTCTATGAGTTGTCTGATGCATTTCTTTCATGTAAAAGTGATAAGGAGTTTTTCCATCACTTCGAAATGCGACGATGAGGTCTGGTCTTGTAATTTTGTTGAGGTATGATTTCCATTTTGTTGTAAGCTTGACCACAGAGTACATGTTATAAACTCATGGCAAGTATGGAAATAGTTGGGTCATTATTGGTCACATTGAGAATGTAATGTTCGTTGCAACTTTAGGCAGGCGTGGGCATTATGATTCCGAAGGAAAAAAGTGAAGGAGTCTTTAAGGGATGTGCCTTTTCAGACATTTTCATTTCTACAATTGCAGGTGTTGGTTTTGCATCTTGATTCCGAAGTACGTGAGGTGAAGGAATCTTCAAGGGATGTGCCTTTTCAGAAATTTTCATTTCTGCAGTTGCAGGTGTTGGCTTTGCATCTTGATTCCGAAGTACGAAAGGTGAAGGAGTCTTCAAGGGATGTGCCTTTTCAGACATCGCATTGCAGCAGTTGTAGATGATGGCTTTGCATCTTGATTCCGAAGTACGCCAGGTGAAGGATTCATGTGGGGATGCGCCTTTCAACAACATCTGCAGACAGTTGATGATAGGTAAAGCTTGATTCTTTTGGAGGACCAAAAGCTCCTCAATGGGGAGGATTGATCCAGGTGGATAAAACAGGTACAAGTACAAGTGGCCTGAGCAAAAGGTTCAAAAATAAAAGTGTTCGAAATATTCTTGAACTAGGTTCATGTTGTAGATCTCGTCTTTATGATTCCAACGACACAGACGACACTCAATTCTGAGTCCGTATGAAGAAGTTATATGTGGTCAAAGTTTTGAGTTGACTTGGTGACTGGGCAGCCTTAAAGAGGACGCAATTTGGACCAAACCAGGCCACCGGATTCCAACCAACTCGGGCCAGATTCTAGGCGAAATTGTCACCTAGATAATTTGCCTCCTTCGGTCAAATTTCTGATTTTTCAAAGAATCTGGTTTGTTTATGTAACAAAAAAATATATTAAATTGGGTTGGCGGGTCATGACCCCCACCGGACCCCAGGCACCCCGGCAACCATATTAATATATGTTATATATATATCGGAGCCGGTAGGAGTCGAACCCACCACCGGCGGGTCCGCCAGTCCGACCACGCGGTGGCTCCATATTCCGCAGGTCCCCAACAGATTACCATATAAGAAAACTTTAACGTATATGGTTATTTAAAATTCGAATGAATATATTTTAAACCATATTAAAATCATATGGTTGTATCTAAACAAACACATGTATTAAATGGGGCGGGAGTTGTGAACTTTTGCGCCCCCCCCCACTTTCCCCCCAAACCATATTGCGCCATATGGAAACGGTGCTAGCAGGAGTTATGGGGGTGGGCTGCCCAATGTGGGCCCGACCCCCCACTTGGAAATTTAAAAAAAAAACGCGACCATTTTAGGAGGGTCGGGATTTGACCCCCCGACCTCTCCTCAACCAATTCCATTATTTACCAACGCGCCAACGGTTACTTTGTAATATCTGCCCACAATTTTTATATAAACTCTGATTTTTATAAGTGCGCAAAGGCCATGGAGGAGCGGAGAGCACACATGGATTTCCAGAGTTATTATTTTTTTATTTGCAGGTGTAGTGGAACCATGAGCCCAGAAAGAGGTAGGCGGAACCTTGATTGAGGCCAACTTTTAGGAGGCCGAAATTTTGACTTTGTCCAAATGGGAAAAATTTTATCTCATTTCAGCACTACTCGACGCCACGAGTCTGATGGCGTGCTCAGTTTCTGCATCTGAGTTTCTGATTTTTCATCCACCTTTGGAAGTGGGTTATGCCGGTGTCAGATTTCCGCATGTGAGCAGTCGTTTTCACCTTTCTCGACGCCACAAGATTGATGGTGTTTTCAGATTCAGCCGCAAAGAAGCTCAGCCTTTAGCAAATAGCAGCATGAGGTATGTGATGTGGATTCCATGTACTTCTCTATTTATTTTTCTTTGAGATGCATTATGTCTTGCAGATCCCGGTTGATACATGAGTCGTGGGATCTTGCTTTGTGTTGTTATTGATGTACTTTCAGCTATGGATTTGTGTCATGTATGAGTCCCTTTTAAGCCAGATTGGCGGGATGCTCATTTTCATATGTGTATTGTTGAGATCCCTTGTTTGCTAGGATTGGCAGGATACTCTTATTTACTACATGTCAGCTATGGTCATACTAATAGGATTCTTTCTTTATGTATGAGAGTTCTGTAATGGAACATCTCTTAAAGAAGTCAAACCACTCCTGCGTGAGGGCAATTTTTCCTTGTATGTAATAGGAAAGCACATCCATGTACATCTTCTTCATACAACAAATAATGCAGCGGCCTACACCATCTTGACACCGAGGCCTAGAGATGTAGTCCCTCCTGGACGAAATCCGTCATCAAACGACGTGTTCTTATGATTGTTGATCTTGTTCATTTATGTTCCTCTTATTTACAGCTACAATTGTTCATTTCAGTTCTTTAACGTCTTAATTAAATGCAATTCTATTTATCAGCCGAAGTAAAAGGTCTTGGCTAAGGGTATCAAGATTTTACCCTGGATCAAATTTACTATCTCCAGAAAGCTTGCCTTGCTCACACAGTTCCTGATGAATGCAATCCTTAATCACAAAGAATTTCATCCTTCCTCAACTGTGCTAATTATCATGGGCATCCTGTGGTGTTATAAGTACACCTGGGTAGCCTGCTAATATCACAACTGATCGTTACACTTCCCTTTCACCTTGTCTCAACTGGGTCTCCACTGGAACTGAAAAGGATGCAGCTAATAATAGTAAAAACATAAGTTGCATGTGAGATCACTACATGTGAATTAATTAATATTTAATATACTTGATCTCTCACTAGTGTATCTGCAGTTACAACTAGCACAACTGACTTTAAGTCACTTAATTGAGTTAAACTGATTTATAACTTGCACAACTCATGCACCACTACACTTCCAACTTTGTTACAACTAAAATCACTCGGTTACAACTAAATTCACTTTGCATGTCCCACCAACCAACCTCTTAACTCAAAATTCACTTAGCTAACTGATTTGCCACTTCAATTAACTATTTTCAAGTTCTCATTGAGAATAGATTATATTTTTATGTCCATATAAATTAAGGGATAATAAAAATAGACATGTATCTAAAAATAGGCATGCACTATAAATAGACACACCTAAAACTAGCCTGTGTGGGCCCCACCCTAGTGTAGGTGCTTATTTTTCACTAGGATCATGGATGTTGTTTCCGGATGTCAATTTCACTGGTTTTTGTTGCAAACTTCAACACTCCCTCTCAATAAGAAAGGAATTTCCTTGCATGCGACATGAAACTCATGCATGCAACACTTCTCTAGTGTTTATCACACATGCAACCTTTGCATGTAACATTTTTTAAAACTAAATAGCCTCCAAAACAACTGAATCAATATAGTGCATCTATCATCAAAGTCTTCTGACTTACTACTAGCTACTGCACATGTCTACTGGATCCTCTGCGTTGCTGACATCTGCATCCATGCACTCTACACTTGTTGCCAACTCTGATCTGCGTTTCAGTATTCTGACACTATCACTTTGAGTTCATGTCCTCACGACATCTGACTGCATCAATCCAAAAAATCCTGCTACTGTTTCTCTGTGGGCTCCTCGTAGCTATGTTCGATTCATGAGATCCACATCATCTCAATGAATCCTATCCAAAATTTCTTATTGGGATTATTCATGCATGTTGCCCCACCTCTCACCTGGTGGTACAACTGCATGCACTCCCTCTGCCCATCTGGCTCGAAATTTCTCTGCATGAGTGGTTGCTCCCACTCCATTATCCTTCACATGTGACTGCTCCACATCTTGAGGTTCACTCTTACCTGCATGCAAATCCAACTCCTTCTCAAGGGTCAATTGCATGACTTTCTCACACTTCCCAATGGTAGGAATCTCTGTGGAAATCACATCCACATAAAGCATATAGAGATTCTTAGCTAGAATCTCAATATTCTTGGCTTATCCTATTGCTTTGCGTTGAAAGAAAACTTTTCCCTCACCAACTTGCGCACATTGTAATTGTCCCGCCATCACAAAATTTTCTAACAAAAGCGCTGATTTTAAATTAACGATATCTCCCTATTTCGAGCTCCGATTCAATCGGATTTTTTTTTCAATATGGGTATTTTTTCTCAAGGAATACAAATATGCTATTAGTTTCTGAAAATTTTGCATCAAATTTTTCAGATATTCTTTGCAAACGTGCACACCCAAATAATTCCTGCTCTCATACCATGTAGAAAATTTATAACACAAATTTGATACCATGTAGACATTATACAATATGTACGTATATCTTGGATTCACCCGATCTAACAATGTACTAAAGTTAAATACTGAATCGCTTCTACAAATATTTTGTAGAATTAAAAACAACACAATTGCTAATCACATGAAGCAAAGAAGAATATATCAAAACCACAACACCAGATATTCCCGGGGAAAGCTTACTGCTCAAAACCCCTCTATCATATATTGTATATTTCACAAGGAATTATGAAACAATTACATACAAAAATCTTCTCACAAGAGCCCTCAGTACATTAGCTAATTGTCTCACACTGTCATGCAAAAATTGGCAAATCCCTTAGCCAATTTACCGTATCCAGATAGCCTGCCTTGCTCACACAGTTCCTGATGAATGCAATCATTAATCACAAAGAATTTCAACCTTCCTCAATTGTGCTAAGTATCATTGGCATCCTGTGGTGTTATAACTACACGTCGGTACTAGCTTGCTAATATCACAACTGATAGTTACACTTCCCTTTCACCTTGTCTCAACTGGGTCTCCACTGGAACTGACATGCATGCAACTAATAATAGTAAAAACATCAGTTGCATGTGAGATCACTACATGTGAATTAATTAATATTTAATTCACTTGATCTCTCACTAGTGTATCTGTAGTTACAACTAACACAACTGACTTTAACACACTTAACTGAGTTAAACTGATTTACAACTTGCACAACTCATGCACCACTGTACTTCCAACTCTGTTACAACTAGAATCACTATGTTGCAACTAAAGTCACTCTGCATGTCCCACCAACCAACCTCTTAACTCGAAATTCACTTAACTAAATGATTTTCCACTTCAGTTAACTATTTTCAAGTTCTCATTGAGAATAGATTATAGTTTAATGTGCATATAAATTAAGGGATAATAAAAATAGACATGCATCTAAAAATAGACATGCACTATAAATAGACATACACCTAAAAATAGCCTATGTGGGTCCCACCCTAGTGTAGGTGCTTATTTTTCAACAAGATCATGGATGTTGTTTCCGGATGCCAATTTCACTGTTTCTTGTTACAAACTTCAACATAAGGCAACTTGTTATAACTGAGGGGAGAGAGGTCACCTAGTGACGTTTTGTACCCAACCCTGTATGCAATGTAGATACTGTGATAACAATATTGATTTTTGTAACTATGGTAAGTCTTCATTATGTATAATTAAGTCCTTAATGTATTTACAAGCATGTTCTTCACGCTAGAATCAAAAGGGAAATTTCAAAAGACATGTTCTTCATGTCAGTTGTGAAAAATAAAATTTGAATCTTTAGAAAAAGGATTTTTGGCCTCCTAGTCAAGTCAACCCTTCAAATGCTTAGGTTGGCTCCAAAAAAAGACACTCATTTGACCTCAAAAAAATACTATAATTATATATCATTTTTTCCTCCTCTGAGGTAGGGCAAGTTCGCATATTTTGAGGTAGGGCAAGTTCGCATATTTTGAGGCATTTTGTATAGTTCACATATTTTGAGGCATTTTGTATGGTCTAAGGCAAGAATTTTGTATGGTCTGAGGCAAGTATTCTAGGGTCTTTGGAAAGCTAATATGTTTGAAATCAACAGGACTCAAAGGTGGATATGTCCAAAAATTCATGGTTCTAATGGTTTCAATATAACTATGTTATGAATTGTGTGGAAAAAATAGGACAAAATATGACTTATAAAATTAGATCCCGCGATTGGATGTAAACTAAATGAGAAAATAGTACTCCATTTATTTTTTGACTCTCATGCTTTTGCGTGCCAGAGTTTTGATTAGTCTTCTAGTTAACTGTCCTGGAGTGGTAGCACCATTTTTATAAAAAAAATAGTTTGCATTTGTTCTTTACACAGGGACTTATTTTGGAAGCCTGTTTTAGCTTTAATTGAAAATTACTATTTTATAAAAAATTAGAAATTTCTAATATTTTACAAAAAAAAAATTAGTTTTCATTTGTTCTTTACACATGGACTTATTTTGGTAGGCTGTTTTAGCTTTAATTGAGCCTAATTTTCAAGGATATCTTGATGAATCTACCTGTCCATTTCATGTGATTTTCTTTGAGGATACTTTGTTTTTTAAATGGGACTGTATTTTTCCCAAAGGTGTATAATTCCTGCATTCTAACTCTACATATGTTTCAATATCGCCATAGTACAAATTGTATCCGAGGAAATTATATTTCTTCTTTAGTACACAGTGTTCCTGCTCCGCTTTATAGATCACATCTTAGTTTAGTCCATAACGACTTTATAATCCAAGTCCAGTTTTCATGGGATTGTTGAAGGTTCGAAATGGGTTTTTATCAACTACTTCAACATTCGTATCTATCTATGCCTGCAACGTTAATCTCCAGTCTAGCAACTCTCATAGTTGTACGTTTATTTTTTCTGCTGGTGGTGGCAGGTTGCCTCGAGGGCTGCTTCAATGGCCGCTCATCGAAAATCTCCATCGATTGAAACCCCCTGTTCACTCCACTCTTACAGATCTTGCTCCCAAATAATAGCCCCGCAGACACGTGTAAGAGGAAGAGGCCAAGACACTAAACGAGCTCTGTGGATTTCATACAAGAGCAAGACATTGTCGTGCACAGATATGGAAATGTGGGTGCCCGGTAAGGAAGAGAAAAAGTTCTCTTTCCAGTTTGTTTCCATTCAAACTCAGTGAATATCTAGTGCTCGAAGAGAAAAAGCTCTCTTTCTAGTTTGTTTCCATTCAAACTCAGTGAATATCCAGTGCTCGGTTGTGTTTGATAAGCTCCAGGATGAATGATTGGGTCAATGACTTTGACTAATGCTTCTGCCACCCTTTTACTGAGACTACGTTGGGAATGAAAATCCTATAGGTCTCTAGTAATGATATGATCCAACGAGTTTTTTGGTTTGGTTTTGGTTTTGGTAAGTGGCTGGCATCATATAATTAAACATTGAAATCATTATTTTTCTTTGACTCTGTAAATATGTTTTAAATTTTTACATATATTTTAATATTATAATTTTGAAGATTATAATATATATGGGTATTTTAATATTGTTGCTTTATTAATGTTTTTGTAATTTTTTTATTAAATATTATTTAAAAATAAAAATAAAAATGTTTTCTTCACTCTATTTTTAAAACGTATGTGAAATTTGCTTCAAAATGTTTTCATGGACTTCTTTAAAGTTTTACAATAAACTCTCCCAACTTCTCGACAAACCCCTCACTGAATAGATTATCTCAAGAGCTAGCTGCCAAAATATCTGCATAACTTTCCCTCCTTGTCTTTGAAGGCCTCACATTCTGAGATGAAATGCTTTTTGGTTTCCACTTTTCCGGAAGAGGAAAAAACACATACTCTTTCTTCCCACTCTTATTTTGGCATTTTCCAGCACCCTCTTTTACAATGGAGTTTATGAGAATTAGTCTTTAATTGAGCAATAAGAATTTTGACTCTCTAAGAAATATTGGCCCCTATATATGTTTTTTGTTGATGATTATGAGTGGGATTGAACTCTTCAATATAATACATTTTCTTTCTCCCTAGCTCCTTCCAAGTACATTTGTGGAACTTATCCATAACAGAAGCTTTTATCTTTTTATTGTTTGTGGGGCACATGCTCAAGCAAATGCCCAATTTGCTAAACCATCTGTTATTTTGTCGCATCCAAGTCTTATTTCTTTTGCACAATATGTCATTAAATACAATCTTAGGCCATCTGTCCTCGTACATTTGCTCAATTTTTTAAATACCTTATGAACCACACCATAGCAATTGCTTCAATAGGAGCAACCCGTGTATCACTTAACAAGATAAGGAACTGCACTTTTAATTTTGAATTTGTTTGTAATCAAATGCTTATGATTTTTCTCAATTTATTTACATTGCATGTCGGATACACTGTTGGCAATCACCGGAATCACTAAAAGCCCAAAAAGAGTTAGAGTGGTTTTCTAGTCTCATAACTCTGCCTCTCCACACCTCTTTTCAAAAGCATAAAATGCTTTCCAACCCACCAAAGTATTTTTATTTCTACATCCATCCCAACTTAGATTTCTATTGAGTCAATTTCGAGGTATTTGTAATTTGCAACTTCTTCCAGAATATTGTTTTGAAAGTAGAACTTACGTGGTTATGTTTCTTTTGTTAGAGAAAACCACTACTTTCATTTTTCTGATATTGACTTGCATCCCCACACTTCTACAAAAATTCTCAAGGGAAAGTAAGTGCTCTTGCAAACCAAGAGCGGGTTTAGCAATCATATTAAGGTCATCTGTGTACAAAAGAAACCTTATAACAAATATGCCCAAATGGATACCGTCACCCCCTTGCGAATTTAGCCACTCTTCAAGCTTGTCGATATATAAACCAAAGAGGGTAGGAAACAATGCACAACCTTGTTTGACCCCGATATCACTTCTAAAACTATAAAAAATGCAAGCTGAAGTTCTAATTTTGACTTTCACCTATTCAAAAACTTATAATTATTTAGATATTCATTTTCACTTTTATGCATGGCTTAGTAAAATCGCTAAGAAGATTTTTTATTACTATTTGAAAGTCTTTTTCAATTATTTCATAAAAGATTGGAAGGAGGTGTTTGGGATACCATCACGTCAAAGTTCTTTATAATTATTCAGATATTCATTTTCACTCTTATGCATGACTGTAAAATAGCTAGAAGATTTTTATTATTATTTGAAAGTGCTTTTTTTAATTATTTCATAAATGAACAATGTAAACTTTGAAACGAGAACGGAAACGAGTATCCATTTTTTTAGGTAGCAAAAAATTATTTGATTTTGAAAAGTGTTGATTCAGAATACTCTTAATTTTTTTAGCATATTTTTACTCATTAAATTTTCTAATGTACCAAGTATAAACATTATTTTTAAAATGTTTGTGATTTTTATGTTGATTTTGAAAAGTGCCGATGCCAACATCTTCCGTTTTTTTAGAAGACTTATTTTTTACTTTAAATTTTCTAATGTATTTAACGCTAATAATTATTTTCTAAATTTAATTTTTTTTGAAGTAATCATCTTAGTCCTCTTCACTTACATATTATTTTTAAGTGTTCTTTAGGTTATTTATTTATTTATTCATTTCATTTTTATTTTTTAGCAGATATTTGATTTTTTGTAGTGTTAAAAAAAAAAACCAAAATTTTAAAGTTTTGATCTTCTATCTAATTATATATTGATAAATAATATTTCATTTCCCATGTAATACTTGTCACTAAAAAAACAAGAATTTTTAACAATTTACATAAAAATACACATTTTGAATATAGATGTATAATTGAAAAAATACACATCTTTAATTTTTTTTGCTAAAAGTGACATGTCAAATAAACCATTTTTATAGAAAAAAATTAACCAAAATAAGTATAAAAATTAGCAATTTTTATGAATTTTATGTCAAATATTTATAATAATAACATTTTTTTTCCATAAATTAAATGATTCACATAAAAAATGAAGAGAAAATCACATTATACAAATTTTTAATTTTTAATTTTTAATGTCTTTTTTCTTAACATGAAGTGAAAATTACATAATTTTATTTAAAAAAAAAATTAAAAACAAAATCATAATTTTTTTTTAAACAAAAACATTTAAAATAAATAAATAAAAATTTAAAATAAAAATAAAATAAAAAACTATATATATATATATATATATATATATATATATATATAGCAGTTGGGTTGCCTCAGGGCGGTTGCCATGGCCCAGCCAAGCTCCGTCGGCCCACGATGGTTGCCCAGAATCGGATTTGCAGGTCGGCGGGGAAAATCCATTTTCAGATTAGAATTAGCGGACTGAGGGTTCAGATCAGAATTTCGGCTACATAGGTGGATGTAGAGTGGCTATGCCATTTCCAAAAACTGGTTATAATAAGCATTTGGAGCATTATTGAGTGATTTTTTTCCACCTAAAGTTTTTGTTAGATCTCTTACCTTTTGTGTAGCATTTCCCAGAAAAGAGTAGATATTTGAGTTCCTCTCACCGAGCTACCCAATTTCAAAAAAAAATCAGCTCAAACAGAGTCTCAGAAGAAAAGTTATCGCTGATTTATGATTGATAGTTTTTTCAGGTTGGAAAAATCCGATTCTCAGGATCGGATTTGCAGGCCGACAGGGCAAATCCAATTCTGAGAATCAGATTTTCCCAACCTGAAAAAATTACCAATCTTAAATTAGTGATAACTTTTCTTCTGGGACTCCGTTTGAGCTGATTTGTTTTTTGAAATTGGGTAGCTCTGTGAGAGGAACCCAAATATCTACTTTTTTCTGGGAAATTATGCACAAAATGTAACAAATCTGACAAAAATTTCAGGTGCAAAAAAAAAAAAAAACACTAAATAATGCTCCAAATGCTTATTATAACCAGTTCTCGGAAATGGTGCAACTTCTTTACATCCACCCATGCACCCGAAATTATGATATGAACCGTCAGTCCCCCAAATCTGATCTGAGAATCAGTTTTTCCCGCAAATCCGATTATGAGAATCAGATTTCCTTGACCGACGAAGAAAATCCAATTCTGAGAATCGGGTTTGCCCTACCGGCTTGCAAATCCGATTCTCAGAATTGGATTTTCCCCACCGTTCGGGAAATCCTATTCTAAGAATCAGATTTTCCTTGCCATTCGGGCAAATCCAATTCTCAGAATCTGATTTTCCCTGTCGGCCGGGAAAATTTGATTCTCAGAATCGGATCTATCTCGTCGGTTTGCCAATTTGATTCTCAGAATCGGATCTGCTTCGCTAGCCTGCCAATCTGATTCTCAAAATCGGATTTGCCTGGCCAGCGTGCCAAATCCGATTATGAGAATCAGATTTGCCCGACAGTTGAGCGTGCCCAAAGGCTTGAGGGCCACAATTTTTTATTTATTTTTTATATAATTGTTATTAAATTTTTAAAAATTTTAGTTAATTAATTAATTAATTAATTAATTTTTTATATAATTATATTTGTGTTCATTTTTTTTTAAAATGTTTTTTAGCTATTTTAATTGTGATTATTTTTCAATTTGTTTTTGGAGTTTTTTTTTTGTTTTTTTTTTTTTTTTCAATATATATTTTTTAATTTTATTCTAAGAATAGGCTCTGGCGAGTCCTACCGAGTGGCCGCCCCTTGGGCCACCCAGCGGGGCCCAAAGCCGATTCTGAGAATCGACTACCCCCCAATCGATTCTGAGAATCGTCTTTCAGCGCCTCAGGCCCTTGGGCAGGCTCAACCCCCGAAGAGCCATTGCGCAGGCTCTACTTGATTCTCAGAATCTCGGACCCCTGGGGGGCTCAACCCGATTCTGAGAATCGGGTTGAGCCCGCCCAAAGGCTTGAGGGCCCCAATTTTTTCTATTTTTTGATATACTTGTTATTAATTTTTTAAATGTTTTCTAAAGTTTTTTTTTGTTCATTTTTTTTTAATGTTTTTTTAGTAATTTTAATTGTGATTATTTTTTAATTATATATATATATTGCATTTAGATATTTTAAATTTTTTTTTTCAATGTTTTTTTTTTCTCATTTATTAAAAGAAATTATAATTGTTTTTTTATTTTTAGTTGTCTAATATTTTTATTTTGGATTTTTTTACTGTGTTTATTTTTTAATTTTATTGACTTTTGTTCTTTTTTTAAAATTTTCTAATGAAGTATCATCTTTTTTTTTGTTTCTTTCGCTAATTTTGTTTCTTTAATTATATTTTTTATTGTTTAATTATTTATTTCTTTATATTTCTTTATATATTTATCTTTTAATTTTTCTTTTTTTTTTTCTTTTTCTATTTTTATGTTTGATTTTTATTTTATATATTTTATTTCTTGTTTGTCAATTTTTTAATGTTATATATATATTTTTTTCTAATATGTATTTTTATTTACTTATTATTTTTATTTTACTCTTTTTTTTTAAATTGTTTTAACTCTTGTTTTTTATTTGTAAATTTTTGTTTACATTTTTCTTTTGAAATTTTAAGTTTGTTTTGAGTGATGACATTTTATATTTTACATGGTATTTCAAAATGTTGAAAATTTTCCCTTAAAAAAATGTTATTCCAGCATCGCCACTTTTTGTTTACGAGCTATTTTTTCATGTTTTTTGGGATTTTTTTGGCTAGAGTTCCCATTGTTTCATAGTTTACGTTGTTAAATATTGAAAGGGTGTGTTTGGGATACTTTTGAAGTCATTTTAATTATTTCATAAAAAACAATTAAAAAAAAGGTGATTGAAGATTTAAAAGGAGAAACTTTAAAGGAATATTAAAGGTTTAGAAAGAAAAATAAATAAAGGAAAAACCTAAAATAAAATAAATAAAAAAAGAGATTAAAATGAAAGTTTTGGTGTTAATTTTTTTTTTTTAAAGAAGGTTTTTAGGAAAAGAAAAGAGATATAGTTTTAGCGGGCGTTTTTTTAGTTATTGTTTTGGATTTTAATAGGGGAAAACTATGAAGTTTGGGACATTAAGATGAAGACTTTGTTAGTTTTTCAAGATGTTTGGGATTTTGTAGCTCATGTTATATAGAGCCGACTATTGAAGCAACTTGTCAAACAATTTGGTTACACAAAGTATAAGTGATCTGCAACAAGCACAAGAGGGAATGACTACAACATATTGTGACTATAGCTCAACACTAGCTTTGTCAAATAACCATGTTTTTCATCATAAAAATAAGCATATTGTTACATGATAGCACTTCATTAGAGAGCTTGTAGACAATTGAGAAATCCATTTGGAATCATGTAAATCAAAAGAACAATTCCCTGACATATTCACAAACCCATTGACAAGAGATATATTTAAATTTCACAAAAAAAACTTGGACATTGTAAACCTATTTGAGATGTAGACAAGTGAGAAGTAGTGTTCGTAATAAGGGGGAGTGTTAGACATAATTAATCCCCCTTACTCCCAATTAGTTGGTAGTTTCTAGTAGTTTATGTATGGTTTGTAAATTGTCCCAAAATCAATTTCAAACAATTTTTTTGGCATTTTCACTATATTTCTTTTTTGGGAAGCTTCAAACAAAAAAAAATTGAGGAGCTTTAGAAAGAGTTTCAAGGTATTTCAAGTAAAAAAAATTAGACTATTTCACTATAATTTTGTAGATATACCTTGTGGAAGTTAGGGTTTGTGAATGGTCCTGAAATCAGTTCAAACAAGCGACCTTGGCATTTTTTCCATAAATTTATTTTAGGACACTTCAAATTGTGAAATTTGCAAAGACTTAAGAAGAATATTGAAGTACTTTAGATAAAAACTTCAAAATTGTATTTAAAAACTTCGACAAGTGGCATTATGTATAACTTCAATCTAAGGAAGAGGTCAAAAATGATGGGAATTTTACCATAACCTTCACTTAACAGATCAAATTTTGATCAAACCTATGGGATTCAAAAGATAACATATTAGAGTAATACATATTGAGATTCAGTCTCAAAAGCGTTGAATTGCAAAGATACATTTGAATAATGATTAGCTAGAAGAACAACAGAGTTTTAAAATACCTCAATTAAGAAGCAATGGCACTACCTAAATGTTGAGATTCAACAAGAAAATTTCAGCACCCATGCCTAGTGCATTAAGCACCTACACTTCGGGTGGGGCCCATAATGCTATTTTTGGTGCATGTCTATTTTAGTCATCCCTTAATTAAAATGGACAATAATCTGTAATCTAAATCTCAAAGTAACTTGTAATAGTTAACTGAGAGTGATAAACTCAGTTAGCTAGTGGATTTCGAGTTAGAGGTAGTTGGTGAGGCATGCAGAGTAATTCTAGTTGTAACATAGTTCGAAGTGCAGTGGTGCATTATTTAATGCAGGTTGTAATTAGTTTAACTCAGTTAAGTGAGTTAAACTCAGTTGTGCTAGTTGTAACTGCTTGATACACTAGTGAGAGATCAAGTGAATTAAATATTAATTAATTCACAATCAGTAATCTCACATGCAACTGAGGATTTACTATTATTAACTGTATGCATGTCAGATCCAATGGAGACCCAGTTGAGATCTAGGTGAAAGGGAAGTTGAATATCAGTTGTAGGATTATTTGGTTGCACCCATGCAACCAAACACCCATTGGAGTTCCCATGATACTTGCGCAGTCAAGAAAGGCCAAAATTCCTATTCTTCAGGGATTGCGCAAGCAAGGAAAGCTGTTTGGATGCAGTAAATTGGATAAGTATTGGTCAGTTTTATGTATGACAGTGTGAGACAATTAGCTGAGTACTAGAGGGCTCTTGTGAGAAGAGTTTTGTATTTAATTGTTTCATGATCCATGCTGAATATACAATAGAAGGTAGTGGGGTTTTGAGCAGCAAGATTTCCCCAGGAAATTATTTGTGTTGTGGTTTGATTTGATTCTTATTTACTTCATGTGATTGGCAATTGTGTTTTTAATTCTGCAAAAGAATTGTAGAAGCGATTCAGTATTTACCTTTAGTACATTTTTATATTTGGTGAATCCATGATATACATACTTGTATAATTTCTACATGGCATCGAAGCACAGGAAATCACAACTGTGAAGGAGGAGCTGAGTTTGTGACTAGATAGAATTTGAATTTGCAGAAAGAATTTCTTGGTGCTACAACTAATTCAGGATTGAAATGGATTTCAATGGCTTGAGGTTGGAGTATTCACTCGAGGGAAGGTCTAACTATATCGCTCGGAAAGACAAGATGGAGGCAATACTCGAAGACAATGGCTTGAAGGAATTCATCGACAATGACATTCCTAAACCCATTGGGATAGATGCTGCAAATCTTGATGCATGGCAAAAGGAAGTGGCAAAGGCGAGGAGGATCCTATTGGAGGGAGTACGAGACCACATTGTCTCAAGCCTCCATGGGAAAGCCACACCATATGCAATGTGGAAGGCTTTGACGGATATATTCCAGAGCAACAGTGACCATAGGAAATTGGCGCTCAAAGATCAACTCAAGAAGATCAAGATGGAAAAGGGTGACACCATTCCAAAATATCTAACAAAGTTTCTCCAATGTCGAGATGAGATAAGGAGTGTTGGAATAACAATTGTTGATGATGATTTGGTGAGCCTATCTCTCCTAGGACTTCCTAAGAGTTGGAACAATTGTGAAGACTCTGTCAATGGACAACCATTTCAATTAAAATATGTAATGCATGTACTAGGTTTGAAGAAAAATTTAGTCTCAGTCGCAATGTTGGAGGATAGAGGCTATGATGTTGTTTTTAGTGAAGGTAAAGCTTTCCTGCGACAAAAAACAACAGGACAAGCCAAGAAGATAAAGATTCGAGTTAAGAATCTCTGTAAGCTGGATGTAGATGGCTATGCAACAATGATGGGCAAGGCGGAAAAATCGGTGAGTCGGGATGAGGGTGAGTTATGGCACATGATATTGGGCCATATTCACCATGGAGCCTTGAAAGTCATGCAACATATTTCTACAGGACTTCCAATGGGAACACTTGCTCAGTTAGATACGTGCAAGGGGTGTACCATGGGTAAGTATGTAAAGGCCACCTTTCATGAGAAGGAGAATCGAGCTTCGGGGATCCTTGAGAGAGTTCATAAAAATGTGTGTGGACCATCTATGTTGCTTCAACAACAAAACATAAGTACTATGTGATATTTGTTGATGACTATTCTCGTTAGTGCTGAATCTTCTTCATGTAGAAGAAAGAGTAAACATTCTCAAAGTTTCTTGAGTTTAAGGCACTGGTGGAGAAAGAGTCGAGGAAGCAAGCGAAGGCTCTTAAGAGCAATAATGGTGGAGAATACATCTCTAATGAATTCAAGAACTTATGTAGCAAAGAAGGAATTCAAAGAGAACTGATAGCACCTCATAACCCACAGCAGAATGGGGTCGCAGAAAGAAAGAACAGAACGATTGTGGGTGCAGCAAGAGAAATGTTGCATGATCAAGGCCTATCGATGCATCTGTGAGTGCAAGCATGTAACACTGCGGTATTTGTGTAGAACCATTGTCCTCATAGGATACTTGGCATGAGTACACCTGAAGAGGCTTTCACTGGTAAGAAACCTGATGTTTCACACTTTAAGATTTTTGGCTCATCTGTTTATGTGCATGTGACCAAAGACGCCAGGAAGAAGCTGGAACTAACAGCTGAGATTAGGATTTTTGTGGGATACACTAAAACACCCCATAATTATCTAGTGTATTTGAAAAAAATAGAATGATTGTTTTGCAACTGTATATAAAATTTGATGAGGAGAAATCCATGCGGTTGTACCTTGAGAGGGAGCTGGACTTGCATGCAGAGGAGGAACTGTTGGTTCCTAAGGATGAGCCTCAAGATGTGAATCAGCCACATGCGGAGGATCATGGAGTGGAGGAAAACACTCATGCAGAGCCATCCTTCAGAAATGGCAAAAGGAGCACCACGGAAGCTGATAGATTGAGAGTTGATGTTGCGGAGAATGTAGGAGCCCTTACTTCACAACGTAGATAGAGGCAATCTCCTGAATGATTTACTGGGTACATGGATCTTATGAGTAAATGTATTGTGACTGAACCATTTTCCTTTCAGGAAGTAGTGTAATAGCCAACTTGGGTTGATGCAATGGTGGAGAAGTATGAATCCATTATCAAGAACAGTGCATGGGAGATTGTCCCAGGGCCAGTCGACAAATCAATGGCTGGATCGAGATGGATCTACAAGGTAAAACAAGCTGCTGATGGGAGTGTGGAGAAATAAAAGTCTAGGTTTGTGGCCCAAGGATTCTCACAAATCGAGGGGATCGATTATGATGAGACTTTTGAACCTGTTGCAAGGTACTCTGCCATAAGATCCATCCTTGCATTCTCAATGCATATGGGCTAGTGCATTCATCAGATGGATGTGAAAATTGCGTTTCTCAATGGGATCATTGAGGAAGAGGTGTACATAGAGAAGCTTGAAGGTTTCGAGATATTCAACAATGATTCGCATGTGTGTCGATTCAAAAGAGAACTGTATGGGCTGGAGCAAGCACCATGTGCTTAGTACACTCAGATAGACAACTATTCATCGGATTGGGCTTCACCAAAAGTGAAGCAGATGCAAACCTGTACCAGATTGTGGTTGAGGGTAAGCTATTGATTATTTTTATTTATGTTGATGATCTAATTTTGACTGGTGATGAGCATATGATACACTCATGCAAGGAGGATGTTTCAAGGGAGTTCAAAATGAAGGACATGAGACTCCATTATTTCCTTGGATTGGAAATATGGCAGCGAGATGGTGAAATTTTTGTGTCTCAAGGCAAGTATGCAAAGGAGATATTGGTTAAGTTTCACATGGAGAGCTGCAAACCCATGGATACTCCTCTTCCAGGAAATTAGAGGAAAGAGGATGCTACTTCTGGAGAGGTAGTGGATGCTACTGTCTACAGGTAGTTAGTTGGTTCACTAATGTATCTAGTCAACAACAGACGAGACATTTGCTACGTAGTTAACCAATTGAGTCAAGCTATGGTTAAGCCTACCAAGCTATTTTGGAAGGCGGGGAAGCATGTCCTAAGACACTTGAGGGGCACATTAGATTATGGTATATGGTACAAATGAATAGAGGGAGTGAAGCTTCAAGTCTTCACGGATGCAGATTGGGATGACAGTCCATCAGACAGAAAGAGCTCATCAGGAGGGATCTTTAGTATTGGATTGACAACAATTTATTGGTACAAAAAGAAGCAACGATCCGTGGCACTCAGTTCAGCAGAAGCAGAGTACATGGCAGCAAGTCAAGTTGCATGTGAGGCTATCTGGATGAGAAAGACCTTGGTTGGTTTGTTTGGTTCTCAGATGGATCCGGCAGTGATTCATTGTGATAATCAGAGTTGCATTAAACTCTTGATTAATATTGTGTTTCATGATAGGTCCAAGCACATAGATATATGGTACTATCATCTCATATATTGTGTGTAGAAAAGAATAATGTTGCTTCATTACATTCCCACGGAATATCAGGATGCAGATATTCCGACAAAGGCGCTCACCAAGAGAAAAATAAAATAACATAAAGACAGGACCAGGGTGAAGGATAATCCCTTTCTTGGTTAGAGGGAGTTTTGAGATTCAACAAGAAAATTTAAGCACCCACGCCTAGTGCATTAAGCACCCACACTAGGGTGGGGCCTACAGTGCTATTTTTGGTGCATGTCTATTTTAGTTATCTCTTAATTAGAATGGACAATAAACTTTAATATCAATATAAAAATAACTTGTAATAGTTAAAAAAGAGTGATAAACTCAGTTAGCTAGTGGATTACAAGTTAGAGGTAGTTAGTGAGGCATGCAGAGTAATTCTAGTTGTAACAGAGTTCGAAGTGCAGTGGTGCATTAGTTAATGCAGGTTGTAATCAGTTTAACTTAGTTAAGTGAGTTAAATTGAGTTGTGCTAGTTGTAACTGCTTGATAAACTAGTGAGATATCAAGTGAATTAAATATTAATTAATTCACAATCAGTGATCTCACATGCAACTGAGGATTTTCTATTATTAGATGCATGCATGTCAGATCTAGTGGAGACCTAGTTGAGATCTAGGTGAAAGGGAAGCTGACTATTAGTTGTAGGATTATTGGGTTGTACCCATGCAACCAAACACCCATTGGCGTGCCCATGATACTTGTGCAGTCAAGGAAGGCCAAAATTCCTATTCTTCAGGGATTGCATTCATCAGGGATTGCACAAGAAAGACATACTGTCTGGAGGCAGTAAATTGGCTAAGTATTGGCCAATTTTATGTATGACAGTGTGAGACAATTAGCTGAGTACTGGAGGGCTCTTGTGAGAAGATTTTTGGATGTAATTGTTTCATGATCCATGTTGAATATACAATAGAATATAGTGGGGTTTTGAGAAAAAATATTTCCCCGAGAAATTATCTGTGTTGTGGTTTGATTTGATTCTTATTTACTTCATGTGATTGGCGATTGTGTTTTTAATTCTGCAAAAGAATTGTAGAATCGATTCAATATTTAACTTTATTACATTTTTAGATCGAGTGAATCCATGATATACATGCTTGTTATATATTTTCTACACTAAATTCAATGGAGATAAATATAATGATATAATCAATCCCGAGGAATGACTAAAGAGGGTAAAGGAAAATGACATGAATCCTTAAAAGGAGATCAAGTATTTTTGTCATGAAGCATTAGAATGGTGGATAAGTATTGAAAATGTTACTACACTGAACATCACATGCAATGATACAAAAAATGGATGATATGCATAATATTCAAGACAAAATAGAACAACCTAAAGAGGAGATTGAAAATAAGGGTGATGAGTTATATAAGATACAAACGTTAATGAATAATTCATTAATTATTCAATAGGGAAAGAGTAACAAGGAGAATTGGAAAAAAGATAACTCAATGGAAGGATTGGAAAAGAAAGATGAATAAATATATAGATTATGAAATCACAATAGACAACTACTAGATGATGTTAAGAGATTAAAAGAAGAAAAGAAACATTACCATTCAAGATGAAATAATGATATTAGATGAAGAGACTATCAAAGGACTTGAATAATAAATTTGCAAAAATACTGAAGAAGCCCTAGATACAAATGAGGTAAAATAAAAAAATGCAGTCTAGAATTGAAGGAGGGCGTCGAAATTTGATAGATGAGGTCAATGATTGCAACTTCAAAAAGAGACAACAAACAAGATCTAAGAAGTTCTACATAAGATACTTGACGAAGTTGAGTTCCATCTAGAGGATGCACATGTCAAATATGACGGTATTATCTCCAAGGCTAGAGTAATCAAAGACTAGGAAAAGAGGATAGAGCAGGTCATTATGTCTAAAAATAAGACAATTGAAATGGATATGTAGAGTGAAGAAAATATATCAAATGTGAAACCATATCAACATAATTATTACCAAAAAGGATTTCAAGGAAGAAAATAATATTGATCTCGACATTATCAAGGAAGACAAGAAGATCCATGTTGAAAAGTCAACAAGAAATGTGTGTCTAATTTAATTTTCCCTTAATTAAATTGGACAATAAATTGTAATCTTATCTCATAATCACTTGTAATAGTTAACTGAGTGTGATAGACTAAGTTAGCTCATGAAATTAGAGTTGAAGGAGGTTGGTCAGAAAAATAGAGTGATTCTATTTGTTTTAAGAGTCCAAGTTGCAGTTAGTGTATTAGTTTAATGCACGAGAAATCAGTTAACTCAATTAAGTGAGTTAAAGTCAGTCTAACTAGTTGTCACTGATTGTTATACTATTGAGAGGTCAAGTGAATTAAATCAGATTTAATTCACATGCAGTGATCTATCAAGTGACTGATGATTTACTATTAATAGCTGCATGCTAGTTCTGATGAAGACCCAGTTGAGACAGAGGTTAAAGGGATTTTATCTATCAATTGTATTATTAGTAAATTTCCGACACACAATTAGACAACCATAGGATTGCCCATGATGTATTGCGCAGTTTTGGAAGGTTGAATTTCCTAATTAATAGGGATCAATTGTTCTTAGAATTGCGCAAGCAAGGAAGGCTGAGAAGAGGTAGGAAATTGGCCAAGTGTTTGTCGATTTTGTCCGGATCAGTGTGAGACAGTTGGTAGAGTGCATCAGACTCTTGTGAGAAGAGTGCATTGTAATTGTTTCATGATTCCTTCATTTTATACAATACAGATAGAGGGGTCTTGAGAAGATTTCTTTCCCCAGAAAATTTCATGTGTTGTGGATTTGATTCTTCTCTTACTTGGTGTGATTGTGTGATCATGTTTAATTTTGCACAAATTAATTGTAGAAGGATTCAATATCTTGCTCTATAATATTGCATGACTGGATTAAATCCATTGGTATACATATTGTTTGTATAATTTCTACAATACATACCAACATTATCAAGGATGAAGATGGGATACTCAGAAATATTCATGGAACAAGGCAATGAACAAATCATTATTCAACATGATGTTATCAAATATCAATAAATACTACAAATTGGAGATCACCAATTCATTATTCAACAAGATGTTATCGAAGACCAACAACTACTACGAATTTGAGAAGTCACAACAAAAACACATGGAATCAAAGGAAAGAAAGCAACTGAACAACCAACTATAAAATTTTAAGACAAAAAAAAATTGAGTTTGGATGGATGGATAACCATAAATGACAAGAATAATGTAGGAATATAAGGAAATCATATTATTTGGTTTCATCACATGTAACACATTTGACTCCAAATCTTTGAGGATGAAGATTTTCGAAGGAGGGTACTATGTTATGAGCCGAAGGGGGGCCTACATTAGGTTAAATGTACATGGTATGACCCTAAAGGGGGGAATATATGGAGTTAAATGTACATGTAATAGGTTAGACCTAGTGATGAAAGGGCCACATGGGAAATGTATGAATATGTATATATAGAGATCTTCTAATCATTATTGAATACATGTGATTGGATGGACGCATGTATTTGGGTACATGGGGGAGTTTCTACTATTATTATCTATATTGGAGTTGTGTTCCATGCTCACATTGGTTTACATGGTGTGTACTTATGGTTTTTATATCTTTGGATCATAACACATTATGAGGTTGAAAAAGCATGGGAAATATTTCTTTTGATCAAGAAATTATCAAAGAAAGTCTATGAAAAATAGACTTCATGATAGTTTCATTAATGATTTGCAATGTATTCTCATTTTGAGCATGCTCCTAGATGACATTAATCAAGTTCATGTTATCATTAGACAATAACCTAATATGTGAATTATATTCTCACATTAATTTCGTCATTGAGCATACATTAAATTATTTATTTTGGTGTAACTCTTGTCCTGAATATATTTCATGAACGCACCAATTTTCCATCACTATAACCAAGTTCCTGTAGCTTGTCATGGACACTAGATTCATTGTGCCAGATAGAGGAATCGTCATCACAAAAGTATGATCTATATTTATCCCTTCGTATTGGACCGTGTCTTGTGTAGGCATGTCCATAATGAAAAATACATAGACAATCTACAGAAGCTTGTGCTTTTGTTGCAGTGAGTGGAAATATTTTAGGCTCTCTCCAAATCTTGTATGGGGGGGGGGGGAGTTTGGTATGTCAATGTTTGTTGTGCTTTTTCTAATATTTACTACAAATATTTACATTTCTCTTCAATTATTAATTGTAGGAATTTTTGAACCTACATGCAATTGGCAATGAATAAATATCAGGATTCCATAAGAATAAAACCTGTGGAAAAATATTTTCCAATTTTGTTTTCTGCATACCTCAAGTTTATCATGCAATTCCTTTTGTATCTTTACCTAATAATTTATGTATTTTCAATATGCATTTCCTTTTATAAGAAAATATCAACATTTTTTTTTTTTTTTAAACCAAATATGATCTATGCTAAACATTACTAGAAGTCAAGATAACATGAAATGGAAACTTTTATTCATATTAAAATATTAAATATTGAATATTAATTTACTTGAAGGTGACATCAATTTAAATTTTAATATATTTTGTAAAATCAGGTTAGGTTTCAATTACCACACAATTGAAATAGGGATCCTATGCTAGGCTCTCATCAACCTGTAACCCCTTGCATTTATATATATATATATATATATATATATATATATATATATATATATATATATATATATATATATATATATATATATATATATATATATATATATATATATATATATATATATATATATATATATATATATATATATATATATATATATATATTCTTCGGATCTATGATATGTTTTCTAGATCTATTACTTTAATGGATTGCTATTTCCCTCCTTTTTATGTGGCATGGACCAAGAGGTTAAAATAACTATAATCTTAAAGGATGATGTTTTCATCGAGTGTGACAATGCCTTTCTCCAACCATAAGAAAAACTGGAGTTTGGGTTCTTTGAAGATACCAAAAATATTGAATCTTGACAAGGATATGATCCAAGTGGATATTTGTGGCCACCTACCTATTCCATTTGGACTCCCAACATTGTTTCCTTTCATTTTCCTATTTTCCAGCATAGTTTCCTAGTTCGGCAGTTTTCTATTTTTTGGCAGTTTTTCGAGTCCTGAACTTCCAGAGCTGTTTTGAGGTCTTAAACAATGTTTATTGGGGAAATAGTAAAACATGAGAGTCTTCGTCTAATTTTTTCAGTCAAAATTTGTTTTCATCATATAGAAATTTCTAGCAAGATATCATGTGTGGAAAACTAAGATCACATCCCAAAGTTACGACCTCGAGAATTTGACTTTTCAACTAACCCCATCAAGGCCCACAAGCTTTTGGAACTTCATCTCCTAGGGTTAGGTTTTTGAATGTGTAGGGTTTATCATTATTCCTTCATGATAAAAATGCCTCATAACCTCATTGTAACTTATTTCAGAAGGCATGTAGTCATCACATCTCTTCTCAAAGGCAAGCTACCTTCCCCCTAGCTAGTTTTTTTTTCATTCTCCATGTAAATAATTTTTAGTATTTGCTATTTATTAATTGAATTTTTGTTTCACTTTATCTCTATGTTGTTATTTAAATATGTATTTCATTTAATTCCTTCATAAATTTGAATCATTGGTGTCAAAGAGGTCTACTCTTTCTCTGTTTCTATGTGCATGACCCCAACGAGATTAGGGTATAAGGAGTTGGGACTTGAACTGGTGGAACCCTTGTAAGACCAACCTCAATGACCACGACGAACTCCTATGGTGGAAGAAAATAAAGACGAGAGAGTGAGATATCCTTTCAAATTTTTGCTCAAATAAGCCCTCGAGCGACAAAGGAACGAGATCATCGATAATTTTTCCTAGATCCTTTGGTGGATACCAGTGGGAGAAGCATCTTCATCCAAAAATCACTTCGGAGGCGCCACCCCATTTGAGGTACAAGTTAACTTTGAAATTTCTATATTTGAAGGTTGGATAGACGCAAATTCTCTAGATAGATGATTAAATTTGTTGTTAGGATATTTTTCGGTCCATAATTTTTCTGATAGAGAAAATATTTGTTCTTCTCTCCTCAAGGTTGCCTCCCATTTTAAGAACTAGTGGGAAAATTAATGTGAGAAAAGGGACATGGAATAATCCTCACTATTTTCAGCACACCCTCTTAGGATTATTTCCAATATTCCATCAAGGAACAATATTACCTTGTTGGTAGCTATGAAAACAAGTATATAAAATGGACCTCACAACAACAAGAAAGGGACCAATAAGTGTCAAAGTCCATAAATATATTTCATACCATGAGCAAAAAGTGTAGTATTGAGGACTCTGAGTGATATATGGTGCTCCAATATCTTGATTGTATACACAAATACATCCAAGTAGAAATGAAGTTCCTGGACATCTCCTCACTTGGCGTAGCATACTAATATGTTGCCAAGATCGAGAAAAAGTTTACAAAAAAGAAGTGAGATTTTGGATTTTCGAATCCAAAGTAAGGCAAAGGCACCTCCAAACTACCAAAAAAAATAAAAATCCAAGGTGGAATGACCCATGACAACCCATCGAAGCCACAAGAAAAGAATAGCAATGGGAAGATGAAGAAAGACACAAGGAAGTGGTGTGAGTTCCACAAGAGCCCCACTCACAACACAAGTGAATTTCACACAAAAAAATCACTTGTGGTTGAGCTAAAAGCTTCAAAGTCAGATGCATGTTACGTCTCCAAGCCATAACTTGATAAGGGGAAACAAATCATTGATGCAAAACCTAGTGCCATCGTTTCCACTATCAAGGTCAAGACGAGTGAGGTTGAAGATCCGGAGGAGGGTGAACATCTCTTCTGCTCACATATGTGGGTGAAGGGTTCTCCACTACAGTTCATTATCGATAGTGGGAGTCAAAATAACCTAATCTCATCCTAGGTCGTTAAATGGTTGGGCCTAGCGACAACACCACACCTACAACCATACACCATCAAGTGGCTCCAGTAAGGGGGATATCTCTACATCAGCCAACAATGTCGCCTTCCCTACAACATCAAGCCTTTCACGGATGAGGTACACTATCATGTTTCTCCCCTTGAATTTTGTGATATTTTATTAGGAAAACCATACTTGTGGAAGCGTCATGTTGTGTATGAGTCTAGACCTCATACTGTGATTATTAATTTTGCTAGAAAACTATACATGATACTAGAGGTAGCCTTGCCTACAATCATTTCTTTGATATTTGCAAAGAAATGCAGTAAGATCATATCCCAGACTAAGAAATTTGTTTTCTTCCTTATTCACTCTCAAATAAAGGGGAATATCATGGCCACATTTGTGGCCCCTAGAAAGAGTTCATCCATGAAACAAAAATAAGTTGATAAGGTCATGGAAGAGTACAGGGACATATTCTCCTCACCCACATGGGTACCTTTGCACTGTCAAGTCAAGCATTTGATCGATATGACTCCTTGAGAACCTTTGCCTAATGGACCAATATACCACCGATTTATTTAGAAAATGAGGAAATCAAGCAAAAAATACATGAGTTGCTGCAAAAATGGAACATTCGACTAATTTCTTCACCTTTTGGTAGCTCAATTGTAATCGTATAAGAGAAATATGGGACATGGAGAATCTGCATTGATTATCAGGAACTGATTAAAATCACCATTAAGAATAGGTACCTGATCCCATGGGTTGATGACCTTCTCGACCAACTAAAGGGGGCTAATTACTTCAACAATATTGATTTGAAGTATGAATATCACCAAGTTCCAATAAAACCCACAGATGTATGAAAGATCACCTTCAAGTTTAAGGAGGGTCTCTTTGGGTGGTTGGTCATGCCCTTTAGCTTTGAAAATTCCCCCACAACTTTTATGAGGTTAATGGATGACATATTGCAGCCTTTCACCAACATGTCAATGGTTTTATATCAAAATTATATCCTCATCTTCAACAAGATTTGGAAAAATAACTTGCAACATATTCGACAGGTCCTTCAAACCCTGCAGCAACATGAGCATGTGTCAACCTGGAGAAATGATCCTTTGGCATGGACCAAGTCCAATATATGGGCTACATAATTGATGAGAAAGGAATACATCTGGATCCAACTACGATCCAATTCATTCAATATTTCCTAGCCTCGATGACTCTAACTGATGTTTGCAACTTCTTGGGCCTTGCCAATTTCTATCGAAGATTCATGTTGGGGTTCTCTCATATCACTGGGACCTTGAGTCAAGTTACAAAGGACAAAGCAATTTTTTTTTTTTATAGTTTGAATCAAAACAAAGGCCATTTAGTGAACTTAAATACCACATTTTCTCTACGCAATTCCTCACCTTTCCAAACCTACAACAACCATTTGAGATTGAGACAAATTCCTTTAATTATGCTGTTGTTGCAGCCCTCACTCAACAAGGGCATTCAGTCACATATCAACAATGAGACTCTATTTGATATTGTTTGAAGGTACCCCACCTATGATAAGGAAATGTATTCCATAGTGTTGGTCTATCGATAATGGAAAAATGATATAATGGGGACAAAGACAATCATCCACATGGATCATCAGCCCCTTCAATTTATGTAGACACGAAGGAATTTTAAAAAATGATCGCCATAAAAAATGGTCCACATACCTACAACAATCCCATTTGAATATTTCATATAAGAAGGGTAGCACCAATCACGTCGCAAAATGCCTCAATCATCCCCTGGTTGTGGCATTAAGAACAATTCTCAACTCTTGTGGGCACGAGACCTATGGAAAATGAATTGTAATTCTCTACCACCTACAAGATGTTGATGGATGGAAATTTTGTTCCATACTTCCACATTTAGGACATATTGTTGTGTTAGGATATCTTTGTGTTCCTTAAAGCTAGCATGCCAAGCTGATTTGGGAGGCGCATGACTGTTTGGTCGGAGGACACTTTGGTGTGGAAAATATAGTGGCAGTACTGCATAAGTGTTTTTATTGACCAAAGCTCTGACAAGATGTTGGACATTATATCATATTATACATTTCCTGTTCCATAGTCGAGCCAACCATTAAGAAGCAAGGCCTATACACTCCTCTGCCTACTATTAGTTGGCCTTGTGAATCCATCTCCATGGACTATATGTTTGTTCTTCCTTTTACCAAGAATGGTAATGACCGTGTATTTTTGGTTGTTGATAGATTTTATAAGATGGCCATATTGGCTGCATCCACGAAGAGTATTGTTGAATTTTTAACTATGTTCGGTATTCATAATGTAATTTTGGTCACTTGATGTGATTATATTTATCATTATAAAGAATATTTATAAATGGTTGAGTCAAAGGAAAATTTATTTTGAGTCAGTCCCATTGCGACTTTTAAAAGATGTAAATTTGAATTTTCAAAATGAATTTTCTAGCTCCAAAAGTGACAAGTCATCTTCCCTCCAGGTCAAGTCGGCCTTGGCCAAGAGACATGTCCATTCACCCTAGAAAAACTACTATATAAAGGTAGATTGAGCTCCTCATTTGGGAAATTCACATTCCTCTCCCAAGACAGTTTCTAAGAAAGTGAATGAAGGAAAAAAAGGACAAATAAGGACAAAGAAGAAGGAAAAATTTACTCTATCCTATCTCTCTCTAGCAAATTGCACCTGTGAAGGAATCTCTCTCTCTCTCTATGATTTGCAATTTCTAGGGGAATTCTTGCAGGGGGGCGAAATTTATTGGGCTACAAAGGTAACTGCTGTAGGGACGAAATTCTAGGTAAGTCGCTATTTCAGGAGGGCCGAAATTTTGGAAGAGAGGGAACAAGAGAAAATTGTAGGATCAGTTCGGGTGACTTGACTTGCAGAAGAAGAGCAAGTTTGACCATATGTCTAGGTGTGTCTCTCATTGACCAAGAATAATTTCTCTATTGAGACTGTTGTTGGGTTTTCCCCTGTAGTGGGTTTTCCTAAGGTAAATCTTGTCTCTCTTTTGTGTATTGTGATCTCTATTGTTATATTGTTATTTATTGTTGAATTTATAGATTATAATTGTTGAATGATATATTGTAACAAGTAAAAATTAAATCTACATCAAAATTAACTATTAGAATTTCAGAAATTTGTGCTAACCCTAATTGTACTAAAAAATCAACATGGTATCAGAGCTTTGGTGACAAAAGGAAGGTACATTGAGATCACTTTTGCAAAAAACCTAGAGAGAGAATTTTATTAAAGTCCTTCTGGTACACTGGCATCTATAGCTTCCTCCATGAATTTCGAAAACAAGCTATAGGAAGCATCAAATTTTAGAGCTTGGAAAGTCATAATAGATATTATTCTTGCAAAAAAAAAAGTGTTGGATATTGTGACATGAATGACTACTGAACCAAATGATGTAGTTGGAAAAGATCAGTTCCAGGAGGAGATATTACTACACTGAGTCTAATAGTGGATTCTGTTATAAATCATATCATTTCCTACATTGCAAAGCATGATACCTCCAAGAAGATGTATGATGCCATAATAAATATCTACACTAACAAGAATGTTGGAGAGTACATGAGTTTGAAGAACGAGCTTTGAAATACAGAGATGAAAAATGATGACACAGTGGCTTCATACTTCATAAGGATTTCACAGATCATAAATCAAATTTCAGCTATTGGAGAATCTATTCCCGATCAAGAACTTGTGACTACAACACTCAACACTCTTCCTAGATCATGGATGAATTTGCAGTAGACATATGCAGTTGAAAAGAAGCTCCTTCATTAGAGAAATTATGGACATCATTTGCTCAAGAAGAAGAAATATTGATGGCTATAGATCGTCAAGATGAAGAATTTCAAGCCCTTGTAGCTTGCTTTAAGAACAAGGGAAAGAATAAGTTTGGACCTCAACATAAGAAGTCAGGAAAATGTTCTTCTTCCTATAAGAAAAAGAAATATTTATCTATGATAAAAAACTTTGGTTTTAAAAAATATGGAGATTTCAAGAGAAATTGTCCTAATAGGGCTAACAAGAAAAGAAAAGGGAAACAATATGCTTCTGCAATAGAGTTTGAAGAAGCTGAAAGGTGAAAAATATTTCCTCTACTATTCTGCTTTGACAGGTTCCTTTGAAAATGATTATGACATGTGGCTGGTATATAGTGGAGAATCAAGACACATGACTGAAGAGGCACGTGGGAATATTTCAAGCATGAAAAACAATAATTTGTCACAAAGGGTTGAATTAGGAGACAATAAAAACTATGTAGTCAAAGGAGTTTGAAAGGCATCCATAGAGCTAAAATCTGGTAACCACGTACATCTCAACAATGCCATTTACGTACCAGGTTTGAAAAAGAATCTTGTCTGCATTTATTTTTTAGAAGATAAAGGAGATAGGGTTGATTTTGTGGATGGAAAAGTATGTGTGTGGTCAAAGGGCTCTGGTATAGATTATGTTAGGGTTATTGGGATTCATGATGGGCGATTGTATATAATTGTGAGTCAACTATATCAAGCATTAATACATGATGAAATATATCCAAGTGAGCTATGGCATTGAAGGTATGGACATACCCATTTTAGAGCATTTTCTGAATTAAGTGAAATAGTGTCAGGGGTTCCTACACTATAGATAAAGAACTAAGGTGTATGCAAAGGTTGTGCTCTTGGGAAGAACATCAAGAAACCATTTCCAAACATTGGTAATATATCTAAGTAATATTTGGACTTGATTCATTATGATGCATGTGGTATGATGCTTGTAATATCACTTGGAGGTGTGTTATACTACGTGACAATCATTGATGAATTCTCGTGGAAGACATGGATATATCTCTTGAAGTAAAAATATGAGGTATTCGACAAGTTCTAGCAATTCAAAGTTGAAGTGGAAAAATTGACAGGTAAAATATAAATATATTGAGATTTTTCATTGGAGGAGAATACACCTCAAAGGAGCTTGTTTCTTTCTGCAAGCAAACTGAGATTAAGAGGGAACAAATTGCCCCCTATAATCCACAAAAAAATGGTGTATAAGAATGAAAGAACATGTCCATTGAAGAATCTATCAAGGTCGTGATGCATTATTTGGACTTTCCATTTTTCTTATGGGGTGAAGCATCACAGAAAACTGCATACATTCAAAATTGTAGTCCTTATAGAGTTCTGGAAGTTATGACTCCTAAAGAATATTTCTCTAAAAGGAAGCCATAGGTTGGTCACATGAATATATTTGGTTGTCTCATATATATTCATGTTCCTAAGAATAAGAGGATCAATCTTGAGCCTTCAAGAAAAAATACATATTTTTTGGATACAATGAATCATCGAAGGCTTAGAAAATCTACATTCCGGAGCAGCGTAGGATTGAGGTTAGTCAAGATGTCACATTTGATGATAAAGTTGCATATTGGCGGTCTAAGGAAGTCTCCATATATTCCTTGGAAGAATTTAAATAGGAAGCCTCAAGGGAGGAGCACTCAATTTCTACAAAATGTACTGGAAGTCTCTAAGGGCGTCAAGATCTAGCAAAACCAGTCATAGTTCCATAGATTAAGAAGAGACCAACATGGCTTAGATCCACATTAGAAGAGGATGAAGGACATGCAGCTCCTAATGGAACATCTAGAGAAGTGAAGAAACCTAAGAGGTTCTCCAACTATGCAACCCTCATGACAAAACTCATTGATCAAGAACCTTCCACATATGAAGAAGTAGCTAGCTAGAAAGTGTAGAAGGAAGCAATGAATGAGGAATACCAATCATGTTAGGTCCCGATAATATTGGTGTAGCCCCTTATTTTTATTGTTAGCATAGCACCCTGATTGCTATTGTTGTGCCCATTTAGTACCCATATTTTTATTATTGTGCCTCATAGAAGCACACTATTGTTATTGTTGTTCCATTACATTATTATTGTTATGTAGGCTCTGATTATATTGTGAGCACTTAGACTCCTATTTATAGAAAGTATTTTTTTCATTATATCATCCAAGAATTATTCATTTATGTAATGTAAAGGAGGTTTCCCCCTCTAAGTGGATAGTTTTAAAGTCATTGATCTAAATTTTCTTCTATTTTGTGAGTTGGTTGCATAACATTTGGTATCATAGCTTTGGATTCTAGGGTTTTGCTTCTTCATATAGGTCATATTGGAATTTTCGCTATAATTTTTTTTCTACGAAGTTTCAAAAGCCGAAATTGAAACAACATTGTGTCAAAATACTGGTGAACATTGTGTACAAAGTTCATATCTTGGTTTGCTATATTTCAGAGATATAATCTGAGAAAGTTAGGGATTTTGAAGGTTCTAGAATTTCATCTCCAACATGTGACGAGGGGAAAATCCTCATAACTTTCGTTTCAAGCATCATATTTGAATTCTGTAAAAAGTGGCTGAAAGTGCACAAAATGTAGTTTCTTGTGTATAAATTTTAGTTTGAAGGTAACAAAATTGACACGTGGCATGTCATACAAGTTCGCTTTACTAAACAATTCCATAATTAGGACATTATGGGAGATCAGGCATAAATTTACCTTAAGAATCAAAATTAGGTCTGCCCTATGGATTTGGAAAGAAGAATCAAAGGGATACTACAAGACCGAAGTTCAAATATTGGGGATTCAAATTACAGAGATACAATGGATTCAATTTTGAGCTGCTACAAAGCAAAGAAAAGGGTGTGTATTTGTTTAAAAAAAATTGCATAAGTTTTGTTTGAAAAATCAGTTTGAAGTGATTCAAGGGGCATAATGAAGCATATATATCATTGTTTCATTCCAAAATTACTCGAAGCAAGAAAATGGAAGCACCTATCAAGCAACCATAAAACTCTACTATGAAGCATGTAGAAGAGGAAGAAATGCAACATGATGTATCAAAAATACGAGACCAAGTGCACAAATGTCACTCTCGAAAAGACTAACCAAAAATTAAATGGAAGATAAGATGAATGGTTTAAAAACATACATGGAAGGTTTTAAGAATGGTTTAAAATTAGATAGGGAAGGTTTGAAGGATGGCATAGAAGCAAAAAGAAAGGAAACGTGGAAGATTTGAAGAATGGTTTAAAAGTAGACATGGAAGGTTTGAAGGAATGTTTGACAACGTTGCTAAAAGAAATGCTTACTAATGGCGAAAATGTATTAGATGAAGCTCATGATGAGAAAAAAATAAATTTTAATCATGATTGCATAAACTATGATGTTGGATTGAAGAGCCACCATATTTCAAAGATAAATATGAGGAAGTTTGATGGAAATAATTCAGTAACATGGATACTACAGATGGAGAGATATTTTGATCTCCACAATGTGCAACACACACACAAGGTATGAATTGAAACTTTATGTTTATAACCCAATCAATTTGTTTGGTATCAATGGATTTTTGCTCATAAACCACTTTTCACTTGGTCAATTTTTTCAGAGGAAATGATAGCACATTATGAATATACAAAGAGAAACACCTTCTTTAGCCAATTGATAAATCTCAAACAGAAGGGTTCAATGGCGGAGCACATTGAGGACTTCCAAAAATTGAATATAAGGGTAAATGATATTAATCCAGAGGAGCATAGGATTTATGTATTCATAGGGACTTTAAAGGATAACATCCAACGCGAGGTTCGCTTTTGGGAACCTGATTCATTGGAGAAGGCATTTAGGTTGGAAAGAAAAATTGAAAGAAAAGTTATGGAAACAATGAAGCCTACCACTCACAACTATAAAGATAGAATTCTTGCTTCTCCTAGCCTTCCACAACCTACAAGGTTGACACCACAACAATTGGAAGAAAAAAAAGAAAAAGGTATTTTTTACAGTTATGATAGCAGATACACTAAAGGTCATAAATGTGTTGAGAATAAATTATTTTACATAGATTGTGAAGAGGAGACATTAAAAGGGACAAGAAAATTCAAAAGAAAAGGATGTACATCAGGAACCAACTTTAGAGAAATAAGAAATGAATCTTACCATATATTGTAATGCATTGGCAGGAATTACCACTCCTCAAACTCTTAAGATATAAGGACATATCAATAAAAAAAGGGTAATAGTCTTGATTCATTCAGGTAGTACCCATAATTTTTTTCATTGTAAGATAGCCAAGGAATTGAATTGCTTCCTATATCCAGCACCAGAGTGTCAAGTGATGATTTAAAATGGAGGAAATATAAATTTCTCTTGAAAGTGCCATAATATAAAGATAACCATGGGGGAATATGTATTGAATATCCCAATGCTTTCCATTTTGATGGGTGGTTCTGATGTTGTAATATGAGTTCAATGGTTACAATCTTTGGGTACGATAACTTTTAATTTTCAAGAACTTCTTGAATTTTTTTGGGAAGGGAAGGAAGTTGAATTAAGGGGTATCACAGGGAAACAAGGAAAGATAATCAACTCTAATGGCATGAAAAATATTCTAAATAAAGAACGAAGAGGTGTAATTGCATAATTATTCTCACTAGAGTTTCAAACATCGAAATCATCTATTACTCTAGATCTCCAAAAAGTCTTGGACAATCATTCCAAGGTATTTGATGATCCCAAATGCCTACCACAAGATCATGATGGACATGCTATTTATATGATTCCAGGAAGTATTCCTCCAAACATAAGGCCTTAAAGATATCCCTATTCCCAAAATAGAAAAATTAAATGTATGCTTGCAAAAATGCTAGACGCTGGTATAATTCATCCTCATCAAAGTTATTTATTTTCTCCAGTAGTATTTGTGCACAAGAAGGATGAACGATGCCACATGTATCTGGATTATAGGGAGCTCAACAAGCTCACTGTTAAAGATAAATTTCCCATTCCTATCATTGATGAATTATTGGATGAATTACATGGAGAAATTTACTTCGCCAAGTTGGATCTCCGTTCAGGATATCATCAAATTAGAATGAAGACTGAAGACATTCTGAAAACAACCTTTGGAACTAATGAGGGTCATTATGAATTTTTCGTCATGCCTTTTGGCATTACCAATGCACCTTCTACATTAAAGGGTTGATGAATTCCATTTTCAAACCCTTCCTTAGAAAATTCGTGTTAGTATTTTTTGATGATACACTAATCTACAACAATTCTTGGAAGGATCATGTTCAACATGTTGAGAGGGTGCTTAAGCTATTGGAGGAGAAAAAATTATATGCAAAAACCTCCAAATTTTTCTTTGGAGTACAGGAGGTGGAATATCTGGGTCATATTATATTTGTTATTGTATTTCATGAGGGTGTTAAGGTAGACCCTAAAAAAATTAAATCCATTAAGGACTAGAAAATCCCCACAACCATAAAGCATATGCGAGGATTTCTTGGGTTAACAGGGTATTATTGCAATTTTGTTAAGAATTATGGGAGAATAGAAACACCTATAACAACATTATTGAATAAATATGATTTTTCTTAGACTTCGGAAGCAACTAAGGCGTTTGAACATCTTAAAGATACAATGTGCCAAGCACTAGTCTTAGCTACGCCAGAATTCACAAAAACAATGATTGTGGAATGCGATGCCTCAGGAAATGGAATTGGTGTTGTTTTAATGCAAGAATGAAGACCTGTTGCTTTTGAAAGTCGTCCAATCAAAGGAAAGTATTTAAAAAACTATTTATGAGAAGGAAATGTTGGCAATACTACATGCACTAAAGAAATGGCGAACTTACCTAATGGGAATACACTTCAAGGTAAAAATAGATCATGATAGTCTTAAATAATTTTTGGAACAAAGACTATCTTCAGAAGAGAAGAAAAAATTGATCACAAAGATGTTCGGTTAAGACTTTGAAAGCATCTACAAAAAGGGAAACTAAATGTTGTTGCAGATGCACTCTCAAGAAATGATGAGGATGTGGAAGATTTGCTTTGTGTCATTTCTTTTATCCAACCATATTGGATAACTGAAGCAAGGGAGGAATGGAAGAATGGCTAAGAAGTGTGGACACTCGATCAAAATTTGCAGCAAGATTTGAGTACATATGATACATTTAGTTGGAAAAATGATTCATTATGGTACAAATATCGCTTATATATTTTTAAGAATTCCTAACTAAAACAAAATATTCTTTTGGAATTGAACACGTCTCCCTTAGGAGGACACTCAGGATTTTTAAAAACTTACCACAGGGTCAAGAATGATTTTTTTTTGGGATGGCCTTAAATTTGATATTCAAAAGTTTGTGGCAGAATGTTTGTCTACCAACAAAATAAAGTTGAGACAATTAAGACCCTGGTTCTGCTACAACCTTTATCCATTCCAAGTCAACATTGGGAGGAGGTTTCAATGGATTTTATCACAAGTGTGGTAGTTTATTTGGCACGAAGGTGTATGAAATACATTTCTTTCGGAACTTGGCTGCTACCTGCATAAGGTCACAGAGAAAAATGATTGTCTATTGTTAGTGGAACAAATTTTAAACAATGTAAAATGAGTTTGAGGGGAAACTTAGCATACAACACTAAGAACAAAACAAAACACAAGATGAAAAATACAAAAGCTTGATGGAGAAAACAAACTAATAACACAAGTGGAGAATTCTACCTTTATTAGGTGTTGGTGGTAAAAAAGGTACAATGCTAAACACTTGAATAGGGTCCTTGCTATGGAGCTCAAATACCCAAAACAAGGAGGTCTCCTTCCCTCGAGTTCCTGCAAGCTTCTCTTCACTCTCTCAAAGGATGGTAGATCACGAAAAAATCGTGGACCTCTCTCTCTTGGACTGAGCTGTTGGTTGGCCAACATATTATTCCTTCCAATCCCTCTGCTACTAGACTATGCAAGCTGGTTTGCTACTAATAAATTTGGCCAACATAACAATATATCTCCAATTCTTCTTCCAAAGGCTGTCTTATGTAGAATTTTTTAAAATTCCTCCCTCTTCTCTTTGCCCAAGATGGATAGTGACATAAGAATTGAGGTGGGATTCATTTGTGGGCTGCATTTACTCTTAAAGATGGCTCAAATCCTGCTTTCCTTGACAGTACTAGGTGGAGAATTATGTTACCCAAGTGTGCCAAGTGGTCCCAGATGGTGACATTTCGCCATCTTCAGGACCATGCAGCTATCAAAGGAATAGTCACACTATGCGCAAATTCCTTTGATGTAGGTGCGATGTCCACTAATTTCCATCTTAACCTTAGGGAAATTTAAATTTTGGTCTACCCTAATGTATTCCTTCTCTGAAAATATTCATCTATACCTTATGCTTGACATTTCTAATGTCTTTTTCCTGTACGATTTTCTGGTGTTAACATTTGCCCCCTAATGTATGAGGTTTAGGAATACCTGTATAGCTGAAATACATTATTATTTCTTTTCTATGTGATCCTTTTGAGAGAGAGAGAGAGGGAAACTTTCTTTGGAACTGATTTGGAAGACCCCTTGTCCTAAGAAAAAAAGATTGTAGAAATTATACAAATAGTATGTATATCAATCGATTCAATCCAATCGTGCAATGTTCTAAAGCAAGATACAAAATCCTTCTAACAATTCATTTGTGGAAATTAAACACGATCACACAATCACACCAAGTATGCGAAAGAAGAAAATCAATACACAACATAGATAATTTTCCTGGGGAAATCTTGCTGCTAAAAACCCATCTATCTTCTATTGTATCTTCAACCAAGGTGTTACACCATTTTTGGGTCATCTAACCTGTTACTATTAGATGGATGTAAATACAACATGTAACACCAATTTTACCCTAATTAAAATTGCTTTCGCTATGAAAAATAACTTAGTAAAACACCTTTATTAAGTTGTTTATGGTTTAAACAGGAAACCCCATGAGGAAATATTAAACAAATCCACATTTGTTTGATTTTCCTCAAGGAATAATTAGTTAAACAATAGTTTAATTAATATTCCTGGTCATATTTAACCCAAAACAGGAAAATTAATTAGATAAATTATTATTTATCTTATTATTTTCTAGGAATAATTATTTAAATAATATTCCTTGTTAAATTTGACTAAATCACTCATAAATAGTTAAATAAATCATTATTTATTTAATTATTACTCAACCACATCCTTTAAATAATAAATAAATCATTTATTTATTTATTATTTACAAACAAAGGGATTTGACCCAAGTCAAACTCCTTTTCCCTCCAACAAAAATAATAAAATATACCATAAAAGTTGGATCTTGATATGGTTAATAATATTTTAATTATGCACCAATATCTAGAATAACTCAATATTTTGTTATAAATAGAAGGGTTTTTCTATTCATTCATCACCTTTTGTTGCCTAAAGATCACTCTGGATCTATACTTTTGCTCTGACTTTGATCCACCATCATTGTCATATTTTTCTATCTTTTTTCTTATGAGCTCCCTTTGAGTTCCATTTTTGTCTGGGTTTTCTACACCATCAAGAGAGAGGAATTTATGGGCCTCTGTTCAGGGTTTTTTGACCTCCGTCTCTACCCATTTTGGACCTGTACTTGTTCTGTTTTACTCATCTAAGTGGGAACCTAGCCCCCTAAGGCTTCAGTACCCTCCACACTTTGTGTAAGAGTTTTAGCTGCGACAGGTTGTCTGAAAGTTTTAGAGTGTTCAGCGATTTTTCAAATCTGATACCTCACCTTCATATCTGCTTCAGATTGTCAATTTATCCATCCTTATCACCTCATTTAGTTTTGTTTGGGTTTTCCTCTAGAGTTTCCTCTGCTTCCCTCCAGGATATAGCCTTTCGCCACCTCATTCAAAGCAATCTTCCCTCTGATTTGTTGCTATTTTTCTGCACCAATTTCCAGTAGATTTGACATTTAGATCCTTGTCCCTCTTGACCTTAGATCTATTGGCTATTTCAGTGTGTTTTGACTAGTTTTTTGCCCACCTACAGACTACTTGTTGAGAGGCCCGCCTCCTTGGGTTTAGATTATTGAGTTATTAGCTGTTTATTTACTATTTTTTTTAGTTTCATATATTGTTATCTACAGGTTTATTTACAATTATACAACACACATTTTATTTTTCTCTACAAACGTTTGTATTTAAAAACTAAAATTTACACACTTTTACATACACACCCTAAGTGAAGAAGAGCTTGATTAACACTGCCAAGCAAAGACTTTAACATTGAAATCAATTGATCCTTCACCTCTCTGCCCTTGTTCTGACATTGTAATCAATTGATCCTGCACCTCTCTGCTCTTGTTGGTCTCTCTTACCCTTGTGCCGTGTTTGTGTCGTCATCATTGCACCACCAAGGCATTTATCCCGGAGACTTCTTGGCCTTCATCCTCAGTTTCTAGTAGGAAGACTTACTCCTCCGCATAGGATTCAAGTTAGTCCTCCACCGAGTTTGCACTCTGACTCCTCTTCTGGTTCATTAGGTTCTCCCTCTGGTTCCAGCCCCGGTTCTCCTCCTGTCACCTTCACCATGTCTAGTTCAGGACCTAATGCTAGTGGTGGCCCTAGCCCTAATGCTGGGAATACTACTAGTGGGACCACAACAGGAACTACTTCGACTACTCCCTTGCTCCCCTATATGGCAGACCTCAGTCTTCCCGATTTTAACCAGTTAATCAATGACCCTATACACCATGATGCTAGTTGGTCTGCTATGCCGACCAAGCTCCCTTTAGACATCCCCAAGTTTGAAGGCCTTGCTGGAGAAGATCCTACAAATCATGTTCGATCTTTCCACATGTCGTGTTCGTCTAACTCCATTATCGATGACTTTGTCCGTCTTCGGTTGTTCCGACGTACGCTCCCTAGTGAAGCTTCTAAGTGGTATGTTGATCAGGCCTCATCCTCTCATACCACCTTTGTGACTCTTGCTCGGGCTTTTCTGTCTTATTTCCAGCTTCCCCTTCGTTACGACATTGGTACCAAACTTTTTACTTCTTTCCGTCAATCGTCTGCGACCCGCCTATTCGATCATGTCCAGGAATGGCAGAGAAGAAAGATCCTATGTCGAGCCCCTACATTTAAATACCATGTCTACATGGACTAGTTCCTTAGATCTCTCTTGCTTGCTATCGACAAAGATGTCGCATCGTATTTCCCTCAAACCGAATAAGCCGCTCTCTAAATTGCGTTAAAATATGACCTGATCTACGCTTAGTCGGGTTATGTTTATATCGTTCTACCTGATCTTCCTAGACTCGGTGGTGCCAACGCACCGGGGGCATATCATGCCACTAACGGTATCATTGGAGCTCTCTCTCATCCATACGCACAACCTCCCGTGGGCTATGGTTTTCCTCAGGGAGGGCCAACACCTCCTGCACTTTTCCCCCTCCCGGTAGCATGTATCCAGGATATGACATGCCTCCTCCTTTTTCCCAACCTCTTGTTTACCACACTGTTACCCAACCTCCTTATTATCCGTATCCATAGCTTGGTGCTCCAGTTCCTCCAGCATTAGCACCTCCTCCTCCCTTGCCTTCTCAACCCCCGCAACAGTAGCCACCACCCCCTCGGGGGAAAGTGTATGCACAACAGGGCGTGACTAATCCTCCTCCTTCCAAAAAGAAGAGGAAAGGCACTCAAAATCAGTCTGGTCTTGGTAATCCTAGACCTAATCCTCAACATAATGCTCCTAACACTGCTAACCAGCAACAGGGCACTCAGCCCAAGCAGGACAGGCCTATTCACATGAACAAGCCTTGTTCTTTTTGTGGTGTTTATGGTCATTACACGCATGATTGTCCTCTTTTACCACAGATGAAGTAGATGTGGGAGTCTCAAGCAACATTGCAAGGACAACAAGCCCCCCCTTCCGTCCCTCCCAATGCTGTGCCTAGTCAGTCGGCTGTGTTTACTAATCCTTTTCCTCAGCAAGGATTTGTGGCTACCCAACCACTTGAAGGTCAGGTTGCTGCTCAAACTCTTCCATCTGGTACCCCTGATTACCATATTCTCATGATGAATTCTGATCAACCTTTAACTGTAGACATCAATCTTCAGACTCGGTCCTGTCAGTACAACAAGCCTCCTGCTACGTCTGTCCCTAAGCCACCTCCTTCGATCTCTACAGAGCCTCTTTCGACACCTACTGGTCCCTTGCATATCCCTCAGCCTAAGGCGAAGGTTCATACTAATATCCCTAAGGGACCACGACGCCGAAATGCTACTTATGGAAAAGCTGCCCATTTGTATAGCATAATATATGATTTGGCGCAATCTCTTGCTGCCATTTCAATGTTGGAACTCCTCCAGTCGTTCCCTTCACAATGAAAAGCTCTACTATCTGGAATGGGCACTGTAGATCCTTCCGATGATATATTTATTGTCTTTTATGTTGACTAGTCAGAACATCCTCCTTTCGCTGCTTCCATCGCCTTCCAAATCCCAGTCAAAATCCGGAACGCCAATGTTTACCTGTGCATTATTGATGAGGGGGCATCCACCTGTGTGATGTCCGCTTTGGTTTGGAAGAAACTTGGATCACTTGAGTTGGCTCCTTCCATGATCACTCTGTGAGCGTGGGATGGCCACGCATCCCAGCCCACTAGCCTATTCCACAATTTTCCTATTACTCTTGTGGGAAAGACTCTTTATGTTGACATAGAAGTCATAGATGCCCCCTTAGATTACAAAATTCTATTGGGTCGTAGCTACACCTATGCGATGTCTTCTGTCCCATCTGTGGTTCACCGCAAGATGTCCTTACCTCATAACGGAAAGATAGTCACCATTGACCAGTTGACATATTACGAACTAAAGTCTTAGACCTCCCCTGAGTCCATCATCTCTTCGGTGGAAAATAAGCAAACCGTCGATCCTTTGACCAGTGTCTCACCTGGAGTCTACAAAGACTCCTCATTGCTTGGTACATTCATTGGTATTCCTCCTCTGGTCTCTGATCCCAACTCATCAAATGTTTTCATGATAAAATCGTCTTGAGCTGCCCTCAAGTGGCCCGCTTCAGCTAGTCAGTAGCCTACTCCTAGCCCTTCGCAGCCTACTCCTAGCCCTTCGATTAAGCCTTCTGGACCTCCTCCTCCTGGCCCTTCACCTACATTTGGTATCCATGAGCCTCTTTACCCTCTTGGCATGGTTCCTCCAAGTGTTAACCATCTTGGAGCCGTACTGCCTGGCCATTACCCCTCAGGTCAGATACCGTTCCTAGCTCCCCCTCCAAGAGTGTACACGGTACCTGTCACGACCACCCTCTCTCTTCCTAACCCGACCCTTGGGATTCCCGTCTGGTACCTTGATCCCCTAGCCACTACCCTGCCTGGTCAACCCAAACCTTATATTTCTTTGACTCCAGTTCAACAGGTCCCCATGACTTCTCCCGCTGTTAGAGTGCCTCAGCCACTTCAACAGGAACCACCTCTTGTTGTGACCACTTCAGGTAAGAAGGGAAAATCTCACAAGAGGGCATCAAAAGACAAGGTTGCCTCGACTGACCCTGCTCCTCCTCCGCCTCCAAAGCCTTGTGCTCTGTGTGATGTTGTCAGCCATGCCACCCATAACTGTCCTGAACTGCCCCGTATCAAGCCCATGGTTAATGTTGCGTTCCCTGAGTCTACAGTCCCTGAAGCCTTTGTTTCTTCCTAGACTGTAGCCAAGAACCCTAAGACCATTCACAACAATCAACCCTTTGATTTGTGTGATATCCATCGCCATTATTCCCACTTTTGTCCCCGCCTTACGCATTATCGCGCCTCTTTGGAGGTAGTTCGGGAGTACAAGGTTGAACAGAACCAATCTGCCTCTCCCGTACTTGCACAGTATGTTGCGAGCCAGCTTGAGGATTTACTTGCTCCCATTGGCATTCCTCCTCTTGATGTCGAGATGATGGAGCCTGTAGCTGCCATCCTCTACCTATCATCATCCATGAGACCCTCGGTGGAAGTTCCCTCTGCATCTTCCCCTGTTGTTTCTCTTGACCTCCCTTTAGCGATCACCCTGGGCTCAACATTAGTAGATCCATTATCTGCTTGTTCTTCTGTCATCCCCCGTGACGATGCACATGTGAACCTTTCTTCTCATGATGATGAGTCAGGTAGCTTCACCGTGTCATGTGATCTCCTTTCCTCTAGTCACTCCACATTCTATTGTGATGATGACATCATGGAAGCCTTGTCCACCCCTGACTTCATCTTTCCTGCCCATAAGCGGGATGGAACCATGCATGTCTATGGTGACTTTTGCAGCCTGAGCAAAAACAACACCTCCTGTAGCTCCCACTCTCCACCTCACCGTTGACGTGTGAGTAGTAGACATCCTACCCAGATCACTACCTCTCGCAGAGTGCGCTCAATTTCTACTTTGCACCCAGGTTGCCAGCATTGTTCATCATCCTCCCATTTATTGTCTTGTGGCACTTTTTAGATGGAATTCCCATCCACACCTTATATCGGTTTTGCTGATGGTGCAAGTCACTACTCCTAGAATCTAGCCTCGGCAGGTTGGGCCATTTTTACCCCCTTGCATTCGCTTGTTCTCTCGAATGGTGTATGCATTGGTACTGCTACCAATAATCAGGCCGAATATGATGCAATGCAAGGTTTATTAACCGATGCCCTTTCACATCGCATCCTCCACCTTCATGTTTGTTTAGATTCCTTGCTTCTTGTCATACAATTGAATGGGGTCTATCGTGTGCATAATCCTATCCTTTTTAGAAGATATTTATGAGTGAAGATCTTGATGCGTGAATTTGAAATCATTACATTCAGTCATGTACCTAGAGCACAAAATAAATATGTAGATAACATTGAAAACCATATTCTAGATCGGCATTTAGCACACACATTTAACACAAGACAATAACATAAAACTAGCAAAACGATGCATATCCGTAATATGTGTCGTATAAAATGTTTTAGAGTCCATCAACTCTGATACATATGACATGCCCATAGCATGTTACAAAAACTCAAAAACTAGGGGCACCACCTGCCCTCGCACACTAATCACTATCTGGAGGATCTCGATCCAATGGCTCTGCTCCCACAGCTCGTAGATCACGCATCCCCTATCCGGTCATTGCCATGCGCCGTATGACCCCTCGCCACTTCAAGGGTAGACAAATACATGGCTCTATGTACTGGTCCTCTAAGTCTTGCAAACCATGCTCTGAAACACCAGTCAGAAGCCTCTCACATCTACGACAGATGTCCTCCAGGAGGGCTGTCGCATCCTCATTTTGTGGCGCTCTTGATCCACTAGGTCCAGAAGCTCCTGATACTACAGGCCGTCCCATATACCTGGCTAGTTTTACCGATGCTGTATATGCATACCAAAAGTGAAAGAATCAGTACCATATACAATATTCTGAAACTTTATAATACACATAAAAATATTATCAATTTTTCAATTACCATCGGCCCCCCATACTCGACTAGGAGGCAGTGGCAGATCTGGGTCACCACATTAACTCATCCCACTATAGGGATAGTCGTCTATGTACAATGGCATCTGATCCCAATGCGAAAAAAACTTGGGTTGGAACACCCGTACGACTACCCCAGATCCTCCTCCGCACAGTAGTCGTCCCCACTGATGCATCCTGGGCTCTTTCGGGCCCCCATCCTGGAGTTGTATGCGAGGTCAAAGTGCCAGGATCTTCTCAAAGAATAGCGAGCAAAAAAATATACCATATGCACAGTCATGGTTCACTTGCCGCTTGCATAGCGACAACTATCGTTTCAACGATGACAGCATCATCTGGGCCCACCCATAGTAGGTCCCACTGAACACACTCGCCACAAGCATCATCTGCCCTCTAGTGATGTGGTGGAGTGCTTGGTTTCCCAGGATCCGCAGCACCGCTGTGGCCACAGCACGGGTCTCTAACCTCTCTAGATCCCCGATGGGTATCCGTGTCCCTTTGACATGGAGGCCTAGAAGACAATGGTGCTCTACAAACTCCATGATGTTCCACCCTCGACATAACACTGGCTGAGTATTCCCTACCATCCCAAGTGGTGGGAGACCAGTCAGGAAATGTATATCCTGGACCGTCAACTCGACCCAGTACCCCTGCACTATAAAGACCTCATGGTTCGGGTCCTAATAGCTAAAAATCTAGGCCAATAAGGGCTCTTTAGCTCTCATCAAAGGGTTCTCCACAAACTTTATAACCCCAAACATGGCCAATGTACTGCGGACACCCTGATCCTCCTGGATCTCTGACCGTAATGTGCCCAGGTCTCTCTCTCTCTAGTTGATCCACAATTCTGCCATATCTACACAAAACCATCATATTTGTCAGTGTACAGATAGTAAAAACTATATCCAAACACAAAAACCCAGTTCTCAGCCAAAAAATAGCATAGAAAAACCCCTCCCTATTAGGTCACACTTTTTAGGCCCAAACCTGGAACAGGTCGCAGTTTTCTGCCCAAAACCTACTACCCAGGTCACATTTTTTGCCCCAAAAAGTGTGACCCAGCCGTAAAGAGGAGTAGGGGTCTATTACTGAGCTCTGGGGACCTAAACTAAACTTTCAATCCACTGAAATGAAAGAGTATGTTTAGGCCTCTTACCTACAACTGACGGATCTCGATTCCAATGGTCGGTTTGTTCGCTACGATCGCCGCAAGGTTTAGGGCCTTATCTCCTCTCTACATTCACCACATCTCCACATGCAAATGAGTAAATTTGGAGGGAAAATGCCTTATTAAAAGAGCAACCCCTAATTTCTCTTTTGCTTGCTGCGGCCAAACCGTAGCTCAGTTTGACAACCCGTCTGCACCACTGGAAAACTCTCATTGAGCCCTCAAATGGGTATCTGTTAGTTTTTTGTGATTTGATACTTCACCAGGACACATTTTGTCCATGAAGCGTCACTTCACCACTCTCCAAATTCAATTTTATTCACTTGCAACACTTGTACTCGGGGCACCACTTTGCCTTCATACTTTTCCATGCTCGTGGAAATTTTCGTCGTGAGTAACCATCGTGTACTCATGTTTTTATGGTCCCCATTGGAACTTTCTATGTGGCATCATCATCGAGTTGCCCTTGTTTATAGCATCTGAGTTGAGTCATCATCACATTCATGGAGTATATCTCGAGTCCCTTTGTATCTAGCTATAGTCCTTCATCCTTCATTGCTTGGTTCCTCTCTCATGTCACACATTATGGCCTTCAGTCCCACTGTCCCCTATCCCTCATGATATTGTGTCAGTCAATGCCAGGTCATCCATGCCCTTTATGATCTAACAAGGGAATTCGTTCGTCCGCTACTCAGTATCCCCCATTTCATCATCATCCCTAGTGTCAGTCTATCAATCACTCTACTATTTTCTCTCGTGCCTTAGTTGAGGATCCCTTATTGCCTCACCTATGACGAACCTCCTTCTGTCGACATCAGATCCTTCATTCCAGAAGACAGGTCTAGAGGGCATTGTACCTTGGTTCCAGCTTCCACTCTTGTTCGGTGCCTCGGATTAGGCAAAGGGAATCCTTATTGCCCTTTGACTTGATTGTTTCTCGGCTCTAGCTCCTTTCTGCATGATCGAGATCCATATACTTGATGGTTCAATGATGCAACAAGTGATATCAGTGATTCCCGGGTGTGTGTGAGATGCTTTCAGCCCTCATGAGGGGGTGGCCCTACAGGTAGCCCCCCACATGCCTAGATGACCTCTTCATTACAACCTTTGATGCAACTCCATCTATTTGATGATGTCGGCCTTAGCCGCTTGCAACGCCTTTATGTTTGCATGTATCAGTGATATTTTCAGAGCCCTTTCCTGTTTACAGGGGCATTTGGGTTGTATTTTTATCTCATGTACTCAGATATTATGTATAAGTCCTGGCTGTTATCCCAGGCACAATATGTACGTGGGATTCAATATCATTTTTTTTACCTGGCTCATGTTTATGCCAGCATGTACTATATTGTTCAGTCCCTTGTTTACTGGATTCACTATTATTTATACTTTGTCTCGGTGGGCATAGGTATGCCTCCCCCGCCGCCTATAGCACATGTACTCACTCATAAAAGAGACTTGTCACACCTGCAAGTCTCACCTCCTCAGGGTCTAGTCCTTTAGCGCTTCGGTCTACCTTATATTTCTCTCTCTTCGACTTCCCCTTTGGTGTCTATTGATTGAGTTCTTACAACGTACTTCGGTCATACGATTAGCTCCTAATGCTCGCACTTTGGGGGGCAATATGTTACACCATTTTTTGGTCACCTAACCTGTTACTATTAGATGGACCTAAGTACACCATGTAAGACAAATTTTACCGTAAGTAAAATTTCTTTCACTATGAAAAATAACTTAGTAAACACCTTTATTAAGTTGTTTATGGTCTAAACAGGAAACCCCATGAGGAAATATGAAATAAATCCACATTTTTTTGATTTTCCTCAAGGAATAATTAGTTAAAGATAAATTTAATTAATATTCCTTGTCATATTTAACCTAAAACAGGAAATTTAATTAGATAAATTATTATTTATCTTATTATTTTCTAACAGTAATTATTTAAACCTCATTTAAATAATATTCCTTGTTAAATTTGACTAAATCACTCATTAATAGTTAAATAAATCATTATTTATTTAATTATTACATCCTTAAAATAATAAATAAATCATTTATTTATTTATTATTTACAAATAAAGGGATTTGACCCAAGTCAAATTCCTTTTCCCTCCAACAAAAATAAAAAAATATTCCATAAAAGTTGAATCTTGATTTGGTTAATAATATTTTAATTATGCACCAATATCTAGACTAACTCAATATTTTGTTATAAATAGAAGGGTTTTTCCATTTATTCATCACCTTTTGTTGCCTAAAGATCACTCTAGATCTATACTTTTTCTTTGACTTTAATCCACAATCATTGTCATATTTTTCTATCTTTTTTTTTGTGAGCTCCCTTTGAGTTCCATTTTTGTCTGGGTTTTCTACACCATCAAGAGAGAAGAATTTTAGATCTGAAGTGCTGAGGACTTACAAGAACCCATCCCATTGAGAAGAACTAGTAACATCCTTCTATGTTTTCCTCCCAGGTGCCCTTAATATAAAATTCATTCAACATATTCTTGTCTTTTCTATTGGATGCATGGAGTAAATCTCATTTTTATTTATTGCTTAATGTCTTTTAATGCAGAGATCTAGATTTTTTGCAACATTTATCTTGATTAACTAATTGCAAATATGAAGATATTGGTAGCCATCTTTGCTATTAGGGTTGTTTGTTATGCACAACTAAAGTGGTATTTTTTCGTACACTTGCAATTAAGATTCATACTAACACAAGGAATCATGAAACAATAAAATGCACTCTTCTGACAAGAGTCTCTTGCACTCTGCCAACTGTCTCACATTGATCTAGGAAAAATTGGACCAACACTTAGCCAATTATTAGCCTGCCTTGCTCACACAATCCCTGTGGAATGCAATCCCTATTTTGTAGGAATTCCATCATTCCTTGACTGCACTGATTATCATGGGAAATCCTATGGGTATATAATTGCATCTCGGCAGTTTGCTAAAAATACAACTGATAATTAACATCCCTTTAACCTTTGTCTCAACTGGGTCTCCAATGGAACTGACATGCATGCAACTATTAATAGTAAATCATTAGTCACTTGAAAAATCACTGCATGTGAATCAAATCTGATTTGATTCACTTGACTTCTCACTAGTGCTACAATCAGTTACAACTAGTTTGACTGACTTTAACTCACTTAACTAAGTTAACCGACTTCTCATGCATTAAACTAATGCACTAACTGCAACTTGAACTCTAATACGAATGGAATCACTCCGCATGCCTCACCAACCATCCTCAACTCAAATTCCATGAGCTAACTGAGTCTATCACACTCAGTTAACTTTTACAAGTGATTTTGAGATAAGATTATAATTTATTGTCCAATTTAATTAAGGGAAAATTAAATTAGACACATTTCCAATTTATTTAATAAATTTCATTACACACTAATGTATCGCTAGGACCCATCACTATGTGAATATCGCTCGGACCCATCACTGCGTGACTATCTCTTGGACCCATCATTGTGTGACTATCGCTAGGACTTGTGATCCCACACTAGTGTGTGTGTGTGTCGTCATGTTGTTTCTAGATGCCAATTTCATTGTTTATTGTTGCAAACTTCAACAGTCCCTCTCAAAAAGAAAGGAATCAATCTGTCTCGATCCATTACCTTTGGAATGTTCTTACATGCGCACATGTAACTCTTGCATGCAACATTTCTTTAGTGTTGTTAGCACATGCAACTCTTGCATAATGAAACTGAATAGCCTCCAACAACTGAATTGGTATAATGCATCTATCATCAGAGTCTTCTGACTGTTTCTAGCTACTGCACATGTCTACTGGACTCTCTTTGCTGCTAACATCTGCATCCATGCACTCTGCACTGCTGCCAACTCTTTTTTGCGCTCCAGTATCCGACACCTTTCACTCTGATTTTTGTCCTCTTGACATCTGACTGCATCAATATAACTGATCCTTCCTGCTACTGTTGTACTATGGACTCCTCATAGCCAGGTTCGATCCATGAGACACACCTTCTCAATGAACCCTACCCAAATTTCTTCTTGGGATTAATTTTTCACATCGTCCCACCTCACACCTGGAGGTATAGCAGCATGTACTCCCTCTACCCAGCTGGCTCAAAATTTCTCCCTCTTGGAGGTCTTTGCATGAGTGGTTTATGTCACTCCATGATCCTCCTGAAGTGGCTACTCCACATCTTGAGGTTCATCCTTTAGAACCAAGAGTTCCTCATATGCATGAAAATAAAGCTCCCTCTCAAGGGAAAATTGCATGGATTTCTCATACTTCCCTTTTCTTACTCGCGCACATTGTAATTGTCCCGCCATCGCAAATTTTTCTAAAAAAAGAGTTGATTTTAAATCGACGATATCTCCCTCATCCGAGCTTCGATTTGACCGATTTTTTTTCTTTCAATTTGGGTATTTTTTCGCAAGGAATCCAAATATGCTATTTGTTTTTGAAAATTTTGCATCCAAATATTCAAATATTCTCTTCAAACTCACCACCCAAACAATTCCTGCTCTGATACCATGTAGAAATTCTACAAATAGTATGTATATCAATGGATTCAATCTGGTCATGCAATGTTATAAAGCAAGATACTGAATCCTTCTAACAATTCATTTGTGGAAATTAAACACGATCGCACAATCACACCAACTAAGAGAAAGAAGCAAATCAATACACAACACAGATAATTTTCCTGGGGAAATATTGCTGCTCAAAACCCTTCTATATTCTATTGTATATTCAACCAAGGAATCATGAAACAATACAATGAATTCTTCTCACAAGAGTCTCCTGCACTCAGCCAATTGTCTCACACTGATCTAGGAAAAATTGGACCAACACTTATCCAATTCTTAGGCTATCTTCAACCTACTTTTCTCATGCGATCCACGTGGAATGCAATCCCTATTCTTTAGGAATTTCAGCCTTCCTTGACTGCGTTGAGTATCATGGGAAATCCTATGGGTATATAACTACATTTGGGTAGTTTTCTAAAAATATTATTGATAGTTAACATCCCTTTAACCTTTGTCTCAACTGGCTCTCCACTAGAGCTGACATGCATGCAACTATTAATAGTAAATCATCAGTCACTTGACAAATCACTTCATGTGAATCAATTATGATTTGATTCACTTGACCTCTCACTAGTGCTACAATCGGTTACAACTAGTTTCACTGACTTTAACTCACTTAACAGAGTTAAGTAATTTATCATACATTAAACTAATGCACTAACTGCAACTTGAACTTTAATACAAATAGAATCACTCTGCATGCCTCACCAACCACCCTCAACTCGAATTCCATGATCTAAGTGAGTCTTTCACACTTAGTTAACTTTTACAAGTGATTTGGAGATAATGTTATAAATTATTGTCCAATTTAATTAGGGGAATATTAAATTAGACACATTTCCATTTTATTTAATAAATTGCATTGCACACTAATGTATCGCTTGGTGTTGGGGTCCTGTGTTTTGATAGATTGACCAACCAAAAGACAAGGCAACATCAGAACCAATATTTAGAGTTCCAGGATCTAGTCCTCCTGTTCTCAGAGAGGGATCTCTCAAATTATTTGTTTGCAAAGGTTTATCTTGTTTGCTTTTAAGTATTGATTTTAGACTAGTTATTAAGTACATGTGTTTGTTTGGTTTGTTTGTTTGTTTTTTTGGTTGAATTGGTATAGCAGAACATGAAAGGTCTAAGTAGTATACATAGAAAGAAGAAGTATCAGATTCATTGGGTAATGGAGTCAAGAAGAGGTTTATGACAAGTTCATCAATGGGTATGGGATATCAAAGGGTTTATGACAAGTTCATCAATGGATATGGGATATCAAAGGGAAAATCTAACTTGGCCACAGGATCCTTTAGTTTTGTGAATGATATGGACATTAATGATTTGGAAAGATAAATTGAATTCTCAACAAAGGGAACTTAAAAACATAACTTGAAAAATAAAGAGGTATTTGATAGACAGGGCTAACCATGAATTCTACAAACCACACTTTAAGAAAATAATGATTTCAAGACAACTTTTAAAATGAAATCTAAGATTTGGGGAACACCCTATTTCCTCAAAGAATTCATTTCAAAGGAATTAGAAAACATGAATGATTCACTGATAACTACAGTCATAGAAGAGGGAATCCCTAAACATCCATGATTACAACTATAAAGACCTTTGAAACAATTATTTTAGTAAGAACAAAGGGTATGATCAAAACATACCTCTTTGGCAAACTATAAACAATGGTACTTCAAAGGGAGACTTCAAAAATAGCTTTCAAGTGGCACCAGACAAGCAGGGAAAACCATAAATCATGTTGGAACCAACTATTTGAACTATTTGATAAATAAACGAGCATAAGGGTTCAAGAGAATGATTGAAGACTCTAAAATGCCTCAGTAGAAGAAAACATAAAACAATGAAGGATAAACAGGTCTAAGGTGCTTCCAGGAGTCATTTCTTAGCCTAAAATTTTCACCCTACTGTAGTAAGAATTTATGAAACAAAATGAAAACAGGAAAAACAGCAGACAGTTCAGAATACATCACCAACGACCAAGCTCAAGGATCCAATGATAGAGCCTTCTCAAGAACAAGCGTATCAAAACATAATCCCGCTTCCAAGACTTCAATTTCTTCTTCAACTTCATCATACTATGTCTTATTTCAGAGAGTTCCAATGTTACAGCTAGTGACCAACCAACCAACAACTTCTCATTTTCTTCGGAAGTATTTATAGAATAAATGAGGAGGTGGAAGAGTTTTAGGGCTTGAATATCATTAATGCTATGTTAAATGCAACTCCTAGCCTTGAAAACCACGCAAGGCATAAGCCATGAATTCGTTTAATTCTAACTCTGTTTTATTAACTCTGTTTTCTGCTTTTTAGGCTTGGTGGGTGAAAAGATTGACTTTGAGGCATTTTCTTATCCTTTCAATAACTTTACTGACAGTTTGAAATATCTTCCTTTGTTTGTAATAAATGTTCAACTGTATTTAGTCTTAATGTTACTGACTGAAAATTGATTCGGGTATTCCTTTGAGGCGGAGAGGCTACAGGTGGAAATTTGGGTAGCTGGGGATTCAATTAGCCCCTGTGAGGTAGAATTCGAGGCTTTTCTGGAGATCTTCATTTGTGGATTAGGCCTTTTATATTTAATTTGTGCCTTGATCCCTTTAAACTCTGTCTAGAACCTTTAATCCTTAAATTATCCTTTGATATTCATCTTTGACACTGATATTATTTCATTAATTGATGATAACTGTGTTTGCTGTTTGCAGGTGCGCAGAGGGTTTGTTGGAATTTTTTTTCAAGAAACCGATAATTATGACTTATCGATCTTCTAAAAACATGTAATTATCACTTTTAAACCCTTTAATTTGTATCAAAGGCTGTGAGGATCGTCATCCTCGGCCCATAACACTGTAATCATCTGTGGGGGGGTTTTAACATTAATCTTCATTAAACCTGCATAAAAAACACACAACGTTATTTAAATCCTACGGAAATAGGTTTAAAACTGCCTAGGAGGGTTCATGAAGGTGGTCTGGAGCTGTGAGAACAGATGAATGCAGCAATAGAAGGGAGAAACCCTTGGCGGAAGTGAAGCAGGTTTTGAATTTTTGAATTTGGTGCGAAACTGAAGAAGAGTGGTTTTGAAAAACCATTGGTGGTTATCGCGCAACGAAATGGGGGAAAGTAGTTTTGGTTGAATGGAATGCGATTCCATTCATCAATCGACATGTGGAAAATGAAATCCACTTTTATCGCGCGGAAGTAGCACACTGGGAAGAGGGGTAAAAAATTACGGGATATGGATCGCTGGTCGTCGGATGATCGTCGGGAGATTAGACTGTGAAGGTAGAATGTGATGAATGGAAAGCTGCGGGGGCGGAAAGGTAGGTAGGGTCAACGATGACATATGCAAATGTGTCGCGGAGTGGGTTCAATTGTGAGATCAGGTTAAGTCCTCATCGTTGGATCACTTTGATGGACGGTTAAGATTGAAAGAAGGAGAGGATATATGGATGGAGGAAAAGGCAAGGCAGGATGGATGGGCGGAAGAATGGAGGTCCGATGGCCATTTATCTGCAGAGATCAATGGTCTAGATTTGTTTTGGACCATAATGTCGGGAAAACAAAAATAGAGGAAAGGTAAGGCTTTTAGCACGGAGGATTTGTGCTTTGAGAACCCGATTGCAGGGCTAAGGACATATGAGGAAGAGGGATGAAGAATATAAGCTCTTGGGGGCTTAATGCCTTAGGAGTGAAAAAGACTGTTTTTAGGCCAAAACAAAGAGATTTTAAAGCCAAAACAGGGTTCTGATAGATGAGAGAATGATTTTTAAGCCGGATAAGAGGGAGGTATAAGGCTTAAAGGGGTTTTTGAAATGAGTTAGAAGTCAAATTAAGGTCTTTTCATAGATGAAATTAGAGAGTGAGATGGAGAGGTGAAATGAGGGAAAATGGAGTTTCTTAAGCAGTTTTTCTCTTGGTAATCAGCAGGTACTTTAGGGCTAATAGTGAAACAGCAGTGAAGATTAACTCAAAGGGTAATAATCATCATAAAACTTCAAAAGATGATAATTTTTCAAAGGGAACTATCTCTTGAAGTGTTAAAAGACAAGATTAGCCACCATTGAGTATGACAGAATTTATAGGTGGCTAACACTAGGAACCATCATTGTGTTACTATCACTTGGACCCATCACTATGTGACTATTGCTAGGACCTGTGATCCCACACTAGTGTGTGTGTCGTCATGTTGTTTCTAGATGCCAATTTCATTGTTTCTTATTGAAAAATTCAACAAAAGACACCATGCTCTATAGGAAACCTACAAGATATAAAATAAGAAATATTTCTTTGAGTTGGGCATGTGTCATGCTCATGATGTTTGGCTAGTTAAGATAATTTAATAGATACTCATTTTTTCATTTCACATTTAGTAATTGGTGATTTGCTGCTGGTTGATGACAACGGTTGCTGACGTCCTCAGGGGCATTTTTTATTTGAAAAAATAAGGTTGAATGTAGTACCCACATGCATGGAAAGTTTAGATAACATGCTCAATGGATGCATGCATATTTGAATAGGGACCTTCCCGTGTAAGCATTACTAAAAGAGATGCCTACTGGTATACAGGTCTTCGGCGAATTCTGAAAGAGTGCAACGATTATGAAGTATAATACCATCTTGGACATGGAAACTTATGTTGATGTTGAATTTCAAGAGGATCGATGACATCAATGGACAATGATGATTCCCATCATGCCATCCGAGGATGCCCCTTTTGAGGTGAGAAGTCATCCGAGGTACCACTTCCTTCCTGGAAAGTAGTTGTTTAAGTCGACAGGAAGGAATCATTAACTGATCGAAATGAGTACTACTGCAAGGGAACAAGGTTTCTAATGTAGCAGGGCGTAATTTGATTGGTATACAAGGCATGGTGATGAGAAATGGATATAAATAATGATGGTGGTTAAGTGGCCCGAGGTCGACGTTGTAAATGTGAGTGGTGGTAGTCATAAAAATTTTTGATGGGGAAACACCTGGGTTGGTAGGATGCCCAGGGTGAGTGTATGCTTGCTATGATTGCCATGGATGGTTATGGTAAATAATGTGGATCTACAACCAAGGGTCATTAGGGAATGTATCCATGTAAGAAATGTAAATGGATGGGTGGGAGTCTTCTCCCAAAAAAAAAACTTTGTACGCTTGCCAAAATAAAATGAAAGTATTTTTTATGTACAAGCATGAAGATGGGTGCCCCATTAACATGAATAATCCAGCACGATGATGTGAGGAGTGTATTTTGTTGAGGGTGGGGGCCCCACTGGTTGGTCTTGGTGCGAGGGTGATGAGGCAACTGAAATGTCACAGATGGGCAGTTCTTATGAGGGTGTGATAAGCCAAATGTGACACACGTTGATGTGTTTTTTATTGATCCGCTTGTAGAGAATGGTGGCCCAAGAATGGGGTTTTGACATGCAATTAATGAGTAAATCTTGACTTGATATTTGATGATGGATGTAAAAACATGAAGTGGTTTCTGGGGGAGAGTTTATGGCCATGGCTCCAGATATTGACGTATGGTCTACATGAGTGATGGATTCATGGAAGGTGAGGCTCTACCGACCTGCAAGGGTGTTTATCATGTGCAAGGTGGGGTGATGATAAACATGGTCGAGTGAAAAAAACCTAAGGTTTTATTCTTCTCGAGAAATGATGTTAGGATATGCAAATATTTTTAGGGAAGCTTATCATGCTATGGGTAGAATGATACTTTCTCTTGTACTTTTTTTCACTGGGACATGTATGGTCTACATGAGTGATGGATTCCATGGAAGGTGAGGCTCTACTAACTTGCAAGGGTGTTTATCATGTGCAAGGTGGGGTGATGATAAACATGGTCGAGTGAAAAAAACCTAAGGTTTTATTCTTCTGGAGAAATTATGTCAGGATATGCAAAGATTTTTAGGGAAGCCTATCATGCTATGGGTAGAATGATACCTGCTCTTGTACTTTTGTTTGCTGGGACATGTGGGGATTTGCGTGTTTGTAATACTTGTAACCAATACCCCAAATAAAAGTATATTTTTTATAGAAATATTTTGGAAATAACTTCAATTTATAAGTGAC